>OZ004690.1:7500-607500 GCA_963924505.1 Agonopterix alstromeriana | reverse complement strand
CAGAGGGTTCCTTGTTGACTACGGAACCTTAAAAACTAGGTCGGAGTGAATGATTTTTTACACAGATTTGTATGGCGTCTACTACAGGTTCTTCATCCATCAAACTAAACTACTACTATGGGACAAACAACAAAATAACAAAAAAAAATCGGCTGTTCCATAGAAAATATCAATGGTGACTCGACCGAAATAAATAAATAAATATCTTAGACATTTTCACACAAATTATCTAGTCACATTTAAAGTACCAGAATCTAGCCTGAACTTGTATTATGATGACTAGACAACGATATAAAATACATATATAGATACAAACATCCATGACTCGGGTACAAATATTCATATTCATCATACAAATATTTGTCCCTTACGGGATTCGAACCCACGCCCCTCGGCACAGCAGGCAGATTCACTACGGACTGTGCTATCGGGCCGTCTATAAATGTCTGAAACAGCAGATTTTTTTTTCGAGAGTTCAAATTCGGCCCTTAGTAAAAGTTGTTCAGTAGGGTGTTCAAAAGAATTAATAATTAGTATTTCTTGCAACAACATTCACAAACACTATATTCTGTTTGTTAGTACATTAAACTTACCCGGGGGTCGCTCTGTGACTGTCAGTAGACCTGTCCTTCTCACTCTTATGTTGGCAGACGAGGACGGCGATGTGCTTGGCTGTTGACAATTGACAACACTTCATTTTAAGAAAGGTACCAAAATAAGAAAACCATTTGGAGATTATGTGATTCAAAGCTTATATCAAAATTATCAGATTTTTCTATCCATTATTTCTCGAGTTATTTGAAAAATACTGAAAAATATAATAGAGTTTGAATGAGATTTTATTCCTTTGCCTGCTTCGCTTTTCTATTGTATTTGACAGTTTTAATTTTTAATGTTATTGCGGCTAAGGTATCTTAGCCATAAATCCTACGTTTTTCAGAAAATTCAAAAGTAAATTAAAAATAGAAATATCGGTCATAAATAAAATCGGAAAAATACATATCTCTTATTTTTTAACCTATTTTTATGTTTTTTATTAAAAACAGGTGGTTAAAAAAATTTAATGTTGACAATTTATTCTTAACTATTATAAAACCTTTGACTAATTATTATAAGGACTAGCCTTGCAGTAGCATTTCCCCTCTGCCACGGTATAACCACAATTGATCTTGTGCATTTACATTCAATTTTACACCTTATCACTAAACGAGACAGCCTATAATTGCGAAATAATAACTTCGAACTTAGAACGTTTGGGGTTCACACGAGACTACTTTTCATGATCTTTAACATTCAAAATTAGAATCTAAAGTTATGGGGAATAAAATCCAAAGTTGCGGATTTCATGTTACCTCGCCCCCCGCAAAGTGGCAGAAATGTTTGTTAGTAGAATTACACGCGTAACCAGTCCACATATAAATAGTCAAAGTATAAAACTCGGTGTCAGACGCTCGGTACAGTAACAACTCTGTTGCGAACGTTCGTCGGACTAACTCCTGAGAATGCTCCTTGGTGGAGCGAAACACGTGTAGAGTAGAAATTATTGGGTGGGCAGGTTGTATTGTATAACGTTATACAACTTTGTCTACTAGGTGTTTAGAAGCAGAGGTCTCGATACAATCGTGTCATCTACCTTTTATTACAAAACTTCAAAAGAAGTGTGTTGAAGATATTTACAAAAAAAAAGATTACGATATGGTTTTTAGGTGTCCCTGACTCCAAATCCACCTTTCTTAGTATTTTTGTTTGTGTGTTTGTTTGTTAGTGCGAGCATCGCGGGAAAACTACTGAACCGATTTTGATTGTCTTAAAGTTCTATTATTTAAATGCAACTTCGAATCAAATTAAATATTGCAAAATTCGTTTCGGGCGGAACTTGAACCCGCATTCTTCCAAACCGGGGAAGTGCGTTATCCAATTTCGCTACCGACCCCACTACCCAGAGAACGAAATTTTCAATCTATTGCGTCTTCAGGAGACGTGAGCGCCATCTACTGGAAGTTATTACAAACTAACCAACACGTAAGTCAAACATTACAACTTAGTCTAGGAAAAATAAGGTTTGAGATTGCATTAAAGACACTTTAGTAAATTGTGTTTGAAATAATATTACTGTTAGTTTATAACACTTTTGTCGAAATTTCATGGTTATATTGTCTCAGGAACCTGAGAAAAACCATAAAATCGATATAAATATACAAAAGGCAAGCTTATTTCGAAAGATATTTCTTCCAGCATACTAGCAAAAGAGACCGTTAATTATCACAAGGCAAATTTAATGTGTACAAACAAACTGTAAATAATTTTGTTTTGAGGTTATAATTTTTGAAGACTTACAAAATATTAAATATCTACTCAAATTTACGATATTGACCGGGGATTATTATTGTTATATGCAAAATGTATTCAATGAAGCCATCCTTTACAAAATCACCAGTTTTCCATTTTTTGTTCATACCTAAATTTAATGTTTTGTAAATGTCTTAATTATTCAATAATACACAATAAAAAATTGGGGATTATTGACAATTTATGTTTTTCAGGTATTTATCTACTATATTCCAAATTATCACCAAAAGTGCAATTATTGCAACCATACAAAAATCCGTAGATTTCCCCGACTAACTTGAGTTCATACGATATAGATAACAGACCCTATTCCAATTTCAACTATTATTGATTATGAACATTTATAACATCAATAATAGTGTTGTTCATCCATGTTAATCCATGTTAAACAAGTCCTCTGTAAAAAAGGTTACTATAAACTCGATGATTATTTGAATGACCAAAATGTCTGGTCTTGACAATGTTACACTATGTAATTTAATATTGAATTTATGTAATTGTACTTTGTATATTTTGTTTTGTTTAAAAGAAGTGTGTTGTAGAGTTTCTGGCCGCATTTTCTCTACAACGGAACACCTTCCACCGCGGTGGTAGATTCAAAAACATGACGTCAAAAAGTTATCTATGTGATATTATTTTGAATAAACAATTTTGACTTTTTTTTTGAGTTGAAATTGTAAATGCAACTTTTTGTAAACGAAGTGATGAACTCACCATGGCCTGGCTGCACGTGGAGGCAGCGTTGGCCGCGTCTTCAGGCGTCGCCATAGTGTGCCGCTTACTGCTGCCTCGGTTCATCATGTACCTACAAACATACAATCATCATCATCATAAGCCTAAGCCACGTTTTATACAGAAGAGACGTGTGGTTGTGGCGGATAGTCAAAGTAACACGATTGGCTATTTGCCAGTTTTCGGAAAGATATTTTTCATACCCCCATCTCGGAAAGAGTATTTTTGCTCTTCGATATCTGAGTGCAAAAGCCGTTTTTATCACTAGAGGATAAAGTAAATTGAATTTAGAACATCGTGTGCACTAAGTTTGTGAATTCAAAACATCATTAAACCTATTTACTTTTCCCTCCATGGTGCCGAATTTATCATACAACCATTTTTTTTTTTGCATTTAGTAATTTCCTCGCTGAGGTGGGGTGAAAAGTTACGTGTTCACTCGAGTGCAAAGATTTTTCACCTCGTGCTCTTTTGATTCCCTCGCTGACGCTCAGGATTCTAATTTTAGAATCCTTCGCTTGCTCGGTCATAAAAATTGAGCACGCGGTTAAAAAGCAACTTTGCACTCTTGTAACAAATAACTGTTATATTATACGTAGGTTTATTTTATACCTCATTCAATTATCTTTTTCTTAAAAAGCGTTATTTATTCGAAAAAAACAATATTTTTCATTCAGTAATTTGAGATTCACGCGAAAACAGCCGATCACGTGACACTTCTGGCTGTGACGTCATATTTCAATAAACAAAGTAAAGCTAACTATGACGCTTCAACTCACATGAAGTTTTACTGTTTAAAATGTGACGTCACACAATGCTCAGATGCTTTAAGTTTTGAGGCAAAAATGATTTTGTTATCATTTCAGCAATGAATGAAAGCGCTAACGTGCTCATGGATACATTTTAAGAATCTTGTTTTGGTAGTAAGTAGGGTGATAGTGCCCGTGCGGTGGGTTGAGATCGAGTTCAGTAAATAAATTTTACAATGAATTTATTTTAATATTTCGAACAAAATTACCTATGTTGAAACCATGATAATTGGATTCTGCTCTCGATTCTAAACAAACTACTTTCTAGTTTTGCGTTAATTCATTAACACGTTGAATACTATTATCTATTCAGTGGTATGGCATCGTCAACATAACCGATGCCCACACGTGGGACACATCTTAACGTTACTTATACATACCTGCATAGGTTGGTATTGTACGCGGAGTCTGTGGCCTGCTCTTCAGTTTGTTCGTCTTCAACCCGCTGTGGAGTACCACTATCCGATACCTGCGTGTAAATATAACTTAATTAAATACTAGCTTTGCTGATAAGACCACCATTTGCACATTTAAGGTGGTTGCAGAGTTGTCAATTTCATACAAAAGTTTGACGGATAATACGTGTAGACGGTATTAAGGGTATATTACTGTTGGCGCGGTTATAAACGAAGTCTGGTGATATTTTCAATAACCAATTAAACTCAATGAAATTTTGCAGAAACAGTCTAGAAACAAATCTCTATGCTTGTATCGTGCCAGATTTTCCTTAAATTGTACAGTTTTAAAGTTACAGTGCCTCAAAGATTTCCATACAAATCTTAAATTAATCCTAGCATTGAAACTGCATATTTTAACGAAAATCTGACACGATACAAGCATAGAGATTTGTTTCTAGATTGTTTCTGCAAAATTTCATTTAGTTTTGTTAGTATTGAAAATATCACCAGACTTCGTTTGTATGCAGTGCGCATTTACGCATTCGGAATAAACTTCTCTTAATAACAGTAATATTGTATAATTATAGGGTCATTCTTAATATGCTGACACTTTTTTAAGATGATAATCGGACCATCAAACTGAACAACTTTCTCTATGGGACAATGTCGGAATCGCGAAAATAAAATCAGCCATTCCATCTTACTCAACCCAATTGTATGGGACAGCCGATTTCTTTTTCGCGATTTCGACATTGGTCCCATAGAGAAAGTTGTTCAGTACTTAGACTACTTATATGAGGACAAGCTACGCGTGTAATTCTACTAAAAACTTTTCTGCCTCTTATTGCGGGGGGCGAGGTAGCACGAGATACGCAACTTTGAATTTTATTCCATTAGTGTAGATTCTAATTATGAATGTTAAAAATCATGAAAAACAGTATCGTGTGGACCCCAAACGTCATAAGTTCGAAATTATTGTTCCGCAATTATAGGCTGTCGCGTTTAGGTATAAAATCGTATGTAAATGCGTAAGATCTTTTGATTTGCACGTTGGCAGAGGGGAAATGCTAAGGCGAGTCGGGTCCGTATATAATTCATCTAAGGTTTAGTATGATGGTCTGATCATCCTCTTAAAAAACTGTCAACATATTAAGTTGAACTAACATATTTTAATAACTATTTCAAGAATAATATGAGAAATACTTTGGCTGGTTTGGCTGTCTTTATGTTTTGCTTTTTTTGGTTTCGTCAAAATGTTTGCTGGATTTCTGAAAACGGGTTTCTGAAATTGGGAATTTTCGAAGGTCCCTATACTCTATTCAAAATAGCAACGAAATTTTAAGGCTATTTTGCATTACAGAAACAGAGATTTGAAACACTTCCTCTCACTTATTCTTAGAGCAGCTTTTGTAACGTCCAAGATATGTCGGATAGTATATGTATCCAATAAATTAATTACATTTGGTAATCAGAAGAAGCTAAATTGGAATGTGAAAATCTTGTCGTCCTCATTTGGAATGAAGTTATAGTTCATACAGTAATTAATTAATGCAAAAAAGCAAAACATAGGGACATAGCAGAGGTAACATAGATTGTATGGTAAAAAAATGTTTGCTCTAGTGTAATTATCCAGGGAGGAAACAGGGGAATACGTTTGTATGGACAAAACGGTCTAGTCTATCCTCTTAATGAGACCGTCCATAGGTAAAACTAAACAACTTCGAAATCGCGAAAAAAAAATCATCTGTCCCATACATTTGGATCAGTTTTGTATGGAACAGCAGATTTTCTTAACGCATTGTACTGACATGGTGTGGGGGCGCAGAATGGCAGCAGGCTCGGTCCCTGCCGCGAGATACGTGCGCCCCTCCGTCTGATGCGCGACGTCCGAACGTGGGCGCTGAAACAATATAAGGACACACTGTATTATACTGACACGTTGTATTGGCTATGTGCCAAGTGGTGATGGTAACTGACAAATCGATCGCAGCGCCCGCGGTGGCGGAAATGTGTACTTTTGTCGGAGCTGTGTAAAATATGCTTGAATCTATGCAAATCCACACTAACTCAACACGAAATCTCCAAAACTGTAAAGACATCAAACACAAAAGATGGCATGGAAGTTTCTATTGGCATCTAGGTGCTCACTAAAAAGGGTTTTTGAAATGTTATCTCCAAAGGTGTGATAACCGGGATAAAAGTTTGTACGGAAATTGGCACTGCAAATATCGTGGATTTTAGCAAATAGGTATTTTAAAATGTTTAATATCGATAATGTTGCTAATTTCTTTAGTTTTTACCTTATTTTATTATAAAAATCACAAACTTTTAACTAACATGTTACTTGAAATAATTCACGGCGGTCCGACACCGCTAGGGGCGCTAGTGTCGTGCACATAGCCAATACCTACATCCGGTATGGATGTCGTCTCCCACATCGCACTATTGAAATTCTCGCGCTACGGTATACAGGGTCCTTCTACATATGTTGACGGTTTTTTGAGGGTATGAATATATCAAGACTATTTTAATAGCTATTACGCTATTATAAACCTTATAACTAAACAAATAAAGCTCACTATGGATCTGCATGGCGTGCGGCGGCTTCAGAAAATTTCAGTCTTTGACGCTCAAATACCTCAAAGGCTTGGTAGTTTAGAAGCCTATTCCTACATCGCGCTATAAAGATTCGCCCGCGACGGTATATATAGGCTGGGTGACGTTTGTGCTGGGACGCGTTGGATCGATGCGTCGTTGTAGTTAGTCAATTATAAACCTTATAGCTAGCTGTTTAGATATATTTATTGCCTGAGGATTATAATGTAGTTTCTAATCTAATCTTTCTATGGTTAATGGCTATTAAGCGACTATAGACCGTATAACAACTAAACAAATAAAGCTCACCATGGTTCTGCATGGCGTGCGGCGGCTTCAGAAGATGCTGGTCTTTGACGCTGAAGTACCTCGGAGGCTGGTGTTGAACTGCAGGCAGTTTTGCGGCTAGGTTTGTGTTGGGCAGCATCGATACGTTAGGGGAGGCTTGTTGCTGTAATATAAGTGTTTGCGACTTTATTTTGGAATTGTGTTTTTTTACTTTTGTAACACCTTGTATGCTGACAGTTTAAGGGGATGACCAGACCATCAAACTGGACAACTTTCGCTATGGGACAAACATCGAAATCCCGAAAAAAAATTCTGCTCTCCCATACATTTGGCTCGAGTAGGTTTTCAGTTTTGTTTGGAAGAGCCGATTTTTTTTATTTCGATGTTGGTCCCATAGAGAAAGTTGTTCAGTTTGATGGTCTGGTCATCCCCTTAAAAAGTGAAGTATATAAAGAACGGTAAACAAAAAGGACCTAGCTGCCAAGCTTAGTTCTAGATATGAAATTGTATTAAAACTAAGAAAGAGGGATAACTTTGAGAATTTTTTCTATCGAGCCAAATTATTCCCATCGTGTACTGAATAACCTTCCTGCCAAGGAAATATCCCCAACTGTGACAAATATCTCATTCAAATCAGAATTATTACATTTTGAATGGAAAATTTTTATCAAAAAAGAAAATTTTTACGAGTCCCAAAGCTAACCACGCCTTAAAGAACTATTTATTTATTTTATTTTAACTCTTTATTGTACACACGGAAATATATATGAAAACAGCATAATAGACAATTACAAAGGGCGAGCTTATCTCTAAAGAGATTTCTTCCAGCAAACCCGTGACAGAGAGAGAGTATACAAAGTGAGGCCGGCGTAGTGTGCACAATTTAACTAATACATCAGTATTGAACACTAATAAATACATATTAAATACTAGCAGCCCGTCCCGGCTTCGCACGGGGTAGACAATTGTCTATTTTACCAAGGATCCCAATTTTTTTTCAAAATGAAATGTAGCCTATGTCAAATTGGAAGAATGTAGCATTCTATTGGTGAAAGAATTTTTTAAATCGGCCCAGTACTTTTTGAGCCTATTCATTACAAACATACAAACATACAAAAATAGGTACAAATCTTTCCTCTTTATAATATTAGTGTAGAAAGATACAGGTATATACTTACATACATACATACAACAATATCCAGTATGATAAATAGTAAATAAATATACTAGTTTATTGAAGAGAGAGATAGTGATCTTTGACTTGTTTTTTAAATGATGCGATTGTTTGACAATCTCTTATATCAAATGGGAGAGAGTTCCACAGCCGGACTGCATGGACAGTGAAGGAATAGGAGTAGAAGTCAGTAGAGTGGGTTGGGATATTAAGGAGGGTACGAATGTGGGATCTACAGGGTTTGTCAGAAGGACGGGAGAAGGAAAAGCGTTCGCGGAGGTAACTAGGAGCAGAAGGATTGTGGAGGGTGTTGTACAGGAGAGATACGATATGAGAGTACCTTCGATCACGAATAGGAAGCCATTTTAACTGCTTCCTGTATTCGGAAACGTGATCATATTTACGCAAACCAAAAATGAACCGAATACACAAATTTCATTAAGACGCTCCCCATAGGTAAACACAGGGCCGGGCCCATTGAAATACAGTATAATGGACGACGGGTCTAGTGACGTTCATAATTACAATACAAGAAATAAAAATAAATAAGTATTCCCACATTTTCGACTTAGTAAGGTCAACACATCTTTCATGGGGCACTGTATACGTTATTATAATAAGATAGCAGAGAATATTCTTAACTTGACAGACAAAAAGTTTAAGTCCCATGTTAAACAAGTCCTCTGTAAAAAAGGTTACTATAAACTCGATGATTATTTGAATGACCAAAATGTCTGGTCTTGACAATGTTACTCTATGTAATTTAATATTGAATTTATGTAATTGTACTTTGTATATTTTGTTTTGTTTAAAAGAAGTGTGTTGTAGAGTTTCTGGCCGCATCTTCTCTACAACGGAACACCTTCCGACGCGGTGGTAGATTCAAAAACATGACGTCATAAAGTTATCTATGTGATATTATTTTGAATAAATAATTTTGACTTTTGAGTACAAAATTCTCGAAATAAAGTGTCCCGAGACTAACCTACACAAACCTAAGTACGTGTATAGTAATATAAACATTGAAAATGCTGAAATTCTTTCGACTTTAACTTGCGACACACACCATTGTGTAGACAATATTAAGATCTAAAATTGCTATGGAGTAAATTTTTTTAAGACCTTTTAATGAGTTAAATTCAAAAGTTAGATAAATTCAAAATTTGGTGCGTTTCTTACGATTTTCCAATTTGAATTCTTATTCAAATTTGGATAAGGTGTGTGTTTATACACACTGTGTATATACTCCAAAGAGATTACACCTAATAGAGTGAGCCATACCAATTGTAAAGTGTCCACTTTTTTTTACGTTTATGTTTGAGTTCGTTGTGGTGTCAAGTAGTATGGACAAAAGGCACCAAGTGACATATGGCCTTATGTTTACGGTCACTTTTCACACACACTAGCTCAAAAAAAAGTGGACAGCCGCATAAACAAATATCTATAGTTCCATCTCCTACTACTATTAAAGGTACGTCATAAGACAAAAGAGACTAACTACAATCGTAAATTTATGCGGACTCTATGGAGATCCTTCCTCTGAGTTATACTCACGTTAAAGTGTGCAGTGGCGAGTAGTGGAGGCGCTCTCAGATCTGCTGACGCGGCACCGCATACTCCCAGCTCACCCCCCTGTCACAAAAAGATTGAAGCTTTAACGGTTTATACACGGTGTAACAAAACATCCTAGTAATACTTAAAGGGGTGGATTAGACCATCAAATTGAACAACATCATACAAATATGCTAGCCGTGGTGGTCCAGTGGCGAGTAACCTTGCCTGCCGTGCAGGAGGCGATGGTTCGATCCCCGTCCAGGCCGACTCGTACCAATGAGTTTTTCGGAATTTATGTACGATTTGTAACACCACTGGCTTTTCGGTGAAGGAAAACATCGTGAGGAAACCTGCATGCTTCAATTTCGAGGCATGTATTGTACCCACTGTCCATTATAAGTGGCGACGGGCTCACTCCCGTCACACTGGACAGAGTTTCGGTACTATAGTCGTGAGCATATGCTTATGCTTTATACAGAGGTTCATACAACGCCGCCGGGTTGCCGCAAAATCTTGCCGCAAGTACCTTTACCATGATGATTTATAGTACCATTTTTTCCACCGATCTGTTTGGGAAGTAAATGAGGTTCCATCTGAACGAGACCAATCTAAAGAATTGGAAAAACTATTATTTTACAAACGCTTAGATAAAACACACGTAAGATGTTTATTTTCACATTAAATTACGATCCTGTAAAATTTGCAAGATTTTGAAAATCTTGATGCTAGATGTATTTTAAACATGTTTTGGATGTGTTTTCATACAAACTCTATTTTGTTTCGACACATCACTCCTTCGTCCAGAGAAATTATTGTTTTTTTTTTGGTCATCATTTATTTAAAAGTGAAAAGCTGGACAGAGTTTCGGTACTACTGGTAAAACGTGGATGTTCTGCGGTTTCAGAATATCTCTGACTACCCCTCGGGGAATATAGTTGTGAGCATATGCATGCATGCAAAAGCTTTTTTAACTCGTAAATATGCCAAAAGGACATCACAACTCAAATCAAGTTTTAAAAGGAATTATTCTGAATAATTGACATATATCAGATATATATCAAAATTGGATGTATATCCGATATATATAATAAATATCGGATATTTTGATATTCATTATAAATATCGGATATTTTCGAACCCTGGTACAAAGAGCTTAACTCTAAAAGAGTTTTTTGAGTTTTGATTCGTGGCCGAATCGAGCTGCCTAACCAAACCTTGAGTAGAGTGAACGGAGTCCTGGCTTTTACCCGACTGCGCCAAAAGGAGGGTTATTTATCTGTGATAATGTAACGTATAGTACGCATACCTGTGTGTGCCTACACTCCCCCGGGCCGACAGTGTGTCTCCTGGTCGCGTGCGGCTCGGAGGAGGCGCGGAGTTGCGAGTACTCCTCCACTTGCACCGGGGCGGAGCCGTCACCGAACTGTGGGGGAGTTGGGTTATTAATACATACATTATGTAAGTGAAGATATAGTTCAAATATAAAAAAGAAAAATAAAAATTAAAGGAAATAGAAAAAAAAAAGATGTAAACATAAAATGCAGGATTTAAGTGACAAACTGAACAACTTTCACTATGGAGTGTACCACAGGAAACGCGAAAAACATCAGCTGTTCCATACAAAACAGCTTACTCGACTCAAATGTATAAAACGGTAATTTTTTTTTCACGTTTCCTGATCGTGGCTCCATAGTGAAAGTTCAGTTTGAATTCACCGCTTCAGTTGCTAGGCTGTCACTAACATCCTATACAACGTGTTAATGAATAAGCGCAAAACCTCATACACCCCAACTGATTTATAACTAAATAATTAGATTGAAACAATAATTTCATTATTATGGTAGTTAAAATTTAAAGTTATACGCCTTTTAAATTTCCAGGATAAAATTATTTGTTATCATTTCAGCAATGAATGAAAGCGCTAGCGTGCTCGTGGATACATTTTAAGAATCTTGTTTTGGTAGTAAGTAGTGTGAGTGTGCCCAAGCGGTGGGTTGAGATCGAGTTCAGAAAATTTCAAATTTTACGAATATATTATTTAATATTTTGAAAAAAAAAACCTATGTTGAAAACATGATAATTCGATTCTGCTATCGATTCTAAACAAACTACTTTCTAGTTTTGCGTTAATTCATTAACACGTTGTATAAGAAATTGTTTCATATTTTTATTATCTTATCATTTTAAGGAGCAAAATTTGGATAGTTCCCACCCACGAATGCTGATGCTGTTAGACTATTATAGACTCTATGGCGATTGTAATATAGGTTACCTTCTCAAGGTCATCCCCCTTATCTGTCAGATAGTCTAGGTTGGTTGGGGGGATGGATACGAGGCAGTCCTGCGAAGTAGAGTCCTCGGCGTCCATTTGTTCGTCTTCTGAACTCTGCGGAAAAAATATCTATATATTATTATTTACTAGAGTTAAGTCGCGACTTTGTCCGCACAAATTATACAGGGTGTTACAAAAATACCCCTAAAGAAAAAAGGGAGTTAAGGGTCTCTTGTAAAGAGTCTATTGCCAATGTATGACAACCGTAGTATAATATTATTATTTACCGAAAAAAAAATTATCGATTATAAAATAGTAATCGTTGAAGCGCAGCACTATTTTACGGACTGCCGCTAGTTCAAAGACTAAACGGCAGTAGATACGTCATAAGGTCACCGCGATGTCACTACCTATCTTCTAATTACTTAATTTAAAAGATGATTTTTCTCTAAGTTATCTTTATTACTAAAGCTAACATGAATATTAAGAACTAATTAATGCAAAAAAAATACATTTTACAATACTATTTAGGTACAAATGACTTACAAACACTACCCTTCTGAAAAAATAGTCTACGTTTCAAATGTCACACTAGAGTTGGGATTTGTTTATAATTGATTTTGATGACGGTTTTTTTTTTGTTAATTATGTAACACCCTGTATACCTACCTTATATACCTTATTACTTAAGTATTTAGGGCCCACACTCATACTTATAGATATACACATACTGTAACAAACAAACACACACACACACACACACACGCACGCACGCATCACGCACGCACGCATCACGCACGCACGCACGCACTCACGCACGCACGCCCGCACGCAAGCAAGCACGCACGCACGCACGCACGCACGCACGCACGCACGCACGCACGCACGCACGCACGCCCGCAAGCACGCACGCACGCACGCACGCACGCACGCACGCACGCCCGCACGCAAGCAAGCACGCACGCACGCACGCACGCACGCACGCAAGCCCGCACGCACGCACGCACGCACGCACGCCCGCACGCAAGCAAGCACGCACGCACGCACGCACGCACGCACGCACGCCCGCACGCAAGCAAGCACGCACGCACGCACGCACGCACGCACGCACGCCCGCACGCAAGCAAGCACGCACGCACGCACGCACGCACGCCCTCAAGCAAGCACGCACGCACGCACGCACGCACGCACGCACGCCCGCACGCAAGCAAGCACGCACGCACGCACGCACGCACGCACGCACGCCCGCACGCAAGCAAGCACGCACGCACGCACGCACGCACGCACGCACGCCCGCACGCAAGCAAGCACGCACGCACGCACGCACGCACGCACGCACGCCCGCACGCAAGCAAGCACGCACGCACGCACGCACGCACGCCCTCAAGCAAGCACGCACGCACGCACGCACGCACGCACGCACGCCCGCACGCAAGCAAGCACGCACGCACGCACGCACGCACGCACGCACGCCCGCACGCAAGCAAGCACGCACGCACGCACGCACGCACGCACGCCCTCAAGCAAGCACGCACGCACGCACGCACGCACGCACGCACGAACGCACGAACGCACGAACGCACACAACTTTTTCATCTACATTTTTCTTTTACGAGTATGTTCTTACTCAGTGTTCCTAACTTACCTACTTTAATATAGATTAATGAAAGAGCGGAATCTTCTGTAACGAGTAACTCATGCTACTTTTTTTAAATATTAATACCTGCACGTCTAGTATGATTTCACGCCTTCGCTGCATACAAAATGACCTGTTCCTCCGCTTTTGGGAGAGCGCAAGCCGCGACTTTTAGTATGGAAAAAAACCGAGTTGCGCGCTTGTAGAGAAATCATGCTAGAGCGTCAGATTTGCTTTCCTTCACCGAAAAGCCAGTGGTGTTACAAATCGCACATAAATTGCGAAAAACTCATTGGTACGAGTCGGCCTGGACGGGGATCGAACCATCGCCTCCTGCACGGCAGGCAAGGGTACTCGCCACTGGACCATCACGGCGATGGTTCGATCCCCGATTTGTAACACCACTGGCTTTTCGGTGAAGGAAAACATCGTGAGGAAACCTGCATGCTTCAATTTCGAGGCATGTATTGTACCCACTGTCCATTACAAGTGGCGACGGGCTCACCCCCCGTCACACTGGACAGAGTTTCGGTACTAGTGAAACGTGGCTGTTTTGAGGTTTCAGAATATCTCAGCCTACCACCCCCTCGAGGAATATAGTCGTTAGCATACGGTATAAAATAATAATTACCTTACAACTAGTGAGATCCAAGGGTTGTCCAGTCGAATCCAATGAATCTGTAATGTCACAACATGAAATATTAATAGGGCACTTGACAACTAGTCAAATCAGCTACTCTTTATTGGACGTCTGTTGTGGAGTTTCTGGCCGCATCTTCTCTACAACGGAACACCTTCCGACGCGGTGGTAGATTCAAAAATATGACGTCAAAAAGTTATCTATGTGATATTATTTTGAATAAACAATTTTGACTTTGACGTCAAAACATGCACTTTGTATCAAATTTGTACTCGATTCTGAGTTGTGACGTCATCAACATTTCATTACTTTTTAAAGTTTATCTTGTTATTAAAAATAGCTTTGACAAATTATTATAAGGACTAGCCTTGCGGTAGCATTTCCCCTCTGCCACGGTATAAGCACAATTGATCTTGTGCATTTACATTCAATTTTACACCTTATCACTAAACGAGACGGCCTATAATTGCGAAATAATAACTTCTAACTTAGAACGTTTGGGGTTCACACGAGACTACTTTTCATGATTTTTAACATTCAAAATTAGAATATAAAGTTATGGGGAATAAAATCCAAAGTTGCGGATTTCATGTTACCTCGCCCCCCGCAAAAAGTGGCAGAAATGTTTGTTAGTAGAATTACACGCGTAACCAGTCCACATATAAATAGTCAAAGAAAAATAGTATTCAAGCTAAAAACTGAATGAAAATTGGAGTTTAGCGTTATTTTCTAACCTTTTTTTTTTTGAGACGATAAAAATAAAATAAATTGTATGTAGTCAAATACCCAATTCAAACATCAACACGAAACACAGGGGGTAAACCAAAAATGTTGTAGTGTAATATACAATGTTCTTGGGGTAAACTTAACGTGAGTCACAGGTCCGGCACTCTATAGAACGTTTTTGAATTTCGAAATGGCGTCTGCACAACCGCACTTTGTGCAAACCACAGAACATTATCAGAGGGGTTAGAAGTGCAAAGTAGGCGTGGAACGTGTCGCCACAGGTTATGCAATGATTTGCATAACACCATAAGGCGCGCGGCGTGGTGCGAGCGAGAGGGCATGAGTAATTGTAGCAGCGTGAGCGGGAAGACAAGTGGCGACAGCCGTCTCCGAAGCAAAAGCGCTACTTTGCATTTCTAACCCCTCTTATAATGTTCTGTGGTGCAAACTGTCCATGACATTGCGTGTAGGGTTGAAAGCCACGCTTTGCATTTAACGTCATCTACATTTCGATACTTTTATTGTTCGTTCTGTTATTAAATATAGTATTTGAGCTCAAGAATTACTGAAAATGCGAATTTAGCGTTATTATTCAACGTTTTTATGCACTGAAAAGACACAATTTTATGAAGTCAAATACTAAGAGAGCGCGGCTGACTGCATTCCCTTGCTCGGCTTCCCTCAAGTTTCCCCAGAAAGTGTGAGGTGAGGTGGGGGATCTGAAGTCAGAGGGGGGCGGGGAGTGGCCGTTCTGTATGTAGAACTATATACTATTACCACGTTTGAAGCACACTTATCAAACGTCAAACCCTTTTTTTTACCCGACTGCGCCAGAAGGAGGGTTATGTTTTTATGTATGTATGTTTGTATGTCTATTTCTTTGGCACGGCCTACAGCCTAAACGGCTTGATGGATTTTAACGTATGAGGTGTCATTAGATTCGTAAAAATTTTGAGATTGACATAAGCTATATTATTTTAAAATGGCGTCTGCGAATTAAAAAAGAGAGGGGGGTTAAACAATTTTTTTTTGGTCAAAATTACTATATGGGTATCAAATGAAAGTTAGTAATTAGACGATTCCAAATATATGCATACTATAGTACTTTTATGTAACCGTTTCGACACAAGACTAAAAAGTATGAAATAAACTAAATTATTAAGATAAACAAAAAACCCGACTGCATAAAAACCTATTAACTGAAAAGAGAAAAACAAGCTCTATAATCACTAATCAGCTATAACAACTTTATTTGAGGTAATATAATTTCAATATTATTAGGTAGGTATTGCAGGCGGGGACAAACCAATCAACAACCAACCAAAAATCTTCTTTGTCCCCGTTTGTGATACTTACCTAATAACATTCAAATTATATTTGCTCACACAAAGTTGTTATAGCTGATTAGTGATTATAGAGCTTGTATTTCTCTTTTCAGTTAATAGGTTTTTTATGCAGTCGGGTTTTTTGTTTATCTTAATAATTTTTAAAGCTACCACCGCGTCGGAACGTGTTGTCGCTGTAGAGAAGATGCGGCCAGAAACTCTACAACATAACACGACTTAATAACTATTACAATATAAATTCTTAAGCTAAAGTTATGTATACTATTAGTATAGTATACTACTATTAGTATTCAAGGTGTTACAAAAGTAAAAATAAACATTTGAAACTTTTGAGTGGGTTGTTTAGACAATCAAACTGAACAACTTTCACTATAGGACAAACATCGAAATCGCGAAAAATAATATCAGCTGTCCCATACATTTAGCTCGAGTTGATTTGTAGTTTAGTATATAACATCAGATTTCTTTTTCGCGATTTCGATATTGGTCCCATAGTGAAAGTTGTTCAGTTTGATGGTCTAAACCAACCACTTAAATTATTATTTGTATTTTTGTTACACCTTGTAGAGTTCCGGACCTGTGTCTGAGAAATATATGTATGTATGTATTTACCTCTATGCTGTAAGCTGTTTCTAGCACTTCGCTGTTGTAACTTGTCCATCAGTAGATGATATATGGCTGATATGTGGTCGAAGCGTTCTTCCTGTATTGACTGTCAAACAAATAATACATTTTTAATACATTACTACGAGGCTGGGATGCAGCTCGAGCCGCAGGCGAGGGCGGAATCTATAGCCGAGAGTGTAATAGCCAATGCTCACGCATTTATAAATGAGATGTTAAGGAAAAATGTGTCTGTGGTTTATCAGATTATCGTTTCAAAATTACAGTGGCTTACATTTCCATACAAATCTTAAATGAATCCTAGCAAAACTAATTATTTTAACCGAAATCTCTAGATCGTGTTAAAAAAATGTTATCGAGTTCAATTAGTTAGTATTAAATACAAAATAGCTGCATAGAGGGTTCAACTTAATATGCTGACAGTTTTTTAAGGGGATGATCAGACCATCAAACTGAACAACTTTCTCTATGGGACCAAAATCTAAATCGTTAGGTCAAGTTTGTTTGGAACAGCAGATCTTTTTTCACGAATTCGATATTGGTTCCATAGAGAAAGTTATTCAGTTTGATGGTCTGATCATCCCCTTAAAATTGTTTCACCTAATTTTGATAGACCTTATATATCACATGGAGTGCAATTTTTTAAACTCATACTTTGAACTAAGCAGTTGAAAATGTCAAAATTACTATGGAGATATTCATCTTTCTACTGGTTTATTTGACTTTCAAAAATCACCATCCAGGAGCGCGATTTTTGAAAGTCAAATCAGCAGTAGAAAGATGCATATCTCCATAGTAATTTAGACATTTTCAACTGCTGAGTTCAAAGTATGAGTTTCAAAAAACGCACTCCTGAAGAAGATTTAAACATCCCTTAAAAACCGTCAGCATATTAAGAAGGACCCTGTATAAAAACATACCTGTTGTATAAGATGTTGTTCCAACCCCGGTAGCGTCAGCATATGTGCCAAGACAGTGTCGTGCGGCGCCAGCTCTACCGGCGCCGGACACACGTGGCACGCGCACGAGCCTGACGACAGCTCGCCTGTGGGGGGGGGGGGGATTAATGTCATCATCAGCCTGCCCTTAAGTATACCCGCGACTACGTCCGCACAAATAATAAACCAGATTTTAAGTCAGATCATAAGCTATCAAAAAGTTTCATGAAAATCGGCTCAGTAGTTTTTGCGTGATGCTGTTACAAACATACATACAAACAAACAGAGAGACAAAAATTCTAAAAAAAGGTTAATTTGGAGTCCGGGATACCTAAATATCATATCGTAATCTTTTTCATGTAAATATCTTTAATGTACAGACACACTTCTGTTACAGTTTTATAATAGATGTATAACATGTGGCTCGAGGCTCGAGCTAGCTCCGCATGACAGTGCGGGTTTAGCTCTACCGACGGGGAGGCCACTGACGATAGCTCGCCTGTGGGGGATACTGTCATCATCACCCTGCGCTCACAAACAAGCTTTATAAGATCTGTATAAGATGTGGCTCGAGAACAGAGCTCGAGCTAGCTCCGCACGAAGGTGCGGGGTTAGCTCTACCGGCGGGGAGACCACTGATAATAGCTCGCTTGTGGGGGGATACACTGTCGTCATCAGCCTGCTCTTATAAACAAGCTTTATAAGATATGTATAACATTTGGCTCAAGACCAGAGCTCGAGCTAGCTCCGCATGACGGTGCGTGGTTAGCTCTACCGGCGGGGAGGTCACTGACGATAGCTCGCCTGTGGGGGGATACACTGTCATCATCAGCCTGCCCTTATAAACAAGCTTATAAGGTATGTATAAGATGGGGCTCGAGGCTCGAGCTCGAGCCAGCTCCGCTGGACGGTGTGGACTGAGGATGAGCTACATTGTGGCCATAAGTTACCTTTTCGTCATGAGTTCGTCATAACAGTACGTTACATTACATAGACCATATATTGGACACCGAAAAGTTAGCGCACGAGCGCAGTGAGGGTGCTAAACGTCCTGCATGACCAGAGTTACTTAAGTCACGAATATGGTATACAATTTAAAGTAAGTGTGGAGTAAGCGGCCGCACATACCCAGGTCGGTCAGCGGCAGGTGTGCCGCGAGCCAGCGGTGCCGCGCGACCCCGCGCAGCGACAGCCGCCGCTCCGGCTCCACCACCAGCATGTGCCTGATCAGGTGCTCGCACTCTGCAACACACCACAATATACCTTTTCATCCCACCATCTCGGAAAGAGTATTTTTGCTCTTCGATATCTGAGTGCAAAAGCTGTTTTTAACCGCTAGAGGATAAAGTAAATTGAATTTAGAACATCGTGTGCACTAAGTTTGTGAATTCAAAACATCATTAAACCTATTTACTTCTCCCTCCATGGTGCCGAATTTATCATACAACCTTTTTTTTTGCATGTTGCATTTTCCTCGCTGAGGTGGGATGAAAAGTTACGTGTTGCACTCGAGTGCAAAGATTTTTCACCACGTGCTCTTTTGATTCCCTCGCTATCGTACAGGATTCTAATTTTTTTTATTAAATTTTAGGATCCTTCGCTTGCTCCGTCATCAAAATTGAGCACGCGGTTAAAAAGCAACTTTGCACTCTTGTATAACAAATATCTATAGTCACCTAGCAAGGCTGACGGAAGATGTAGAACGGTCCATTATTATTGGTAATTTATTAAGGTAGATTTCGTCGCTTTAATGCGTCACTAACATTACTGAGGCCACATTCCTCAAGTTACTAAGTCAACACTCTCGTTTCTAAGTCATCACTCACATTACAATAATCCTCACATTACTAACTCCTCACTCACATATCTTATCTTTTCTTGTTGTGGGAACTGGAAAGCCAGCAACACTTCGGCTTAGTGGGATCTTTTGTGTTAGCCCCAATACTTTTAGCTTTCTTCACCCTTCAAATACATGGTCAATGAAGGAGGCAATACCATTGAGGGAAAGAAATCTTTGATCTCCCGGTTTTGGATATCCATCTGCGAGGAGGCACATGCGTTTTGACGCCAAGACATCACAATCACAAAGGATATGTTCCATGGTCTCTTCATCCTCTCCGCATGCTCGGCGGCTGGGATCTAGGGTGAGTTTCATTGTGTGCATCATCGTGTGAACTAACAACTAACTCACTTAACTAAGGCCTCACTCACAATACTAAGTCCTCACAGTCATTATTAAGGCCCCACTCACATTACAATGTCCGCACTTTTCACATCACTAACACAAACCATGACACCTGAATTAGGGTATCCGGCATGCCGCTGTGCACGACACTCCTCAGATCGTGTAGTGTACTCCCGTCGAAGAGCAGAGCTCTACAGCACATTACTAAGTCCTCACTCACATTACAAACTCCTCACTCACATTACAAACTCCTCACTCACATTACTAAGTCCTCACTCACATTACAAACTCCTCACTAACATTACTAAGTCCTCACTCAAATTACTAATACAAACCTTGAGACATGAAGTATGGTATCCGAGACTTGCCGCTGAAAACGACACTCCTAAGTTCGTGTAGTATACTTCCGTCGAAGGGCAGAGCTCCACAGAGCATTATTAAGTCCTCACTCTCATTCCTAAGTCTTCACTCACACTACTAAGTCCTCACTCACATTACTAACACAAACCTTGAGACATGAAGTAAGGTATCCGGAACTTGCCGCTGAGCACGACACTCCTAAGTTCGTGTAGTGTACTTCCGTCGAAGGGCAGAGCTCCGCACACCAGCACATAGAGGACTACGCCCAGCGACTGCGAAAAGAGATAATAATAATTGCTGATTATTGTGCATTAAACAGGTTGTAAAATTTAATACGTTACATACTTAAAGAGGTGCTTCAAACCATCAAACTAAACAACTTTTACCACGAGAAAAACTATCAAATAACCTAAGAGGAAGGATCTCTCTTTAAGACTAGAGTGAGCCATACCAATTGTAAAGTGTCCACTTTTTTGACGTTTAGGTTTGAGTGTGTGGTGTCAAGTAGTATGGACAAAAGGCACCAAGTGACATAGGGCCTTATGTTTACGGTCACTTTTCACACACACTAGCTCAAAAAAAAAGTGGACAGCCGCATAAACAAATATCTATAGTTCCATCTCCTTCTACGTCATAAGACAGAAGAGACCAACTACAATCGTAAATTTATGCGGACTCTATGGAGATCCTTCCTCTTAGGAAATAACACATAAAAAACGGTTTCTAGAGATGTTCCTATAGTGGTGTATGCAGTATGAAATTGATATCATTACATTGACATGCCAACTACTAGACTTAGGGTCCGGGCTCAAAAGTGCCGGAACCAAAAGAGCACCAAAACGTAAAAAGAGAACCAATTACGCGACAGTCTCCGTTTGATCGAGCGACTACGCGCAACCGTGTCATGATGGGGGAGTGGGATGGAAAACAATTTCAGCATTTTCAATTTTTTTAGTTGGTTTTTTCGAGAATTTTGTACTAGACCCGGCGTCCATAGTATTCTACGTCAATGTATCATTAGCATCCTTTTAAAATAAGAGTTTACCCATGAAACTGAAGTCTGTGAACTCCAATCTGTTTGCTACCATCACAGAACATAATAAGAGGGGTTAGAAGTGAAAAGTAGGCGTGGATCGTGTCGCCACAGGTTATGCAATGATTTGCATAACACCATAAGGCGCGCGGCGTGGTGCAAGCGAGAGGGCATGAGTAATTGTAGCAGCGTGAGCGGGAAGACAAGTGGCGACAGCTTTGACTATTTATATGTGGACTGGTTACGCGAATAATTCTACTAACAAACATTTCTGCCACTTTTTGCGGGGGGGCGAGGTAACATGAAATCCGCAACTTTGGATTTCATTCCCCATAAATTTAGATTCTAATTTTGAATGTCAAAAATCATGAAAAGTGGTCTCGTGTGAACCCCAAACGTTCTAAGTTCGAAGTTATTATTTCGCAATTATAGGCTGTCTCGTTTAGTAATAAGGTGTAAAATTGAATGTAAATGCACAAGATCAATTGTGCTTATACCGTGGCAGAGGGGAAATGCTACCGCAAGGCTAGTCCTTATAATAATTAGTCAAAGGGCGACAGCAATCTCCGAAGCAAAAGCGCTACTTTGCATTTCTAACCTCTCTTATAATGTTCTGTGGCTACCATAGTAGTAAAAGTTGTTCAGTTTGATGGGTAGACTCTTAGTTTAAAAGGATGCTAATGATATTAATTTCACCCTGTAGAAGTAAACCTCACCCATATGTCAGCCTTAGGTCCGTCGTACTGTCTACCCTCGAAGAGCTCGGGCGCCGCGTAGGGGGGACTTCCGCACCACGTCGCTAGAGGTGAGCCGGAGGTGTACTCGTTACTAAACCCGAAGTCCGCCAGCTGGAGGGTTAATTGACAACATTACATTTTTTTAACCACCTGTTTTTAATAAAAAAATATAAAAGTAGGTTAAAAAATAAGAGATACGTATTTTTCCGATTTTATTTTTGACCGATTTTTTGAATTTTTTGAAAATCGTAGGATTTATGGCTAAGATACCTTGGCCGCAATAACATTAAAAATAAAAACTGTCAAATACAATAGAAAATTCAAGTAGGCAAAGGAATAAAATCTCATTCAACCTCTATTATATTTTTCAGTATTTTTCAAATAACTCGAGATATAATGGATAGAAAAATCTGATAATTTTGATATAAGCTTTGAATCACATAATCTCCAAATGGTTTTCTTATTGTAGTACCTTTCTTAAAATGAAATGTTGTCAATTGGGTATTTTACAAAATATCTGATCTCCTTTTAAAACCCAATGCACAGAAGGAAAAACGAAACGTATTTCCCTTTAAAAGAAAAAATTTAATTCGGTATTTCAAGGAGGGTTGCATCGAAAACCATTTCGAGATAATTGTCTTAATAATAATATTTTTTATGTCAGAGATTTTAAAATGAAAGGATTAGAGATATGTTTAATAAAATAACGTCGTTTTCCGGTCCGTCCAGTGACGTCACTGGAAAACCTGTGAACTCCTTGGTAAAATTAAAATAAATGGCCATTACGAAAAAAAAAAAAACATTCACAATATCAGAATTTGACATTTGATGTTGCCGTTTCTGTTTCCAGCATAGAGTTAGAAAGAGAAGGCAGGACATTTTTGTTTTTTCTAATAAAGCGGTAGTTTTTCTCCATGGAGTTAGAATTATTTTCCCTTTACCATTTTTGCATTTAGAGATTACAGATCAAAGTAATTTAAAAATTAAATTTATATTGATGAAAGGCAATACAAATTAAATTGGTTTCTTAAAATTATGTCTTCTATCCGTGAAAAATATAAAGTGAAGAACAAAAAAAAATTGGCATACCGATTTCTTTTTTTTAAACCACCTGAATTTTAAAGCACCTGTCAATGTCAAAATATTAACACGATAGTAACATTGTAAGTGGAGATTGAGGATTTGACCATTTTGATTTTGATGTTGACAGGCTACAAAAATCGAGTCGCAATACAGAGTGTTAGGGTAAAAAAGAGTTGCATTACTTTAAGGAATGATTGTACCCATGGCACTAAACAACGTTCCATAAGAAACGTATAGGAAGGTAAAAATTTTTTTTTCGACTTTTTATACAAACGTTCGATCAGCTGATTGCATTTAGTGTGGAAAGTCCAAAAGTTTCTTATAGGTTTCTTAGAGGAAAGTTGTTCAGTATCATGGGTACATCCCTTAAAGTAATGCAACTGTGTACCCTAACACCCTGTATATCAAATGCACATTAATGTTATTAATACAAGGAAGATCTTCCCGTTCTAAAGACGACATTTTACCTTAATATTCATATTCCTGTTTAGAAGCAAATTCTCCGCCTTTAAATCTCTATGAACAACCCCGTTCACGTGGCAGTACCCAACGGCTGCAACCATCTGTGCGAACGCCCGCGCCGCCCTAGTCTCCTAACAAGGAAGTTCTTCCCTCTAAGTCAACTTACCTTAATATTCATATTCCTGTCTAGAAGCAAATTCTCCGCTTTCAGGCCTCTATGGACAACACCGTTAGCGTGGCAGTACCCAACGGCTGCGACCATCTGTGAGAACTCCCGCGCCGCCTTAGTCTCCTAACACGGAAGATCTTCCCTCCTAGTCACCTCACCTTAATATTCATATTCCTGTCTAGAAGCAAATTCTCCGCCTTCAGGCCTCTATGAACAACACCGTTAGCGTGGCAGTGCCCTACGATGGCAACAATTTGTGCGAACGCCTATGCCACCGTCTCCTGACCTAACACGGAAGATCTTCCCTCCTAGTCCAGTCACCTTACCTTAATATTCATATTCCTGTCTAGAAGCAAGTTCTCCACCTTTAAATCTCTATGAATAACCCCGTTCGCGTGGCAGTACCCGACGCCTGCGACCATCTGTGCGAACGCCTATGCCACCATCTCCTAACCTAACACGGAAGATCTTCCCTCCTAGTCACCTTACCTTAATATTCATATTCCTGCCTAGAAGCAAGTTTTCCACCTTTAAATCTCTATGAACAACCCCGTTCGCGTGGCAGTACCCGACGCCTGCGACCATCTGTGCGAACGCCTATGCCACCGTCTCCTAACCTAACACGGAAGATCTTCCCTCCTAGTCCAGTCACCTTACCTTAATATTCATATTCCTGTCTAGAAGCAAATTCTCCGCCTTCAGGTCTCTATGGACAACACCGTTAGCGTGACAGTACCCGACGGCTGCGACCATCTGTGCGAACGCCTTCGCCGCTTCCGTTTCCGGCATTCTACCTCGTGATACTAGATGATCTGCGAAACAAATATACAGTTTCTCTGTATTATTGTATACATAACTTTAGCTTAAGAATTTATATTGTAATAGTTATTAAGTCGTGTTATGTTGTAGAGTTTCTGGCCGCATCTTCTCTACCGCGACAACACGTTCCGACGCGGTGGTAGCTTTAAAAAAAGATTTGACGTTTGATAAGTGTGCTGCAAGCTCCTATATTGAATAAATTATATTGACTTTGACTCTGACTTTGATTTAACTAAACTCCATTCAAAATAGCAGCGAAATTTTAATGCTATTTTGCCCTCACTTATTTTTAAAACAGCTTTAGTAATGTCCAAGATATGTCGGATAGTATATGTATCCAATAAATTAATTACATTTGGTAATCAGAATTGGCCAGAAAGCTAAATATCAAACGGAAAATGAAAATCTCGTCGTCCTTATGTGGAATGAAGAATAACAAGATACATCAAAGATCTCGATCTTGATTTTGCTCCATAGTGAAAGTTGTTCAGTTTGATGGTTTGAACCACCAGGTTTTAAGTATTATTAGGGTGTTTTGTTACACCCTGTATATTGGGTCCTTCTTAATATACTGACAGTTTTTAAGGGGATGATCAGACCATCAAACTGAACAGCTTTCGCTATGGGTGGGACCAATGTCGAAATCGCGAAAAAAAAATCAGCTGTTCCATACTAAACTGAAATCTTACTCGACCCAATTGTATGGGACAGCGGTTTTTTTTCGCGATTTCGACTTTGGTCCCATATAGAAAGTTGTTCAGTTTGATGGTCTGGTCATCCCCTTAAAAAGTGTCAGCATATTAAGAAGGACCCTGTATAAATTAAAGAACTCTAAACTCACCAAATATTTCGCCATTAGGAGCGTATTCTGTGACCAAATATATTGTGTGGGTACTTTCCATAACCTGAAAATGTTAAGACATACTTATAGTTAGCATTAGGTTACCTCAACCAAGACTACTTAACCACAGATTATAGTCGGGGAAATCTACGGATTTTTGTATGGAGTAGGTTGCATTAATTGCACTTTTGGTGAAAATTTGGAATATAGTAGATACGTACCTGAAAAACATAAATTCTCTATAATCCCCGATTTTTTATGTTGTATTATTGAATAATTAAGACATTTACAAAACATTAAATTTAGGTATGTACAAAAAATTGAAAACTGGTGATTTTTTACAGGATGGCTTCGTTCAATACGTTTTACTTATAACAATAATAATCCCCGGTTAATATCGTTAATTTGGGTAGATCTACACTAATATTATAAAGAGGAAAGATTTGTACCTATTTTTGTATGTTTGTATGTTTGTAATGAATAGGCTCAAAAAGTACTGGGCCGATTTAAAAAATTCTTTCACCAATAGAATGCTACATTCTTCCAATTTGACATAGGCTACATTTCATTTTGAAAAAAATTAGGGATCCTTGGTAAAATTTGAACAATGTAACCGAAGGTGTAGAAAAATGAGTCTTAAAATTTATTTGTCTACCCCGTGCGAAGCTGGGACGGGCTGCTAGTATTTAATATTTTGTAAGTCTTCAAAAATTATAACCTCAAAATTAAATTATTTACTGTTTGTTTTTACACATTAAATTTGCCAATTGATAATTAACTGTCTCTATTGCTGGTATGCTGAACGAAATATTTTTAGAAATAAGCTTGCCATTTGTACATTAATATAGATTTTATGGTATTTCTCAGGTTCCTGAGCCAATATAACCACGAAATCTCGACAAAAGTGTTATAAACTAACAGTAATATTATTTCAAACACAATTTACTAAAGTGTCTTTAATGCAATCTCAAACCTTATTTTTCCTAGACTATTAGTTAGCAAGTAACAGATACATCACTTCCAAAGAAAACTATAAATTCGCACGCTATAATTACCTACTGCCAGACGGTACGCGCAAAAATGTATCTAATGAAGCTTGACTTAGCGTTGTTATTGCTGCGTACAGCGCGACGTATGCGACGTTGCCGTCTGGCGCGAGTGGAAGAAATCAAGCAAGCGCATCGCTTACGACGCCACAAACGTACATAAATTCCGTAGAGCTTAGTGGTACAGGGCCCCTAGACAAAGTATCTTTCGATTAGCGTTAACGACAGTAGAAAACATTCAATTCAATTCAATTTTTGTTTAGTGGCATCCGATGTGTTATCACAATTCAGCCAATGTCTCGTTATGTGGAGAGTATATGAAGGAAAATGATCAGTAGTATTAATTAAGTCTAGCGTGGCAGTTTTGCCAATGTAAGTAGTTTATAATCTCAAGTGATTGTTTTAAGGTTAAAACACAAAAGAGTTCACAAAATGGTGGAGCCACGTGCAAGCCTAGTGCGCCGATACGCACGCGTCCGTACTCCGCCAGACTTGCAGCGCGACTCAGTAGAAAACATAAAAATGTATGGACTTGACGTATGGTGACGAAAGCAAACGTCAAAATGTTTTGATCGCTAATGTCAAATCCATACATTCTGTCATCTTCTACTAGCGTCAACGCCAATAGAATGTCACTTTGTCTAGGGGGGCAGGTCAGGAATCGAACCGCCGCCTCATGATTGAGTCTCTTCACTCTTCCGTATGGACTATCATCGCTCTCGGAACCCCATGATAAAAATATCCGTACAGAACGAACGCTTCATACAAGCGGCCGCAGTCGGAGCTCCCACACATATAGGACGTACGGACAGATACGCACATACCCCGACTGAGTGTGTGCACTTAGACCATATAACTATGGACGACGATTATGTGCGACGGGCTCACCCCCCGTCACACTGGACAGAGTATAAATAAATTCTTCACCTGATATAGCCTGACGATGTGCGGATGCCTCAATCTCTTCATGATAGCTATTTCTCTGAAGGTCTTCTTCAAGTTATCCTCGTCTAATCTCGCTTTATCTATAATTTTTATTGCTACCTGTAACAATAAAACATTAATTTAATACAGTTACAGAATACCAGACCTTGGACCCTGCCTTGGACACATAGCTGTCGTTTCATACAAATGGAAAAAATTTACAAGAGGTAGGCAGCAAGAGGTCAAAGTCAAAAAGTCAAAATAATTTATTCATTATAGGAGCTTGAAGCACACTTATTAAACATCAATTCTTTTTTTAAGCTACCACCGCATCGGATCGTGTTGTCGCTGTAGAGAAGATGCGGCCAGAAACTCTACAACATAACACGACTTAATAACTATTACAATATAAATTCTTAAGCTAAAGTTATGTATACAATAATACATAGTCTATTTAATAAAATAATTTATACTATACAGTAAAGTAAATAAACTATAAGCTAGTGACCTCAGACCCAAGCATTATGATCATTTAAATAATCATCCAGTTTATAAAATGCATTTTCCGAAAAAAAAAAAGAATGGAGGTTTCCTCACACCCTGTATATTTATGATGTCCTAGTGGATAATTATTTATTAGATTGTTTTTAGGAGGGCTATTGAAAGCCGAAGCTTATATAACACTGCCACAGAATAGGTTATCTTAACTATTATAAAACTGTACGTGGTACAGGCCAGGAATCGAACCGCCGCCTCGTGATTGAGTCGCTAGCTCTCTTCCGTATGGACTACTAGTACTAGCTGTTGCTCGCGACTGACTTCTCCCTCGGGGAATATAGTCGTGAGCATATGCTGATATTGGTGAGATTAACGCTCTGAAAAAGTTCAAGTGGATAAAAGAAAAGCCGATGTCTGCACAAAATACTCGTAATTATCTCGAGATATCATAACGCATCCATTCAAGAAAAACATCGTGAGAACTTCACACGGGTCGCCGTTTCATACAAAACATTGGGAGGGTTTTGTAGCCACTTATCTGTATAAAAACAAAAATAAAATACATTGAAACTTAAGAGGCTATGTGAAAAAAATAGGAATCTTCAAAGCATCATATCTCATGAAGTACTAACCTTTGAAATGAGGCACTGTAACTTTAAAACTGTACATTTTAAAGAAAATCTGACACGATATAAGCATAGAGATTTGTTTCTAGATTGTTTCTGCAAAATTTCATTGAGTTTAATCTGTTAGTATTGAAAATATCACCAGACTTCGTTTTTATCGAGCGCGCCAACAGTAATATACTCTTAAATATAAATATTATACAAATTTAAGGAATCATTGAAGGACTAAACAGGTACCAAATAATAACGGCTATACGTGCCATCCGAAGCACGGAATCATCTTCCTTTTCGGACAATCAGGTAATTCAGCCTGCAATGTCCTAGCCAACTGGGGAAAATGCACCAAGTGACATATCACTAGGTGTAAATCGAACCCACGACCTCCGTGTCAAGAGCCCAATCCTCTTAACCATTAGACCACGGAGGCAGTTCACCCATCAAACTGAACAACTTTCTGTATGGGACCAATGCCGAAATCGCGAAAAAAAATCCTATGTTTGACTACGGAATCCTAAAAAGATACAAGTTGTAGCAATGTTTCTGACAACCCCGAAAGGGATTATGGTCGCGAGTTCATTACCCGACTGCGCCAAAAGAAGGGTAATGTTTTTTATGTTGTTAACGTGACACTCTTCTTCCTTGAACGATGTCATTGGTTTTAAAATCAATGTCCCCAGTTCACGGTGAACCGTACGTAAAGAACTTAAGGTCGATAGTCGTGTGGCTAAAACCGAGGACGCGGCCTCGCCATGTCAAGGTCCCAGGTTCTATTCCGGCACGGAAAGTTTTAGAAAATTTTGTAGAATGTGATTTTTTAGCTTTGAGTGTCGTGCGAAGCGCTCGTTGGCGTAGTGGAGCTTCGGTATTGGAAACGATCACCTAAGTTAAGCAACGTCAGGTCTGGTCAGTCTTTGGATGGGTGACCGTTTAGTGGTATTTCGACTCGAGCGTTTCCGTGCTTCGGAAGGCACGTTAAGCAGTTGTTCCGTCAGATGGTGTTGTTAAGCCAGGTCAGAGGCCTATTAAGGCGGCTTGAAATTTCTCTGTCAGCAAGTTGACTACTAACCTCCACCAACACGCACTGGGCCCGCGTGTTGGAGTATGTCCCACTACATCTCACCCTTATTCGTGAGAGGAGGCCTTTGCCCTGCAGTGGGATTCTAAGACTATAACTTACTTTTATTGAGTGTCGTGCAGTAGGTTGCTGATTTGTATAGGTAGATAGTTTAGTTACCTACATTCGCGGTTTATACAGAAGAGACGTGTGGCAGTGGCGGATAGTCAAAGTAACACAATTATAAACCTTATAGTACGTAGCATAGCGTCGTTTGGAGAATTACGCCCGCGCCTCCAGGCGACTCCTTTACGACAAAAACGACGCTATGCTACGTACTATAAGGTTTATATTGTGTTACTTAGATTATCGACCACTATGACACGTCTCTTCTGTATGAACCGTGGCAAAAATTGAAAAATGTCGTTAAAAAAATAAAAATTATAGAATAAATCAAATAAAATACTATAAACTCGATGATTATTTGAATGACCAAAATGTCTGGTCTTGACAATGTTACACTATGTAATTTCATATTGAATTTATGTAATTGTACTTTGTATATTTTGTTTTGTTTAAAAGAAGTGTGTTGTAGAGTTTCTGGCCGCATCTTCTCTACAACGGAACACCTTCCGACGCGGTGGTAGATTCAAAAACATGACGTCAAAAAGTTATCTATGTGATATTATTTTGAATAAACAATTTTGTCTTTGAATCTTTAAGGAATGTTCTATTCACAACAATTATTATTGAATTATTAAGCTAATTTCTCATTATAATTTTGGTGCAAGTTCCCCATTCGCTTTTCGTGCCCAAACTCTGCCCAGTACGACAGTAAGTGAGCCCATCGCCACTTAACGTCCAAGGCAAGAGACATAAGTCTTAGGTTTTGTGTTAATCTAGATCCTAGGTTATTGTATAGGCCTTGGCATCGCCGTAGAAGGCCAGATATTACCTTAATTTCAGGGCTGAAAACTATGTGACCTGCAATATCTACATGAATTCTCTTCAAGGTGAGCGTAAATGGGATAGGTGAAAAGGATCGCCTTAGACCATTGACTTACTAACTTATGGACGCCGACGCCGGGTTTAATTCTAAATTCGGTATGTCAAGTTTTTTTTGGAGGGCTAAATCAAAAACTATTAGAGATAATTGTCTCAAAGTCAAAGTCAATATAATTTATTCAATATAGGAGCTTGAATCACACTTCTTTGAAGCTACCACCGCGTCGGAACGTGTTGTCGCTGGAGAGCAGATGCGGCCAGAAACTCTACAACATAACACGACTTAATAACTATTACAATATAAACTCTTAAGCTAAAGTTATGTATACAATAATACATAGTCTATTTAATAAAATAATTGATACTATACAGTAAAGTAAATAAACTATAAGCTAGTGACCTCAGACCTAAGCATTTTCAATAACAATATTTTCTATGTCAGAGATTTTAAAATGAAAGGATTATAGATATTTTTATTAAAAACGTTGTTTTTCGGCCCGTCCAGTGACTTCACTGGAAAACCTGTGATCTCCTTGGTAAACTTAAAATGGCCATTAAGAAAAAAATACATTCACAATGTCCGAATTTGACATTTGATGCTGCCGTTTCTGTTTCCAGCGAAGAGTTAGAAAGAGGAGGCAGGTGATTTTTTTTTTTTTAGTAAAGCAGAAGTTATTCTCCATGGAGTTCGAATTATTTTCTCTTCACCATTTTTGCATTTAGAGATTACAGATCAAAATAATTTAAAAATTAAATTTATATTGATACACTCGATGAATCGCAATATAAATGAAATAGGAGTTAATCTAAATTATGTCTTCTATCCGTAAAAAAATAAAATGAAAACCAAAAAAACTTTACATACCAAATATATTTTAGTTTTAACTGCTCAGTAAATAAACCGTTTGAAAATAACGCTAAACTCACATTTTCAGTAATGCTGTTGCTTCAATACTATTTTTAATAACTGGGTAAACTTTAAAAAGTATCAAAACGACGACGAAAAACAATGACGTCACTATTAAATTTTAAGTACAATATTTCATACAAAGCACGCGTTTTGACGTTTGATAAAGAGTTGTTAATTTGACTAGTTGGAAACTCGCGGATTATAGAAAAAAATGTCCCAGACTAACCTACAGAAATGAATGTGCGTGTTAGTAATATAATTCAACTAAAAACACTGTAACTGATAACATTTTGAGAGGATGATCAGTCCATCAAACTGAACAACTTTCTCTAAGGGATCAACATCGAAATCGCGAAACAAAAGCTGTCAAATACTTTTGGGTCGAGTAAGATTGTAGTTTGGTGTGGAACAGCTGATTTTATATCGCGATTTTGACAGTCCCGAAGAGAAAGTTGTTCAGTTTGATGGTCTGATCATTCCCTAACAAAACCGTCAGCATATTAAGATGTATAGGTAAGTACGTGCATACTCTTTATAAATACAAGGTGTTACAAAAATACAAATAAACATTTAAGAGGATATAATTCGGAGCGCGCTCCATACAAACGTACTATGGTGATATTTTCAATACTAACCAATTAAACTCAATGAAATTTTTCAGAATCAATCTAAAAACAAATTTCTATGCTTGTATAGAGTCCGATTTTCGTTAAAATGTATAGTTATAAAGTTGCAGTGCCTCAAAGATTTCCATACAAATCTTAAATTAATCCTAGCATTGAAACTGTATATTTTAACGAAAATCTGACTCCATACAAGCATAGATATTTGTTTCAAGCTTGTTTCAGCAAAATTTCATTGACTTCCATTAGTTAGTATTGAACATATAACCATAGTACGTTTGTATGGAGCGCGCTCCGAATTATATCCCCTTAAGGGGGTGGTTTAGACCATCAAACTGAACAACTTTCACTATGGGACCAATATAGAAATCGCGAAAAAAATCGGATGCTCCATACTAAACTACAAATCTACTCGAGGTAAATGTATGGGACAGCAGCTTTTTTTTCGCGATTTCGATATTGGTCCCATAGTGAAAGTTATTCAGTTTGATGGTCTAAACAACCCTCTTAAAAGTTTTAAATGTTTATTTCTACTTTTGTAACACCTTGTATACTATTATGCATAAGCATACGCATATCACGACTATATTCACCGAGGGGGTAGTCAGAGATATTCTGAAACCTCAGAACATCCACGTTTCACTAGTACCGAAACTCTGTCCAGTGTGACGGGGGGTGAGCCTGTCGCCACTTGTAATGGACAGTGGGTACAATACATGCCTCGAAATTGAAGCATGCAGGTTTCCTCACGATGTTTTCCTTCACCGAAAAGCCAGTGGTGTTACAAATCGTACATAAATTTCGAAAAACTTATTTGTACGAGTCGGCCTGGACGGGGATCGAACCATCGCCTCCTGCACGGCAGGCAAGGTTACTCGCCACTGGACCAACACGGCTTTTTTATACTATTATGGAAGTACAATAAGATTCAAATCGATTAGACATTTTGATAGCAGTCATTGACCTGTCTAAGAAGCGGCCTTGCCGAGTTTGTTGCAAAAAAAAACAGTTTCTCTTTTGTTTGTTTACTAACTTACTCAGGCCATTTTTAGGGTGCCGTAGTCAACAAAGTAACCTTATAGTTTCGCCATGTCTGTCTGTCCGTCTGTCCGCTGCTTAGCTCAGAGACGCTTAGTACTAGAACGCTGTAATTTGACATGGGTATACGTTAAACCGTAGTATTCAACAAAAAGCCACATTTTAAGTCCGTATATTGTGACGAGCAAATACGGAACCCTACACTGCGCGTGGCCCGACACGCACTTGGCCGGTTTTAAGTTGGTTGTTAAGACCATCAAACTGAACAACTTTCACTATGGCACCGACATCCAAATCGCGAAAAAAAATTCTAATCATACATACATACATACATACATAAACTCACGCCTTTTTCCCAGAGGGGTAGGCAGAAACTATAGATCTCCACTTTGGGCGGTTCTGACACACCTCTCTTGCTTCCTCTAAGTCCATGCATCCCTTCATACATTCCCTTCGATTTCGGCTACTTTTGACCTGGCATTTTTTGATTACGTCCCTGATCTGGTCCAGGTATCCTCTCCTAGGTCTGCCTCTACCAATGTTTCCTTCCACACACGCCATATATATCTGTTTCGTAAGTCGACTTTCATTCATCCTTTCAATATGTCCAAACCATCGAAGCATTCCCTTCTCTACTTTAACCACTACATCTTCATTCAAACCACAACGTTCCCTAATTACAGTATTCCTTATTCTATCCCTTATAGTCACACCACATATCTTGCGTAAAGCCCTCATTTCCACTGCATTTATTCTGCTTTCATTCTTCTGCTGCCACACCCAACTTTCACTCCCATACATCAAAGTCGGAACCAACACGCTATTGTGAATAGCCAAACGAGCTTTGGTAGATACATTTTGGCTCCCCACAAGAGCGCTGGTGGCACCATTTACTTGCGTTCCGGCTTTAACTCTCTTTTCAATATCCCCGTCACATTTCCCATCCCTAGTGAACATACTTCCCAGATAGACAAACTCCTTTACTTGTTCCAGTATTTCATTCCCAATCTTTATACTGCATCCAGTCATGCATTCATCCCGTTCAAACACCATCACCTTAGTTTTATTAACATTCACTTTCATACCCTTTTCACTTAAACTCGCATCAACAGTGGCTACCAATCTATAAGGCTAATCATCCATACTAAACTAGAAAATAGAAATCTGCTTGAGATTTCGATGTTGGTCCCATAGTGAAAGTTGTTCAGTTTGATGGTCTAAACAACACCCTTAAAAGTTTTAAATGTTTATTTTTACTTTTGTAACACCTTGCATGGTTGTCTAGTCATCATAAATCATAATACAAGTCCAGGGCTGCAATCTCGGTAAATATTCGATGATTGAACCGTGATTGGACTACGTCCGAACCATAACTTTTGACACTTTTTGTGTTGCGCTAATCGCGGTACAGCTCTTGACAGCCGTTAGAGCCGTTTTAACAAATCGCTCAGACGTTAAAGCTTCGGTCACACACAGGCGGTACCGGAGGCGGGATTTTTTGTAATGTACGAGTTTATATGGACTCTGCCACACAGAAATCCGCGCGGGGGGCAGCGCGGTGACGGGCAGAACGCTATGTCAAAAAGGCGGCCGCTGTATTCCATTGTAGTCAACGCGAGGTGTCACACAGAGCGGTGGCGAGCGCGTCGCGGTCCGGAGGCGGTATTTACCGCGCTGGGGCGCGTTCAGAGCCTACGCCCAGAGTGCACTCTGGGTGCAACTTTTCGCACTAACGCCGTTCAGAGCCTCGGTGAAAAAACGCCCTTTGCAACTCGGTTGTCACAACTCAACCGTTCCGAACCTCTGACGGGTTGCAACTTTTAACCATCAAATTAGATGGTTAAAAAACACTCTGACGTTTTGATTATCTGTGGTTACTTTACTTTTTGCTCATTTTGAATAAAAGTTAGTTTTTTTCAATTTATTTTTATTCACTCTTTGATTCTTTAGCATGGAAGATGAGTTTTTATTGTATTTGGAAATGATGGAAGCCCTGGAAGCCCTGGAAGCCCATATTACTGTCAATGTCAAAATTTGAGGTTATAAAACAACCGGGATCGTTCCGTACCTTTTGGCGAGTTGAAAAACAACTGTTCGTTCCGTACCTTAAAGTGAAAAACAACCAAACAACCGCACCCGAAGGTTCTGAACGCAGCCCTGTCATTTTGTATTTTATGCATGGTCGCTTTCGATGTCACACCGGCTGCCTCCGCGCCGCTATTCCTGTGTGGCAGGCCCCGGAACGCCTTCGCTTCCCGCAGGACCGCCGCCGGCCCGCTTTCCCGCAGTCCCGCCTCTGTATAGCCTGGCCTTAAAGGCTGTCAGTTTCATAGAGTTTAGCGCGATGCGGAATTTAGCACATTTGAATAGTAATTGGATTGCAATGTGATTAGAACTGAAATTGGATAAGAATAGAACTTCGGTGTTTTGAATTAGCGCAATCGGGCTTCTGGCTAGATTCTTTTACATTAAATTTGACTAGACAAAGACAATCTGTGGCAATGTCCAAGATATTTATTTTATTTTATTAAAGTGAAATTTTCCTTAACGACGAAAACTTTCACGTTTTCACGGCTTCATACACATAAAAGCGGACTTGTGCAGTTGTTTGTTGGCCCTTTGTTTCCACGCGAGTCGCCATGGCGATCAAATTACTTTATTTTTTTAAGTTACGTTCTATAAAGTTATAACAAATAAACTTTTTTTGTTAGCATATGCTCACGACTATATTCCCCGAGGAGGTAGTCAGTGATATTCTGAAACCTCAGAACATCCACGTTTCACTAGTACCGAAACTCTGTCCAGTGTGACGGGGTGTGAGCCCGTCGCCACTTGTAATGGACAGTGGGTACAATACATGCCTCGAAATTGAAGACCCGGTTATATGGGATACGCTATTATGATAAAATACCAAAGGATATTCTAAACTTGCCACACAAAAAGTTTAAGTCCCATGTTAAACAAGTCCTCTGTAAAAAGGTTACTATAAACTCGATGATTATATGAATGACCAAAATGTCTGGTCTTGACAATGTTACACTATGTAATTCAATATTGTAATTTTAAGTGTACTTTGTATATTTTGTTTTTTTAAAAGATGTGTCGTGTAGAGTTTTTGGTCGCATCTTCTCTACAACGGAACACCTTCCGACGCGGTGGTAGAGTCAAAAATGACGTCAGAAAGCTATCCATGTGATATTATTTTGAATAAAACTTTTTGAGTTTGACTTTGGTGTTACAAATCGTAAATAAATTCTGAAAAACTCATTGGTACGAGTCTGCAAAAGATTCCATCATGTCCACTAGGAATCCATAATGATCATCACCACACCGCTAAAGTACAAAATGAAAATACGCTAAAAGCCATATGGTCGGTCAGTAATGATCAAAATATTATTATTTTCTGAATAAACAAAAACAAATTACTAATACTGTGACCAATTGCCAAGACAAACAGACATTACTGGAGTAAGTATATACATTTATTAACCAGCATTTACCGCCGATTTTTCGGCCGATTTTTAGGTCATCGTCGGATTTTTAGTCACATTCCAAACCGGAAGCACAAAATAGGTAATATTATACAGTCCTTTTTAATATGCTGACACTTTTTTAAGGGGATGATCAGACCGCCAAACTGAACAACTTTATCTATGGCACCAACATCGAAATCGCGAAAAAAAAACAGCTGTTCTATACAAAACTGCAAACCTACTCGAGCCGAATGTATGGGACAGCAGATTTTTTTTTCGCCTTTTCGATGTTGGTACCGAAGAGAACGTTGTTCAGTTTGATGGTCTGATGAGTCCCTTAAAAACTGTCAGCATAGTAAGATCCGTCTTTAATATGCCCTGTATTAGAAATTAGCGTTGGAAGAAAATGTTGATATTCCAATAAATTATAAATCAAACTTCAAAGGATGTTTTAATTGGGTTTAGTAAATAGCAAGGAGTGCCAAATGATGATGTTTGGATGAGGAAGGTAATGCCAAACTATCATAATAAATATCAGAGCTTGTTGTAGAGTAGAGCTTCCGTACTGGATACGATTCAATTCAATCGATCTATTCGACACTGAAGGCGCCGTGGTGGTCCAGTGGCGAGTAACCTTGCCTGCCGTGCAGGACGCGATGGATCGATCCCCGTCCAGGCCGACTCGTACCAATGAGTTTTTCGGAATTTATGTACGATTTGTAACACCACTGGCTTTTCGGTGAAGGAAAAAGTAGTGAGGAAACCGGCATGCTTCAATTTGAGGCATGTATTGTACCCACTGTCCATTATAAGTGGCTCATCCCCCGTCACACAGAGTTTCGGTACTGCTGGTGAAACGTGGATGTTCTAAGGTTTCATCGTCATCTTTGGTTTGTCCCTTTCTAATGTAACGACGAAAATTTTAAGAGTTTTTATTAATTTTTTGTTCTGATATAAAGGGACAAACAAAGAGATTATACCTAATAGAGTGAGCCATACCAATTGTAAAGTGTCCACTTGTTTTGACGTTTAGGTTTGAGTGTGTGGTGTCAAGTAGTATGGACAAAAGGCACCAAGTGACATATGGCCTTATGTTTACGGTCACTTTTCACACACACTAGCTCAAAAACAAGTGGACAGCCGCATAAAGAAATATCTATAGTTCCATCTCCTTCTACTATTAAAGGTACGTCATAAGACAAAAGAGACCAACTACAATCGTAAATTTATATGGACTCTATGGAGATCCTTCCTCTGAGGGGGCAAACCTAGAATGGATAAGACAAGGAATGAGTATATTAGAGGAAGTTTGAAGGTAGCACCTATGACGGAAAAATTGCAGGGTAATAGATTATCGTGGTATGGTCATGTAATGCGAAGAGACAAGTGTTAAGTATGAATGTGGATGGTTGCGGTAGGAGAGGAAGGCCGAAGCAAAGATGGATGGATTGTGTGAAAGATGATATGCGTAAGAAAGGAGTGAGTGCTGAAATGATGACTAAGAGAGATGAATGGAAGAGGATGACATATTGCGCCGACCCCAAATAATGGGAAATGGGCAAGAGAATGATGATGATGAGAAAGGGACAAACCTACAATTTGAAACATTGATGTACGAAGAAGGTTGAACATCACCGACTGCTATGGCCAATTTTCGTGTTTCCATACTTGTAAGGAGGATTGGTATCCTTAATCATTCTAACTGCCAATTGCATGTATGTTCATTAAAGTTAATCCTCCATTAAATCTCTTGCTGTCACTTTTTGTCTTGTTGTCGTAGTAAAAGGTAGTAAGAGATTTAATGGAGGATTAACTGTAATGGATGTACATGCAACTGACCGTAAGACATGCATTCTCACATATGATAATTTATTAGAATAAGCGAGATGTCAATAGTAGACAGATGCCATCTTGAAACATTTTGTCACCAGGCCTCCAGCTGGAGGACTATGCCATTTCCTTACATTAATGATGAATTTTGTTTGAACTTGCTTAAAAAGTGGTGACATTTGTTTAACAGACATAACAGATTTATGTATAATTTAGCTCTGTCACTCTTATGGCAATCTGTGTGCGACTGTAAGGAATAACTATATTTGTTTTTGTACAGTTTGATATTGGTTAGATCTGGTAACATATTTTAAAAAACTTGAGACTTGGTATTTATAACATAATGGTTGTATTGCAATAATACAGGAATTTATAATTGAATGGATATGTATAATAAATCAGTACAAAACTAAAATAATTTTGTCACTTTTAGGACGGCCGTCTGAAAATAGTAAACACTCAAAGATAATCTAAAGATATGTGATAGATAACTATCTAATGAGAAACGAACATCCTATATTATATGTAATTGACTGAGTGAACATTCCATGAATGAACTTGCCAATTGACAATAATTGCTAGATTGTCACAAAACCAGCAAAAACATATTTGGAGGTCACCAATTACTAACCCGCCATTTTACAGCAAAAATTCGCAAATAATTAACTTTTTTAAGACGTAATTTTTTAATCTCAATTTAGGTCTTTTTTGAGCGAAATTTTGAAGTTTACAATATAAGACGACCGAATACGATAGCTGTCATCAAGGCCGATGCGTACGGTAAACAATCGACATGTGAAACTGGTTGTGTTATGTTATTTTATTTTATCAAACACGTTCGCCCCCTTGCCATTATCGAAGAAACAAGTTCTTTATAGTAACAACGTTTGGCAAACCTGACCGGAGTACGAAACTGCAGTGGAAAAAACCATTTGGTACACAGCACTATAAACAACCACAGAAACACTTATGAGCTTCTTAACACAGCACAGATCAAAATATTACGTTTACGTTGTAAAAAAGATCACTTGTAAAAACAAAAATCACTGATATACACGGCGAAACTATGTTAGGTACATACCTTACTCTTAGTTACAACATGTGTGGCTAGTTTTACAACAGCAAAATTTCCTGTTCCGATAGTTTTTTCCAGTTCATAATTGCCGACACACACTAGCTGGTCTATCGGGAAATGTTTGCTTTTGTGTATTGGCTTGATATTGTTAGCCATTTTCGTGAAAATCGCGTGAAAACTCGCTCGGCACTACGATTTCGCCGAGCGATTTCTGACTACTGTCTTTTAGTTCGCGGTTATTGCCACCGCGGCGCTGCAGTCGCGCACGTCATTCGACGTGAGACGTTCAAGTGAAGACTTCCATGTTTCATTAATAAAAACATTTTACTAATAATCAAAATTCATTCGCAACTCTAATTTCACTTCCGAAATGCTGCAAATTAACTTGAAATTTATATCTGATGACATGATAACCACCGAAAATACGGCGCAGCCATTTTAATCAGGTAATTTGTTATCTCTAGTTTATCTCTGCGTAGGGCTCGAGTCGAACACCGCCCACTCATGAAAATAAAGAGCTCGATTCACAACCTTACGTCGTATTCTCTACCTCGCTCCTGTTGATTCATTAGTCCAACGTTAGAACGAGATGACAATATTATAGTTAGTTTGGCGTTGGGCGAGTGACGTCATAAGGTCCCGTGTACGTCACATCGCGGCAATTTCAAATAGTAAATGAGTGCCGTCTACGTCAGACTGGAATATCGATTTTTCTTATTGCAATAATTTCGGTGCACCTCTAACCTTTGTCTTGCTTTATTTATCTATTCTTTCAAGTTAATATTTTCTTTTGGTAATAAGTCAGTAGGTAGCTTTTGTTTTCAAAGTACATTTGAGGATTTTAAGGCAGCATTAGCTAGTTTGTTCCTTTGGGTAACAATTACCAAATAATGGGGAATTTTCTGACATTTAGTTTAAACCTACAATATTCCACGATAGATGGCGTTGACGTGACCTACACTTCATTTTAAATAAGGACGAAAAGATTTTCCGATTCCTACACGTGTTAATGAATTATCGTTAAACTAGAAAGTAGTTTGTTTGGAATCGAGAGAAAAAATTTACTGAACTCGATCTCAAATTCTCAACCCACCGCTCGGGCACTTACTACCAAACTAAAATTTTTAAAATGTACCCATGAGCACGTTAGCGCTAACGTGAATAACTTTAAATTTTAAGCATCAAAATAATGAAATTATTATTTCAATCTTATTATTTTGTTATATATCAGTTGTGGTGTATGAAGTTTTGTGCTTATAAATTAACACGTATAGCTTTCTAGCCAATTCTGATTTGCAAATATAATTTGTTTAATAGAAAGATATAGGTAATATCCGACTTATCTTGGATGTTACATAACTTTAGCTTAAGAATTTATATTGTAATAGTTATTAAGTCGTTTTATGTTGTAGAGTTTTTGGCCGCATCTTCTCTACAGCGACAACACATTCCGACGCGGTGGTAGCTTTAAAAAGATTTAACGTTTGAAGTGTTCTGCAAGCTCCTATATTGAATAAATTATATTGACTTTGACTTTGTTACTAAATCTGTTCTAAGAATAAGTGAGTGTTTCAAATATCTGTTTCTGTAATTCAAAATATGGTGGTAATTTAGGCCAAAAACGTTAAAATAAATGCAAGTCACTGGATGAGACGCATCCCTTGACGGAGTGCCTTTTCATGTCATGTTTTCTTTCCTTCTTATAAAAAAAACTATTTAAATAAAATCATAGTTGCGTCAACGCCATCTATCGTGGCGTTAGGGAAAACTATTTTTTGTAGTTGACTGAATATGTATCATGATTATAGATGTAAGGCTGGTTTAAAACCAATCCGTTTAAAACGAAAAAAAACATTTAAAACCGAAATAAACCATTTTTTACGGTTTAAAACGGTTGGTGTTTATGACTCTGTTTTTCTTAATTATAACTCTAGGTACCTATTTTCTTGATTTTACCGATAGGGATATGATATGTAGTAGATTTGAAACCAGCTACGGATCTAGGATTTTTCCGAGCCGGGGCAAAAACGTGACTGGCGCCCCTCCTCTTCAAGTTAGTAGCAATAATTTGGTTCCCAGGGAGGCCAGCACGTCTAGTATGATTTCTCTACACGCGCGCGACGCGCCTTCGCTGCATAGAAAATAACCTGTTCCCGCGCTTTTCGGAGAGCGAAAGTCGCGCTTACCGCGACTTGTAGTATGGGAAAAAGCCGAGTCGCGCGCAAGTAAAGAAATCATGCTAGAGTGCAAGTCCACGTTAGGTCGTTGCGTTGCAATAGTCTAGATTTTACTGCAATGTGATAAGCTCATCGCAATAATTATAATCCAATTCTGGATCGAATTCTGCAATAGGTATGAATGCAATAAAAAGCCAGGAGCGAGAGAAGCGAGCTCGAAATTTAACAAAATCGTTGCAATGTAATCTTTTGTCAAACTCTTGATTTTGGCGTCCCCTTAACCTGCCGTCCGGGGCGTGGGCCCTGCTTTGCTTTGCTTCAAGCTTTGTATTCAATTTTGGATTAAATAAAGTAACTTCGGGCGTATCCGGCCGGGAACACGACTCTCCATACTAATCGAAGTGAACGAGCGCGTGTCTCCGGCTTTCAATGGTCCAAAACGTCATACCCACGAGCGCAACATGTCCGATTCGCAGATAGATAGTCCGATTCTAAAAAGGTCCTAATCGCCAAAAATCTTTATTCTCAAATGGTTCTATATAAAAGCGAAAAAAAATGATTTTCATAGCTCGGTAGCGTGTTGCGGAGAGCTATGATTAAGAGAATCATGAGGTCTGGATTCGAATCCGCACGGACAACATGCTACGTACCAATGAGTTTTTCTAACGTATGTACGTAATACGGACTGCTCTCAAACGGTGAAGGAAAACATCGTGAGGAAACCTGCATACGCTGAAGAAGAAATTCTGATGCATATGTGAAGTCTACCAATCCGCATTGGGTACGCATCGTGGACTAACGCCCAAACACCATCCTAGAGGGTAAGCCTGTGCACTGCAGTGGAATGTATACAGGGTCCTTCTTAATATGCTGACACTTTTTTAAGGGGATGACCAGACCATCAAACTGAAAAACTTTCTCTAAGGGACTAACATTGAAATCACGAAAAAAAATCTGCTGTCCCATACAATTGTCTAAAGTAGGTTTGCAGTTCTGTATGGAGCAGTTGATTTTTTAAATATTGATAAACAAAAAACCCCGACTGCATAAAAAACCAATTAACTGAAAAGAGAAAAACAAGCTCTATAATCACTAATCAGCTATAACAACTTTGTTTGAGGAAATATAATTTGATTGTTATTAGGTAGGTATCACAAACGGGGACAAACCAATCAATGACCAACCAAAAATTTTCTTTGTCCCTGTTATCCATGTTAATAATTTCGTTTTTTCACATATCCTCTTAAGACATTTTGAGATTCGGACTATCTGCGAATCGAACGATTGCGCTCTATGATTGTGACTTATGTTATGCGAATGGGGCGAACTGCGTCAGAAGCTAAAATAGGTTAGGGAAGAAAAAGGGAATCAAAATAAAACACATTAATTTAATAATTTACTCATTTAAACATATATTTCTATAGTAGAAATCTGTTACGTATATTAAATAAATATTTAAACAGCCCCGGGTCCCCCCGAAACTTTTCATTAATAAAATACAATAATAATTATTTTTATTACAATAAATTAATTTTTTTAAATATTAATACAGTGATTTTTCAACAATTTAGCAATATCTTTGGTTAGGTAAGATTCATTTTGTGATGAAAAAAAGAACTTGCAAAATAAAAAATTAATACTCAACGATTAATAAAATTATAAAAAACAACTATGCAAGTAAGCAGATTAACAAATGGCGCTCGTTTATAATTTAAAACTATATCAAAATCCAACGTTAAAATGATTCAACGCTCATGGGCGTAGATAATATGAAATATCCACATTTCACTATGTTGACTACAAGCGGTATGCCACGCCTTAGGTAGGTGCGCGGCGAGACGGGGGGGGGGGGGGGGAGAAGCTCGCTCCACTCTGTCATTTTACTTCTCTGACCTTTGGAAGTTTGTCGTTGTGGAGGAACTACTGTGGAAGGTTCCTCCGGTGAAAAGGGAAGATCTTCCGCCAGGCTAGGTGTGAAGCCTGGGGACAAATTGGTGGTCGTTCCGTACTTTAGAGCGAGTTGAAACCGCACCCAAAGGTCGTGAACGCAGCTCAGCGAAATGACAGAGTGGAGCGTGCTTTTCCTCCCCCGTCTCACCGCTCAGCTACCTAAGGTGCGGTATACCGTTTGTGGTCGCACTATAGCAGTACCATCATTTTGACGTTGTATCTTTTATATTTTCAAATTTTATGTCACGCGGTGCGTTTTTAGACGCGACTTAAAAAACGCGCTTGCCGCTAATTAAACGCAGCCTGTGGACGGAGATGCGCGTCGAATACTGTTATTTCTTATCTCACGCATTCACACTTATTAAAGCATTTGTACGAGTGAGCAAGATAATAAAATGAGGTGTTTTCTTTGATTTTAAAGATTTTTCAAATACTGCATTTGATAGATATTAAATTCGTCCATAACAAAATGCGAAATTACATTGAATTTGATTATGACTCACTCTGACTTTCGCATATGCTATGCTCTGTCTCTTTCTCATTACCATAATTTTGCATCACCAATGACATTCTATACACAAGGACTTCGCATCAGCGCACTGTTAACGGACGACAAAAGTTTGCTTGAATGTTTTACATTACTGCTTAGTGACCGAGGACAATTGCAAGGACTAGAATGTCAGCGGCAATGTAAATGCAAATTGACATTAGATACATGTGTCATTTTTGTGTTTTGTTATTGTACGACGTGGTCAGTCCATGTGTATAGAATGACATTGACTTTAAATATACAATTTTCAAATACGGCGTTTAATAAAAAATATTTTCGTCACAAACAAAATGCGAAATTACATTGAATGTGATTAGTTTGTCTCACTCTGACTTTCGCATATCGTCGTTGCGACTTTAAGATCTCCTATGTGACACTTTTTTCGAAATTCACTTTTTATGTTAATGCATAATTTTTTATGTCCTCCATAGAATGCAAAAACTCCCAAGTCAAAATAACAACAATTTCACGGCTATTTTACAGTTAGAAAAATACTATGATGTGCGTAGTCATGAAAAGATGGCAATTTAAACTCTCAATTTCCCAACACTTTTACATTTTGCACATAGGAGATCTTAAAGTCGCAACGACGATATGCTATGCTCTGTCCCTTTCGCATTACCAATGAATTTGCATTACAGGTTTTAAAATAGTATCAAAGAAAACCGCATCATTTTCTAAAGTGCGCGTCTAAAAAAACGCCGCGAAAACGCACCCAGAAAACTCATTACAATAAGTCCCTTCAATCTCTCAATTTTAACACTTACGGCACAAAATTAAAGTTATTTTTCGAGACTTTCGGATTAAACCATTAAGTTTAAATATAACTAGTAAACACATGGCGTTTCAAAACGTCCAAAGGCATAGCGTAGAACTAATTTTTCACTCTAGTGTTTAAAATAATTTTAACAATTAAAATTACGGGATTACAAAATGTTAAGAGTCCTTTTAGCGTTCAGTGGCGCCCTGACTACAATATTTAAGATTTCTTCACGTAAACCTAAATTAAAAAAACAACTTACTCCAGTCGCTATCAGATATATCATAGTATACAAGGTGGTCAAACATTTCTAAGCAGTTCTTATTTTCAATAATTTCTTTACACATAAACTTTGACTAATTATTATAAGGACTAGCCTTGCGGTAACATTTCTCCTCTGCCACGGTATAAGCACAATTGATCTTGTGCATTTACATTCAATTTTACACTTTATCACTAAACGAGACAGCCTATAATTGCGAAATAATAACTTCGAACTTAGAACGTTTGGGGTTCACACGAGACTACTTTTCATGATTTTTAACATTCAAAATTAGAATCTAAAGTTATGGGGAATAAAATCCAAAGTTGCTGATTTCATGTTACCTCGCTCCCCGCAAAAAGTGGCAGAAATGTTTGTTAGTAGAATTACACGCGTAACCAGTCCATATAATAATTAGTCAAAGGTTATAATACATTTCAATTTTAAATAACATTGCAAAGAAATTATTGAAATTGTTCAGATATTTATGAGACAATACACGATAATTGGTAACATTTCCTGTAAATAATTTATTGAAAATTAGCACTGCTTAGAAATATTTGACCACCTTGCTCTACAACCACTTTACAATACGTTTATAGGTCTGAATCCATTGACCTTAAATATTATAGACTGTTTCATACAAAATCTTAGCAAATTTTAGTCCGAATCTGACACATAACCCATACAAAGTATGCATGCTGTTGGGTGTCACGAATATGTTGTTTTTGGGGACAGCTGATTTTTATTCGCGATTTCGATGTTGGTTCCATAATGAAAGTTGTTCAGTTTGATGGTCTAAACAACCCCCTTAACACTCAGTTGCAGATATGCTCATTAAAGTTAATCCTCCATTAAATCTCTTGCTAGCTTACGTCAACAAGACAAAAAGTGACTGCAAGAGACTTAATGGAGGATTTAACATAAACTTAGTCGTATTTGGTACGATTACTGTCAGCTTAGTAGCTCTTTTGAATCTGCCATTTTTGGAGCGTTGTGAATCGAGTTCAGTTCTTTATAGGGTAATTTTTAATTAGTTGGCGAAATTGAGCCAGGATACTCGTTAATGATAACAGATTGCATTATACGCTGCGTCCCGAATTACGCCGACAGCGCTGTGAGCGCGACAATTGTCGTTCCGATTTGAAAGTGAGCGCGTCTACAATCGAAAACGTGACGTCATTCATGACGTCACTACCGACGCCATCTTGCAATAACAGTGCTCACGGTTCGTAGCGTTAGCACTGTGAGCGAGTTGTCAAAAGTGACCTTTGACAGTTTTGGTCTAGTACATTTTTGAGCGAATTTTCAAAAGTGACGCTTAACAGTTTTGGTGTGGTATATTTTTGGTTTGTTTAGGTCACGATTTAGGTTTCTTTGGTAACATTGGGTTTGATTATATTCTAAAAAAGACGAATAAAAGTTTAATAACGATTAGTGATGAAGAAAATAATTGGAATATTTGAATGTTGTAGTGTGAACGGTGTGAGCGCGATATCTAGCGTTCCGAATTGGTAGAACGCTATCAGCGCTGTAGGCGCGCTGACGCAAATGGAACGGGTGTTAGCGCTGTAATCGCTCACAGCACTGTTTTTATGAATCGGAACACACCGATAAATGTTTATAATTATCGTGGTAAGGTACTTGCAGTGCTTATAGTACGAGGTCGCGGGCGACATTAAACTCAGAATCATATGATCGAGCGGGAGGTCATTACCACGAAATTGTACTCAGTAACAGATACCAAATGTGTTTCTTCAGTTTCGCCAACTAATTAAATTTAACCTTATACAACGTGTTAATGAATTAACGCAAAACTAGAAAGTAGTTTGTTTAGAATCGAGAGCAGAATCGAATTATCATGGTTTCAACATAGATAATGTTTTTCAAAATTTTAAATAATTTGTTTGTTATATTTAAAATTTACTGAACTCGATCTCAACCCACCGCATGGGCAGACTCACCCTACTAACTACCAAAACAAGATTCTTAAAATGTATCCCGCTAGCGCTTTCATTCATTGCTGAAATGATAACAAATAATTTTTACCTGAAAACTTAAAATGCGAATAACTTTAAATTTTAACTATCAAAATAATGCAATTATTGTTTCAATCTAATTATTTGGTTACAAATCAGTTGGGGTGTATGAGGTTTTGCGCTTATTCAATAACACGTTGTATAAGATCTAAACATACAAAAATAATGAATTGAAAGCGGCCACTTCGACTTTTATTTCGATATTCTTAAAAGTTGAATGTTTAGAACCTTTAAAAGAATTCTATAAAAATAGCTTCTTTTGTAAGTTGTACCTAGATGATGTTTTTCATTTTTGGATAGAGAAATCTTTAACATTCTGACGACGCAACTGAACGGTAAAATGACTCTTAATCGATTTCTTTTTTACACAACTTTTGTATCATTTTGGTCAATAAAGAACATCTTGTTACGACTTATATCTTTCGTGTCATTTTGGTCAATAAAGAGCATCTTGTTACGGTCTTGACTTATATGTATGTAATCGAAAAGGTATTGCAATACCGTAAGATTAATCATTAGAATAGATAAGGTAATCAAAATTACTTTATCGTCCCCTTCTGTGATATCATTACTAATACAAATTAATTAACGAGTGACATTATATATTTATCACTAGTTTTAGACAGTGACAAAAATGCATAAGCATATGCTCACGACTATATTCCCCGAGGGGGTAGTCAGAGGTATTCTGAAACCTCAGAACATCCACGTTTCACTAGTAGTACCGACCTATATAGTGTGACCGAGGGTGAGCCCGTTGTCGCTTGTAATGGACAGTGAGTACAATACATGCCTCGAAATTGATATGCTGACGGTTTTTTAAAGGGATGATCATACCAACAAATTGAACAACTTTCTCTATGGGATCTACACCGAAGTCGCGAAAATAACAGTTGTTCCATACAAAGCTGCAAATGATTTCAATTCATAATTCAAATAATTTATTTCTGAACATAAATTCCATAACAATGTCACTCGTTTTTTTTCTTTTCTATGTTGGTCCGAAAGAGAAAGTTGTTCAGTTTGATCTGATCATCCCCTTAAGAAACCGTCTGCAAATTAAGGAACTTGAAAAACTAAAAAAACAATTTTTGTCACTATGTATGTATGTATATACTCACGACTATATTCCCCGAGGTGGTAGTCAGAGATATTCTGAAACCTCAGAACACCCACGTTTCAATAGTACCGAATCTCTGTCCAGTGTGACGGGGAGTAAACCCGTCGCCACTTATAATGGACAGTGGGTACAATACATGCCTCGAAATTGAAGCATGCAGGTTTCCTCACGACGAATTTTTGTCACTGTCAAAACTACATGACACAAACAATATTATTACTAAATATAATACATTATTCATAAACGCCCTAAAATGCACAAAGATGGGGCAAATATAATAAAGAAATTGTGGTCAAAATTGCTTCAGGTGTTCAAAACAAACCATTCGGTTTTTTGAACGAAAAAAATTTCATAGAAAAATTACTGATGTCATTTTGTTACTTAAACAAAAAATTGTATACTGTGTTCCAATAGAATCTGTAAAATAAATTTAATTTAATTTAAAAATCATTTTAAAAGAAAATTCGCAATATTATTGACTATATTTCCGACTTTCCTTGAGGACTCCAATTCGAAACTCCAAAGGCGTGTCGAACAAAAACTGGAGCGAGCAAGCTTAATTCCAGAGCGCGAAAAAAAAACAACTAAGTATAAAAGATTGAGCGAGCGAAGCGAGCTCGAAGATTCGCAATATTATTGACTCTATTTCCGACTTTCTTTGAGTATGTGTGAGGCCTCCAACTCGAAACTCCAAAAGCGTGTCGGTCAAAAACTGGAGCGAGCAAGCTTAGTTCCAGAGCGCGAAAAAAAAATAACCAAGTATAAAAGATTGAGCGAGCGAAGCGAGCTCGAAAATTCGCAATATTATTGACTCTATTTCCGACTTTCTTTGAGTATGTGTGAGGCCTCCAACTCCGAATATTCTCGATTTTTGGAGGCTCCCAGGCCCGGGGGCCCGGAGCGGATCGCCCCTCCTTTTATTGACAGTGCTATTGGAACACAATATAATCAAATAGGAAATTACTATTTATATTTAATATGTACAATTTTTTTTACTATTGCATCCCTAATTTTATCACAATGTTGCTTTAGTTTAATCAAATTCGATTCAGTGATTTTTCTACGCATTTTTTAAGCCCCATCGTTTTCAGATACAATGTATCATTCAAAAAAAATCTATCTAAAAATCTAGGCAAAAAAAACGTTACCCTCCTTCTGCGCAGTCGAGTAAAAAAAAGAAATAAGTTACATATATAATGCTTTTCGTAAAATTATAATTTAGATGTAAATAAGAAAAAAATGGCCACTATCTTTTTTAATACAATGTGTAAGGCACAGCCCTCTGCAGACTGAAACGGTGAACTCAGACCATCAAACTGAACAACTGTTTCATAGAAAAGTGCTCAACCTACCCGACTCAAATGAATGGGACAGCTGATTTTGTTTTGCGTTTCCTGAGGATCTCCATCGTGAAAGTTGTTCAGCTTGATGCTGAGTTCACCGTTTCAGTCTGCGGAGGACTGTCGCTTACACCCTGTATAACCGGAATTCGTAAGCACCAACTTTGTATTAAATTCAATTTGTATGAAACCCATCTTTCGATTTTATTGAATGTCGTGTTTACTGACAGCTAATTAAATCAAATTACAAATTTAAAAAACCGCTTACGCTAAAAAGAGACATTTAAAAAGTGAAAAATAATTCGGTAACCAATTATTTTAGATGTAAGCAAAAATATGTTTTACTTTTTAACTCTCTTTAAGATATTTTAGGTCAATTATTGCGTAGGGGACCGCTATGAAAAGACCATTGATTTTTTATTGGACAATCGCTTGCGGTCCCCGACACATTAAGGGCCTATGTCGAAAAATAATTGAAGCGAAATGGGCGTGTGATAGCTTATATTACTGCCTGATGCGAGAGAAAGAGATGGGGCGGCGCGCGCGCCTGAAACGACGCAAGCATAAAACAAACTTTATTTAATTGTGATTTTACTATTTATATAAGTTCATTTCTGCTCTAATCAAAATTTATAAAATATCAATCTCTTTTTTTTAAATCAAGTCTCGAGTTTCTATTATTCACTGTTTAGCAGTTCCAAGCGTTTATCGATAAAGACGGAGGCTACTTTGGCTTATTTTTCTATCGAGAAAATGTGTCTTAATCGTGTTTTGGCTCTAATCAAAACTTCAATTATGTGTTCAATTTACACATATCCATAAATCATTCTCCTACTGTTAGTGCTTCATGATATATGATGCTTTGAAGAATCTTATTTTTTTCACATATCCTCTTAACTTTCCTTAAATATTTAAAGAGAGTTTAAAAGTAAAACAAAAATATGTTTACATCCATAGAGTCCGCATAAATTTACGATTGTAGTTGGTCTCTTTTGTCTAATGACATACCTTTAATAGTAGAAGGAGATGGAACTATAGATATTTGTTTATGCGGCTGTTCACTTTTTTTTGAGCTAGTGTGTGTGAAAAGTGACCGTAAACATAAGGTCATATGTCACTTGGTGCCTTTTGTCCATACTACTTGACACCACACACTCAAACCTAAACGTCAAAAAAAGTGGACACTTTACAATTGGTATGGCTCACTCTATTAGGTATAATATCTTTGGTTTACATCAAAAATAATAGGTGAAAGAATTATTGTTCACTTTTAAATGTCTGTTTTTAACGTTCGGGGTTTTTTAATTTCTAATGTGATGTTATTTCGTAATTTTTAATGTAACTTGAAAATTGCTGAACCGATTTTTATGAAACAACGCCAAAAACACTTTCGCAAAAATTAGCTTTCTATTAATAAAAAACCGCATCGAAATTGGTCTACTCGTTTGGGAGCTACGATGCCACAGACAAACAGACCGACATAGGCACAGCCTGTAAGATCCCACTGCTGGGCAGTCTCAGATTCTTAAATTGTATCCATGAGCACGTTAGCGCTTTCATTCATTGCTGAAATGATAACAAATCATTTTTGCCTCAAGTATTTGAGGAATGCGAATAACTTTAAATTTTAACTATCAAAATAATGAAATTATTGTTTCAATCTAATTATTTTGTTATAAATCAGTTGGGGTGTATGAGGTTGTGCGTTTATTCATTAACACGTTGTATAGAACGAATTTTCTTTTTAAATTAGCTGTCAGAAAATGCATTACTATTAGCCCTGTTACAAGCAAACTTGGATATTTGGTAGTTGTAGCATTGTTTCTAACCACCCCAAAAAGAAATGTATATTATAAATACATTTTTAATGTCTTGTTTCTTTATCATGTTGGTGCAAATGAATTCCAAAAACCTTAAAGACATTTTGAATAAATTATTAAATAACAATAACTTAGAATTTTTTTTTTTTACTATCTAAACAGTGACCTAAACTAAAAAAACAATTTTTAAGTAATAACCTCTTTTTCCACAAATCGGTTAAGAAGCTAAAAAAAGCTGTAAAATTAATTTAGGCGAAAACAGAATTTTTGATTTGACTTTTTTTGTACATAATTGTTTTTTTAATTAAATAATTTCTTCAGCATTTTTAACAACAAATATATTATTTATAATTATTATTAAATAAGCTTTACACTCGTATATACAATAAGGGCGACTTTTCTAGCTAATTTGTTAGAAAAATCGCTCTTAAAAACATTTTTGTATTTTAATAATATTGTTATATTTTTTCAATTGTACACCGACTACTTTACCTTATAGACTTCTAACTCTGTGGCGCGGTTTATACAGAAGAGACGTGTGGCGGTAGCGGATAGTGAAAGTAACACAATTATAAACCTTATAGTACGTAGCATAGCGTCGTTTCGAGAATTACGACGTCACCTGGAGGCGCGGCCGCGATTCTCCTTTACGACAAAAACGACGCTATGCTACGTACTATAAGGTTTATATTGTGTTACTTAGAATATCCGCCACCGCCACACGTCTCTTCTGTATAAACCGTGGCTTAGATATTCAAAATCCGATGTGGTAGCTAGTAAGTAGTGTTGCCTGGCTATCGATAGTTGACATCAAAAATAGTAAGTATATCGATAGTTCTACCGATGTTTCTTTTATCGATCGATAATTTATCAAGTATCGATATTAAAATTTGACCATTACTTTATTTATGGCCAATACTATTGATAGTACTAATAATTATATAGATCTGTAATCCATGCATTAAATGATTTGTTTTATTGAGTAATACCAATGACTTACCAAGAACTGGACGTAGGGTCCGCGCTCAAAAGTGTCCGAAACAAAAGAGCACCAAAACGTATAAAGAGAATCAATTACGCGACAGTCTTCGTCTTCGACGCGAGATAGGATAAAAACTACGCAAGCAAAATGAAAAAACAAATTGAACATTTTTCATGTTTATACAGGGTGTTTGGTCAGTAGCATGGGTACAAATATCCCTTAAATTAATGCAACTGTTTACCCTAACACCCTGTATTACTATACACGTACTTAGGTTTGTGTAGGTTAGTCTCGGACACTTTTTTCGAAAATTTTGTCATTATTTTGTATATCAATGAGTAATACTATCGATATTAAGATTCAATAATATCGACACGATCGATAATATTGCATACAATAGTATTGGTCATTCTGTGATGTCGATAGTACTATCGATATTTTCAGAGGACTAGTATCACTATCGATGAACTATCGATAGTTTCTCTATTGTTAGGCAACACTATTCGTATTTTCCAGCAATTAGACAACATGCCTTCACCATTCCACAACGGCCCTGCATGGAGTATTCACTCCCTCTCATAAATATTAAATACTAGTTTATAGGATGATGTTGTCAAGTTTCTTTAATTGCGTCGCAGAATACTTTATAGTATTAGAAGTCTAGATGGTAGGTAGTCTATGTATTTGTCACCTGGCTTGGTATTTTTAAACAAAATTGCTTTTTCGAATTGACATAGTTACTGTCATAGAGATGGGAGAAATATTAAAACAATAATGCCTTAAGATTTAGGTTTGATGGCATTTTTGAATTTGAATTTTTTGGATAGTTGATTCAAAATACAAATTTAATGCGTTGCATACTTTAGCGGGCGCTTCAGACCATCAAACTGAACAACTTTCACTATGAAGCAAACTTCGTAATCGAGAAAAAAATTTTGGTTGTTTCATATCAAAGGCTCGACCCAAATTAATGAAACAGCGGATTCTTTTTTTCGCGGTTTCAGTGTTGGTTCCATAGTTCAGACAGTCAAATTGAACAACTTTTACTACCTTTGAAATAGCGAAGAAAATATGATCTTTCATACAAAACTGCAGATACGACTCAAATGTATGGGACATCCGATTTTTTTTTCTCGACGTTAGCTCCATAGTGAAAGTTGTTCAGTTTGATGGTCTGAAGCACCCCCTTAAGTATTAGCATGCATAGCATATGCTCACGACTATATTCCCCGAGGGGGTAGTCCGAGATATTCTGAAACCTCAGAACATCCACGTTTCACTAGTAGTACCGAAATTCTGTCCAGTGTGACGGGGAGTGTGACTTAAGTATTACTAGAGTTGTTACACCCTGTATAATAAACAGTAATATTTGAAGAGGTTTATGTAAAGGGAGGCCTATGCCCAGCAGTGGGCTTATTTGATTGATGTAAAACCAAGCCAGGCTTCAATAATGTATCTATTAAATTATTAATCTTCGAGTTTTTTATTTACTCTATGAAGTAAGGAACTTTTTACTTCGAAATGACGGAGGCAAGATGGCGGCCACCTGGAAATATAAAATCTATTATTATTAAAGCATAATTTGCATAAGCATATGCTCACGACTATATTCCCCGAGGGGGTAGTCAGAGATATTCTGAAACCTCAGAACATTCACGTTTCACTAGTAGTACCGAAACGCTGTCCAGTGTGACGGGGGGTGAACCCGTCGCCACTTGTAATGGACAGTGGGTACAATACATGCCTCGAAATTGAAGCATGCAGGTTTCCTCACGATGTTTTCCTTCACCGAAAAGCCAGTGGTGTTACAAATCGTACATAAATTCCGAAAAAACTCATTGGTACGAGTCGGCCTGGACGGGGATCGAACCATCGCCTCCTGCACGACAGGCTAGGCTACTCGCCACTGGACCACCACGGCTTATATATAATTTAATATAATATACTATGATAATTGAACTATTATTCACCATTAGTTTTTAATTACTAACATAACTTTAAGGGCGTATTCAGACCATGAATCTAAACAGCTTTCCCTAAGGAACATGGGTCGAAAAAGGAGAAAAAATTTTGGACCTCCCATACTAAAGTGCGGGACGGCCGATCGAATTTCTATGAGATGAAAAAAAATTATCGGTTTTCGACCCATGTTCCTTAGGGAAAGTTGTTTAGATTCGTGGTCTGAATGGACCCTTAATGTTATGTCAGTAATTAAAAACTAGTGGTGTATAATGTCTAACAAAATTAGCTGAAACTATTTTAAGGGGATGATTAGACCGTCAAACTGAACAACTTTCTCTATGGGACCAACATCGAAATCGAGAAAAAAAAATAGCTGTCCGATACATTAGCATCAAGTAGGTTTGCAGTTTTGTATGGAACAGCAGATTCTTTTTTCACGATGTTGGTGCCATAGAGAAAGTTGTTCAGTTTCATGGCCTGATCATCCACTTAAAAAAGTGTCAGCATATTAAGGACCCTGTATACAAGATTAATTAGCATTTAACATAACATTAAAAATAAAAGGTTAATATTAGGCGTGGTGGTTCAGTAATCTAGCCGTGCAGGAGGCGATGGTTCGATCCCCGTCCAGACCGACTCGTACCAATGAGTTTTTCGGAATTTATGTACGATTTGTAACACCACTGGCTTTTCGGTGAAGGAAAACATCGTGAGGAAACCAGCATGCTTCAATTTCGAGGCATGTATTGCACCCACTGTCCATTATAAGTGGCGACGGGCTCACCCCCCGTCACACTGGACAGTTTCGATACTACTAGTGAAATGTGGATCTTCTGAGGTTTCAGAATATCACCAACTACCCCCTCGGGGAATATAGTCGTGAACATATGCATATGCTTAAAGGTTTTACGGCTCTAACATTTTCAAAAATTAAAATAATCGCTCTAAAACGATCTGTCAAAATCACGGAGCTATCTTGGACGGTGTCGACGCATAATGTCCTAATTTATCAACGCGAAATGTCTTAAACTTATAATGCCCTAAACGCAAACGCAAAATGTAGGGATTTTTATAAAATGACAGCACAAAAATGTAAAGGTAATTTTTGACATCTTAGGGTTCCGTAGTCAAAAGGTCATTATGCGTCGAGGGCTAAGAGGAAGGATCTCTCTTTAAGACTAGAGTGAGCCATACCAATTGTAAAGTGTCCACTTTTTTGACGTTTAGGTTTGAGTGTGTGGTGTCAAGTAGTATGGACAAAAGGCACCAAGTGACATATGGCCTTATGTTTACGGTCACTTTTCACACACACTAGCTCAAAAAAAAGTACACAGCCGCATAAACAAATATCTATAGTTCCATCTCCTTCTACTATTAAAGGTACGTCATAAGACAAAAGAGACTAACTACAATCGTAAATTTATGCGGACTCTATGGAGATCCTTCCTCTTAGGTCGAGGGGGAATTAATTCTGCCATCTCATTCGAAAAGCGAAAAGTGACTCCTTCATTCAGGTCATTTTGCGTTCTGTCTATCAAAATAATGGGTCATTTTGAGAATGCGTTTAAGAAAATTATTAGTTTTAGGGCATTATGCGTCGAGAGCTTTGAACGCACTGTATATATACAGGGTGTAAACTTAAACATACCTGGTCGGGCTACGTGTGTGAGTTGCGAGCTAGCTCGTAGAATAGAACGTACGCCTCGGAGGAGACCACGTTCTTTGGATTTATTGGAGTCACTCTGTGGACAATATTACACACAGTGTTAAGGGGATATAATTCGGAGCGGGCTCCATACAAACGTACTATGGTGATATTTTCAATATTAACCAATTAAACTCAATGAAATTTTGCCGAAACAATCTTGAAACAAATATCTATGCTTGTATGGAATCAGATTTTCGTTAAAATGTGATCTCTTAAGGGTATATTTTCTAAAATCCCAACTTTTAGGAACATTGTTTTCAGTGATATGCTATTGCATATCCATTTTATTATATTTATTATAAAAGGCCTTTACTTAAAAATGTAATGAATCGTTTTTTTGTATGTTTCAAATAATTTATTTTAGTATTCGCGTAAAACCCGGACTCGGTTTGTCGAAAAAGTGCTAAAATATAGGAACATTTTTAGAAGGTTACGTTACGCGGTCGTAAAATTGAAAATTTCGTCGCTGTGCTCTGTTGGAGAGGAGCATGCCCCGGATAAGCAGAGTCGTGGGTTCGAATCCCGCTCGCCGCCCGACTTTTTCAATCTTTAATTTGATTAACCTAACATGGCATACATGTAGAATCAATAAATTCGATGGGTTAACCGAATACTTTACTATTATAAAACTTTTTATTCGGTGGTGTTGACTGATTGTTGGGGTTTGATCTTTGACTATTTATATGTGGACTGGTTACGCGTGTAATTCTACTAACAAACATATCTGCCACTTTTTGCGGGAGGCGAGGTAACATGAAATCCGCAACTTTGGATTTTATTCCCCATAACTTTAGATTCTAAATTTGAATGTTAAAAATCATGAAAAGTAGTCTCGTGTGAACCCCAAACGTTCTAAGTTCGAAGTTATTATTTCGCAATTATAGGCTGTCTCGTTTAGTGATAAGGTGTAAAATTGAATGTAAATGCACAAGATCAATTGTGCTTATACCGTGGCAGAGGGGAAATGCTACCGCAATGCTAGTCCTTATAATAATTAGTCAAAGGGATTGATCCATGAGCCTCTTGCACAATTGCCCCGGGACGACTAGGCTCGTCCTGGCCGCATGCCCCGGAGACTGTAAAGCTGACTGGTGAATGGACCTGACCTACGCCTTAACTGATCGATATTTCTATGGCTTTCCCTACCTAACCCATCCGAAAAAGTTCCGATAGTGGTCGGAGCAAACGAAGAAGAATGAGAGTAGACAGATTTGTTTGCTCTTAAAAATCTACCTGCAGTTCTACAGTCATCCCGTGATCATGGCAGTTGCAACACTGCTGAAATATCTGGAACTCCAAAAACAATAAAAACGCGGTAAGAACCCGTTAAAATGATTAACTTTAGCTTAATTAATAACCGCGTAACTCTCATAAATTGTGTGTTATAAACTATCTATTTTCGGCATAAAACTGGGCCACGTCCGATTTTGGACTCGGATAAAACACTGTGCGTCTTGCAATGAGCCGTATTGCAATAAAAATGTGTTAAGTGACTGAACAATATAATTTTTCTGCTCTACCGCCTTTTTAATAACCCTCTTTACCATCCGGACTGCGTTTTCTGCCGCGTCGTTGGAATTTTGCCAGCCCTGCATGTCTAGTATGATTTCTCTACACGCGCGCGACACGCCTTCGCTGCATAGAAAATAACCTGTTCCCGCGCTTTTCGGAGAGCGAAAGCCGCGCTTGCCGCGACTTGTAGTATGGGAAAAGGTCGAGTCGCGCGTAAGTAGAGAAATCATGCTAGAGGATCTGGTATAGATACTCACCTAGAGTCGTTGTACTCGTGCCAGTCTCCGGTGTAGGGATGTTTGCAGTAAGCCGTGTAGTGACCCGAATATGTCGTACCTGTTGACCAAATATTAACTATTATCAAACTGTAACAGAAGCGTGTCTGTACATTGAAGATATTATTCGCGTTTTAAATTTTCATGCTAAAATAATTTGTTATTATTTCAGCAATGAATGAAAGCGCTAACGTGCTCGTGGAAACATTTTAAGAATCTTGTTTTGGTAGTAAGTTTGGTGAGTGTGCCCGAGCGGTAGGTTGAGATCGAGTTCAGTAAATTTTAAATTATACCAAAAATTATTTAATATTTTGAAAAAATGTAACCTATGTTGAAACCTTGATAATTCGATTCTGCTCTCGATTCTAAACAATTTTCTAGTTTTTTTTTTTTTTTTTTTTTTTTGGAATGACAGCTTTGCTCAGGCAGCAGTTACTGCTTTTTACTGCGGACTATTGGAGGGACCAGAAGGGTCACCGAGCCAATTGAATAAACTTAAGCAACCGACCTAGGGGCACCCCAGGGGGGTACGGACCTCGGCATAGGACGTTGTTGGGGCTACGCGGCGGATTGGGTAGCTGGGATCGGTGAGAATAGGCCTGGTATGTGCCTGTAGCGTCTGTAGACGCCAGAAGTGACAAGAGTGGGCAGAGGTCGCGACTGTCCCCGCCGGCGGGGACGTTGATTACTGTGTCGACGCAGTGTTGAGTGTTGTTGAGAATTTGCGATTGTGAGTCGTGTCTGTTGGGCAGTTTTGCGTTGGTTCATTAACACGTTGTATATACCGTCGCGGGCGAATCTTGATAGCGCGATGTAGACCGCCCAGTCTAATCAGATACCTAGACCAATGGTAGTTGTATATGTAACCAGGTCTTACCAGAGTGGTTGCTGACAGCATACAGGTTGTAGACAGGCTGGGAGCCTCTCGTGGCGGCGAAGGGAGACATGTCGAGGCCGTTCAGAGGAAACTCTACTAGGACGTTCAACTTGCCACGGAAACGCTCCGTCGGTGAGAACCTGCAATATCATATCAGCCTATAAAGTCAAGTCAAAAGTCAAAATTGTTTATTCAAAATAATATCACATAGATAACTTTTTGACGTCATGTTTTTGACTCTACCACCGCGTCGGAAGGTGTTCCGTTGTAGAGAAGATGCGGCCAGAAACTCTACAACACACTTCTTTTAAACAAAACAAAATATACAAAGTACAATTACATAAATTCAATATTAAATTACATAGTGTAACATTGTCAAGACCAGACATTTTGGTCATTCAAATAATCATCGAGTTTATAGTAACCTTCTTTACAGAGGACTTGTTTAACATGGGACTTAAACTTTTTGTCCGTCAAGTTTAGAATATTCTCTGGTATCTTATTATAATAACGTATACAGTGCCCCATGCAAAATGTGTTGACCTTACTAAGTCGAAAATGTGGGAATACTAATTTATTTTATTTCCTGTATTGTAATTATGAACGTCACTGTTTTTGGGAAAGAAAGACAAATTTTTGCGAACGTATAAAATATTTTCGTAAATATATTGACTGTAGAAAGTCAGAATATTAATATCTTTGAAAAGATGTCGTAGTGAATCTCGACAACGCAGATTATAAATGGCAATGTATATAGGGTCCAACTTAATATGCTGACACTTTTTTAAGGGGATGTCCAGACCATCAAACTGAACAACTTTCTCTATGGGACCAACATCGAAATCGTGAAAAAATCTGCTGTTTCCATACTAAACTGCAATACCAACTCGACTCAAACGAATGAAACGACAGATTTTTTTTGTTCTGACAGGTTTGCTCCCAAAGTAAGTTGTTCAGTTTGATGGGTAGTATACTAAAGAAGAATAAAATAATGTAGAAAATCATATTTATTTTACAAAAATGATTCTGTATTCTAATGGTTCTTGACTCCAAATTATAGATTTTTTGATTTATTGTCTATTTGTATGTTCCAGCATTACGTAAAAACTTTTATCCGATTTTGGTGTAGCTTTCTGTGTTTGAAATCTTATGATAAGACTTAAAAACCAATGTATATAAGCATCTGACTCCACACTTAGAACACGTCTGTAAGGAGCTAGGTACTCTAGATATATAATACTAACCGTTTGAGATGTAGCACGAGCACTTGCGGGAACTTCTGTACCGTGAACCACTTGAGGCACTTGCGTCTGACTCCACACTTAGAACATGTCTGCAAGGAGCTAGGTACTCTAGATACAGAACACTAACCGTTTGAGATGTAGCACGAGCACTTGAGGGAACTTCTGTACCGTGAACCACTTGAGGCACTTGCGTCTGACTCCACACTTAGAACACGTCTGTAAGGAGTAAATATTTTTTTTTAAAAATCAAATTAAATTAAAGATTGAAAATAGGGGGGCTAGGGTATACAGCGTGAGCTGCTATGGATTTGACAGTGGAGTCGCGCTGCAAGTCTGGCGGAGTACGGACGCGTGCGTATCGGCGCGTTGGGCTTGCACGTGGCTCCGCCATTTTGTGAACTCTTTTGTGAATGAATGAATGAATGAATGAATATGCTCACGACTATATTCCCCGAGGGGGTAGTCAGAGATGTTCTGAAACCTCAGAGCATCCACGTTTCACCAGTAGTACCGAAACTCTGTCCAGTGTGAAGGGGGGTGAGCCCGTCGCCACTTGTAATGGACAGTGGGTACAATACATGCCTCGAAATTGAAGCATGCAGGTTTCCTCACGATGTTTTCCTTCACCGAAAAGCCAGTGGTGTTACAAATCGTACATAAATTCCAAAAAACTCATTGGTACGAGTCGGCCTGGACGGGGATCGAACCATCGCCTCCTGCACGGCAAGCAAGGTTACTCGCCACTGGACCACCACGGCTTATTCTTCTGTGTTTTAACCTTAAAACAATCACTTGAGATTATAAACTACTTACATTGGCAAAACTGCCACTCTAGACTTAATTAATACTACTGATCATTTTCCTTCGTATACTCTCCACATAACGAGACATTGGCTGAATTGTGATAACACATCGGATGCCACTAAACAAAAAATTGAATTGAATTGGATTTGACAGTCCCCACCACCCACTTCGCACAAAGCCAATACTAACCGGTTTCTCGTCTCCGTCCATCTCCTCCTCGCGCGTGAAGTGCTGCAGACACTGCTGCAGCTTCAGGTTGCCGGTGCGGGAGGGGATCGGCAGACTGCAAAGTAAAATAAACTCATTAGAGTATACCCACGACTTCGTCCGCACAAATTATACACCAGATTTTAATTCAGATCATAAGCTATCAAACAAAAAAAGTTTCATCTAAATCGGTTCCGTAGGCGTAGTTGTTGCGTGATGCTATTAAAAATATACAAACAAACAGACAGACAAAAATTCTTAAAAGGTTGATTTGGATTCCGGGATACTTAAAAACCATATCGTAATCTTTTTCATGTAAATAATATCTTCAATGTACAGACACACTTCTGTTGCAGTTTTAAGACAAAAGAAAAACATCGTGAGGAAACCTGCATGATTCAATTTCGAGGCATGTATTGTACCCACTGTCCATTATAAGTGGCGACGGGCTCACTCCCCGTCACACTGGACAGTTTCGGTACTACTGTGAAACTTGGATGTTCTGAGGTTTCAGAATATCTCTGACTACCCCCTCTATAAGGTCGTAGGGGGTATAAGGGGGGTATAAGGTCGTGAGTATACAATGTCCAACTTAATATGCTGTCACTTTTTTATATGGATGATCAGACCATCAAACTGAACAACTTTCTCTATGGGACCAACATAAAAATCGCGAAAAAAAAATCTGCTGTCCCATACATTTGGCTCAAGCAGGTTTGCAGTTTTGTATAGAACAGCTGATTTTTATTTCGCGTTTTGATGTTGGTGCCATAGACAAAGTTGTTCGGTTTGATGGTCTGATCATCCCCTTAAAAAGTGTCAGCATATTAAGAAGGGCCCTGTATAGAGGTATACTCCATTTCAAATAAGGACGACAAGATTTTCCGATTCCAATATAGATTTCTGACCAATTCAGATTTTCAAATAGAATTTATTTATCAGAAAGATATACATATCTTGGACGTTACTAAAGCTGTTCTAAGAATAAGTGAGAGTAAGTGTTTCACATCTCTGTTTCTGTAATGCAAAATAGCCTTAAAATTTCGCTGCTATTAGAAATTGAGTATAGTTTATTATAAATTTTAATTGATATGTGATATTGTATGCACCTGAGCCTTTGGCTAATTATTATAAGGACTAGCCTTGCGGTAGCATTTCCCCTCTGCCACGGTATAGGCACAATTGATCTTGTGCATTTACATTCAATTTTACACCTTATCACTAAACGAGACAGCCTATAATTGCGAAATAATAACTTCGAACTTAGAACGTTTGGGGTTCACACGAGACTACTTTTCATGATTTTTAACATTCAAAATTAGAATCTAAAGTTATAGGGAATAAAATCCAAAGTTGCGGATTTCATGTTACCTCGCCTCCCGCAGAAAGTGGCAGAAATGTTTGTTAGTAGAATTACACGCGTAACCAGTCCACATATAAATAGTCAAAGGTTAGGACATTGCAGGCCGAATCACCTGATTTTCTGAAAAGAAAAATGATTCCGTGCTTCGCATGGCACGTTAAGCTGTTGGTCCCGGCTACTATCTCTCGTGGTAGTAGTCGTTACATAAAAACCACGTTAGAGGCTGTAAGGCGGTCTGAAAAAACTCTGACACCAGGGCCCACACGATAAAAAAAAAAAATACTCACCTAAGGTCCCAGAAGGGGTCGAACGTGACACTGTCGTGGTTACAGTGGGTACAGCGTAGTGTCGACTTGAGTTGACCGATAAAAGTGTCTCCAACTCGACTGTCTTCCATACGAAGGTATCTGCTCCAAGCCTCGGCCGCTTTCGCCGAGTCACTGTGGATACATAAAATTTTTTTTAATGTCTTTAACGGCTCTGGATACTAGTCCTTTTGAGCCATTCGTTATTTTTTCTTTCTATTCTTTATTTTAATGATGGGATGATAGATGACGATGAATCTATGGTCGATTTCGTAAGCTCGCGCGTTGCCGCCAAAATGACCATGTACGAGTTAACTTGAACCAAAACTTATGTTCTGTTATCGTATTTATTTGAGATTCCTGTTACGTCGGTCGCTTTACGCAACTGTTTGGTACACAATCCGCACGAAATTATGTCGCAAATATCATTAAAATCAATTTTTTTCGAATTTCAAATAACACGAAACACAGCAGGAGCAATGTCGCCAAGCAAACTCCGATACATAACAATTAGTTTAGAGTTACCATTTTCTTATATTATGTATGTATTTATACATTCACCCATGCATTCCCAGGCCCATGCCCAGACATTATTTAAGTTATACAACGTGTTAATGAATTAACGCAAAACTAGAAAGTAGTTTGTTTAGACTCGAGAGCAGGATCGAATTATCATGGTTTCAACATAGGTAATTGTTTAAAAATATTAAATAATTTGTTTGTCAAATTTAAAATTTACTGAACTCGATCTCAACCCACCGTAAGGGCATACTCACCCTACTTATTACCAAAACAAGATTCTTAAATGAATCCACGAGCACGTTAGCGCTTTCATTCATTGCTAAAATGATAACAAATCATTTTTGCCTGCCAACTTAAAATGCGTATAACTTTAAATTTAACTATCAAAATAATGAAATTATTGTTTCAATCTAATTATTTTGTTATAAATCAGTTGGGGTGTATGAGGTTTTGCGCTTATTCATTAACACGTTATACACAATAATGATTATTTGTTTACACTATATAATTTAATATTGGATTTTTGTAATTGTACTTTGTATATTTTGTTTTGTTTAAAAGAAGTGTGTTGTAGAGTTTCTGGCCACATCTTCTCTACAACGGAACACCTTCCGACGCGGTGGTAGATTCAAAAACATGACGTCAGAAAGTTATCTATGTGATATTTTAATTTTGATTAAACAATTTTGAATTTGAATTTATAATCCTGAAATCGTAATGAGCCAGTAGAATTTTTATTTTATAAAACCGAAAAATGCCTTAAAAACTATTTTTTTATTTATGAGTTTGAATTTTCGCGCGGAAACGCTAGCCGCCATGCTGTCCCGCTCGTGACGTCACTCCGTCAGTAAACAAAATGACTGCGAAAGACCAAAGTAACAAGATTTGTGAAGTGACATTGTCGGAGTGACGTCACGTCGGCAGGTAAGGCAACGTTACCTGAGGTTGTCATCAATCTCGGTCAGTATCGGCTTCGGCTTGACTGTCACTCTGTTCACATCCTCGTGCAGACCTTCCAGCAGGTAACGCAGGAACTCCTGCAAATATCACACAAAAAGGTCATCAATTTGGTATCTTTACACGCAAGCGCTTTCCCTAGGTTAATACCATCATCTTACGTTTGGTAGTGAACGCAAGTTATTGCGAATATCTGGCGTTTGTACTATACTCCATTCAAAATAGCAACAAAATTTTAAGGCCATTTTGCATTACAGAAACAGATTTGAAACACTTCCTTTCACTTATTCTTAGAACAGCTTTAGTAACGTCCAAGATATGTCGGATAGTATATGTATCCAATAAATTGGGCAGAAAGCTAAATAAGAATTGGAAAATCTCGTCGTCCTTATTTGGAATAAAGTATAGGCGTGGACTCTAGATAAATAAATATCTTGGACATTGTCACACAAATTATCTAGTCACATTTAAAGTACCAGAATCTAGCCTGGACTTGTATTATGATGACTAGACAACGAGACAGAATACATATATAGATACAAACGTCCATGACTCGGGTACAAATAATCATATTCATCATACAAATATTTGTCCCTTACGGGATTCGAACCCGTGACCCTCGGCACAGCAGGCAGGTTCACTACCGACTGTGCTATCGGGCCGTAGATAGCTATGACTTCTTGCCGTTTCTTCTCCGTGGGATTCACTTGTGATACGGAGGTAATTTTGGAGTCGGTGAAATTCTTACCTTTTATTTAAAACCATTATCACCATACCTCCGTAACTAATACGTGTGTTATATTATTACCTGTGCGTCCTGTTGGCTGTAGCCCATGAACCTGGGTGCGAACCTCTGCACCTGCGATTTGAAGGTCGTCGTGTTGACCACTGAGTCTCTCTCCCCTGAACGCCAGAGCTCTTTTATAACGCTGGCGAAGGCTGTGGAAGGAACACATAATCATATCACTTGAAAATTTATAATTAGGGGATAGTATCAATGTTAAGACGAATGAAAATGCAAAGCGGAAGTCTTAAAAATCAAAATGGCGGATTGAAAATAATAATCAGGGGATCATATAGATTTTGAGACGCGCTAAAACAAAATGGCAGAGGATTTAAAAATGACATGGCAGCACCATGTTATATTAAGCTACTGATTCGATACAAAAATTGCAAAATATTTTGTGATTTTTACATCAATTTATAAAAATGAAAGAAATCCAAAATAGCTTTAAAATTCAAATGACAGTTATTTCTTAATTTTAGATTTACTGTCTGATTCGCCTCTAAACCCGTATTTTAATTTTTTTGTGTCGATAAGATAGAGTTTCTGGTCGCATCTTCTCTACAGCGACAACACGTTCCGACGCGGTGGTAGCTTTAAAAAAGATTTGTCGTTTAATAAGTGTGCTTCAAGCTCCTATATTGAATAAATTATGTTGACTTTGATAGCGAAGATTGAAAGATTTTATTGCCGTCTTGTAAATTTTACTGCCTCGATTTGCCATCAAAATCTGTATGATTACATTTTTGTGTCTATTTTATTTTAAAAATAGCGTATATAAAGATGGCGGTCTATAAAACCAAGATGGCGACGAACATTTGACGTTTCAAGTCCTAATTACATGAAAATTTATATCCTGTCGCTTGAATCGTCATCGGTGTGAAAAAAAGTGCTTTTAAATCCATTAACCGTAGTTTTGAATAAAGCATGTATACACAATGATTTTACTCAAACCATTGTGTTCTGGCAGAATTAACAGCGCTGCAGTTTTTGCTTCAGCATAAATGCTGAGTCAGAACCTTTTCCATCGGCGCAATACAGGTCGCACGGTGTCATATTCCAACACCTATACCTACAATATCGTGTTTGTTATTGACTGGTCCGTTTTGGGAGCTCCCCGTTGCTGTTTGCAGCTTTGCACGGACCTCCTTATACGGACTCCATAGTTACCTACTGCCTTTGTCTGTCACTGATTATCCTGTATTGTTCTGATGAAATAAATGAGTTATGTATCTATATATGATTTAAAAGCCGTGGTGGTCCAGTGGCGAGTAACCTTGCCTGCCGTGCAGGAGGCGATGGTTCGATCCCCGTCCAGGCCGACTCGTACCAATGAGTTTTTCGGAATTTATGTACGATTTGTAACACTTTCGGCGGCTTTTCGGTGAAGGAAAACAGCGTGAGGAAAACTGCATGCTCCAATTTCGAGGCATGTATTGTACCCACTGTCAAATATGTGGCGACGGGCTCACAACCCGTTACACTGGACAGAGTTTCGGTACTACTGGTGAAACGTGGATGTTCTGTGGTTTCAGAATATCTCTGACTCGGGGAATATAGTCGTGAGCATATGCTATGTTATGCTATGTTATCTATCTACCGACCTTTAATGAGAGCACCCTTCATGCAGGAGAGCGTGGTGTTCATCTCAGAGAGGTGCTTGTCTTGAGACACGTACTCGAGTAGGGGACGCGTGTTGGACAAGCACTGCAGAACACTGTTCATGAAGCAGGTGTTGCCGATGTTGCGGAGCCCGTTTAGACCTGTAAACACGACAATTTGTTTTTATTTACAGCAGCTGTAAAGGCTTTTTACCCGTTGTATATTCCGAGTTATCCACTAACATTATAAATGTGAAAGTTAGGATGTTTAGAGGTAGTAGTTGAGCGATAGAGCATAGCTCAGTGTTTTTTTTATTTTGTATGAAAACTGATTTTCGCAGGTGATATCATTTCTGGTTTGCGCCCATAGTAAAAATTGTTCAATTTGATAACTAACTAGCCAGATCAGCGGTTAGGTTTCCTCTCAGCCCTGGTCTCCGTGGAAGTGTCAGAACATTCGCTGCTGCGTCTCAGTCGACTGGGTCTACTTTTTCCACCAGCTGTAAGTACCATAGTAATAGAGTTCACAATAGCTCACCGCTGGTCTGAACAGGTTTCCTCTCAGTCCTGGTCTCCGTCGTCGTGTCAGAAGGTTTGCTACTGCGCCTCAGTCTACTAACCTAACCTAACACCCTATAGTAATAAAGTTCACAATAGCTCACCGCTGGTCTGTTTAGGTTTCCTCTCAGTTCTGGTCTCCGTGGAAGTGTCAGAACATTCGCTGTTGCGTCTCAGTTGACTGGGTCCACTTTTACATCCAGCTGTATGTCCTATAGTAATAGAGTTCACAATAGCTCACCGCTGGTTTGGCTTGGTTTCCTCTCAGTCCTGGTCTCCGTCGACGTGTCAGAAGGTTTGCTACTGCGTCTCAGTCTACTAACCTAACCTAACACCCTATAGTAATAAAGTTCACAATAGCTCACCGCTGGTCTGGATAGGTTTCCACTCAGTCCTGATCTCCGTGGAAGTATCGGGCCGTTCTCTGCTGCGGCTCAGTCGGCTGGGTCCACTTTTACAACCAGCTGTAAGTACTATAGTAATAGAGTTCACAATAGCTCACCGCTGGTCTGACTAGGTTTCCTCTCGGTCCTGGTCTCCGTGGAAGTGTCAGAACGCTCGCTGCTGCGTCTTAGTCCACTCGGTCCGCTTACGCTTTTACCACCAGCCAATTCCTGTAACCGTTCGTTGTGCAATAATTAACTTTATTGCTATTAACATTTGGTTGGTATTACTGTGTACTGTTTTTGTTATTGAGCGTTTTTCCAGTATGTTCTAGGGCTATTCGCTAGATGGCGCTACGATCTTCGCGAATAAAAGTGAAAATTCCAAAATGCGTTTCTTTGAAATAATATAGGTTAAACCTGATCTGGCAGCACGGAAACGCTTTTTTTCACGCTCTATCCTTTTCTGGCGCTCAGGGACGTCACTGGCTAGAGCGAGAAAGGTCGCAGCTCTGCCGGAGCTGCCGCGTGCGATCGTATTCCCGCTATTTTTCTCGCCCTAGCAAATTAAGTTCCTGAGTGACAGAAAAGGATGGAACAACGGAAAATGCGATGCACCGCACTTGCAGATTAGATTCAAGCCTTGAGAGAGAAAAGGTGATTAAAAAGATGCAAACGCATCTTTTAATGGGATATTTCATTATTTACGAATCATTTTAATCGAAAAATTTAAACTGTGTGTACGTCTGACATGGCTGTATGGGCCCGATCCCTTGGTCTTTAAAAAAGGCAGGTACAGTCTTGACGTGACTTAGCTTTTGACTAATTATTATATGGCCTGGTTACGCGTGTAATTATACTAACAAACATTTATGCCACTTTTTTCATGTTACCTCGCCCCCCGCAAAAAGTGGCAGAAATGTTTGTTAGTAGAATTACACGCGTAACCAGTCCACATATAAATAGTCAAAGGCTACGATATATCTGACGGCGACTGTACAATCCATAGATAAGAAGTGTGTGATAGACATTTTAATCTTCTGATAGAAGACTTTAGGTCGGACCTTCAATTTAGGATATTTATAAAGAAAGGGACACAAAACTCATGTGAACACGGACAAAATAACGCAAAAATAGTCTGATTATAAGAGATTTAAAAAAATTTACCTTTAGGGTCCTTCTTAAGGGGATATAATTCGGAGCGCGCTCCATACAAACGTACTATGGTGATATTTTCAATACTAACCAATAAAAGTCAATAAAACTTTTCAGAAACAATCTAGAAAGTAATCTCTATGCTTATACGATGTCAGATTTCTGTTAAAATATACAGTTTTAATCCTAGGATTAATTTAAGATTTGTATGGAAATCTTTGAGGCACTGTAACTTTAAAACTATAGCATTTATCTCATGTAAGACTTCTTCCATGCACTGGTTGTCTGGAAGAAATCACTTTTAGTGATAAGGCCGCCTTTTGTACCCTTCTTGTTCGCGTATACTGTTGTTGTTTTTTGTGTATTTTGGTGTGCAAATAAAGAATATTTATCTTATCTTATCTTATCTATACATTTTAACGAAAATTTGACCTCATACAAGCATAGAGATTAGTTTCTATATTGTTTCTGAAAAATTTCACTGACTTTAATTAGTTACTATTGAAAATATCACCCGACTTCGTTTGTATGGAGCACGCTCCGAATTATATTGCCTTAATATGCTGAGGGTTTTTTAGGGGATGATCATAACATCAAACTGAACAACATTCTCTATGGGGCCACCGTCGAAATAACGAAAAAAAATCTGCTGTTTCATATAAAACTGCAATCCTACTCTAGCCAAATGTAAGGGACATTTTTTTCTTGCGTTTTCGATGTTGGTCCCATAGAGAAAGTTGTTCAGTTTGATGGTCTGATTATCCTTTTAAAAAAATCATAAGCACGTTAAGTTGGACCCTGTTTTTTATTTTTGCATTAATTTGTAATAGACCAGTAATATTTCTATAAAATATCACAAAATTTAATAATTTTGGAAATCAAAAACAAAACTATACAGTGTGTACAGTCATCAGATATATCGTAGCATACAAAGCGGTCAAATATTTCTGAGCAGTGCTAATTTTCAAAAAATTCTTAACAGTAAATGTTACCAATTATATCTAAACGTGTATTGTGTCATAAATACAAGGTGTTACAAAAGTAAAAATAAACATTTAAAACTTTTAAGGGGGTTGTTTAGACCATCAAACTGAACAACTTTCACTATGAGACCAACATTGAAATCGCGAAAGAAAAAATCTGCCGTCCCATACATTTAGCTCGAGTAGATTTGTAGTTTAGTATGGAACATCCGTTTTTTTTTTCGCGATTTCGATATTGGTCCCATAGTGAAAGTTGTTCAGTTTGATTGTCTAAACCACCCCCTTAAATGTTTATTTATATTTTTGTAACACCTTGTATATGAACAGCTAATTTTAAATAATTTCTTTACAACTTTTTTTTTAAATTCAATTGTATAGTAACGGATTAAGGTATTTTTTCCTAAACTGCTCGGATGTATTCATATTCATATTCATTTATTTATACTACAAATACAAATACATTATCTTTACAGGTTTACACCCAAATTGATAATATAATAACTTATTAATTAACTTGCCTTACTTAAATAATCTAAAGCGGCCTCTGTGAATTTTGTCAATGAACAATGGAATATATCTATATAATGTTTATGATCGCCCCGGCCGCGATATTTGATGTTCTAGGCGTTCAGATATTTTTGATATATACATAACCGATGTGTAAAGATTACTTAAAGATTAGAAGGAAATTATTGAAAATAAGAACTGCTTAGAAATATTTGATCACCTTGTTTGCTATGATATACCTGATGGCGACTGTACCATATTAAATATGTGTAAAAAGTCATCGCCCTCTTTGTACCATGTTCTCCTCTAAGAGGAAGGATCTCTCTTTAAGACTAGAGTGAGCCGTACCAATTTTAAAGTGTCCACTTTTTTTGACGTTTAGGTTTGAGTGTGTGGTGTCAAGTAGTATGGACAAAAGGCACCAAGTGACATATGGCCTTATGTTTACGGTCACTTTTCACACACACTAGCTCAAAAAAAAGTGGACAGCCACATAAACAAATATCTATAGTTCCATCTCCTTCTACTATTAAAGGTATGTCATAAGACAAAAGAGACCAACTACAATCGTAAATTTATGCGGACTCTATGGAGATCCTTCCTCTTAGGTTCTCCTTTAATAGTAATTGTGTATCGTTTTAAGGTAGACGTCATGAAGCTATACGATATTTTACCAGTATCGTGGTAAAAGGCGGGTCAATGACTCTTTATGCATATTTTTATGGCATCGACTAATATAATGTTCAGTGTCGTCACAGAACATTATAAGAGGGGTTAGAAATGCAAAGTAGCGCTTTTGCTTCGGAGACGGCTGTCGCCACTTGTCTTCCCGCTCACGCTGCTATAATTACTCATGCCCTCTCGTTCGCACCACGCCGCGCGCCTTATGGTGTTATGCAAATCATTGCATAACCTGTGGCGACACGTTCCACACCTACTTTGCATTTCTAACCCCTCTTATAATGTTCTGTGAGTGTCGTTGCAGCTGTACCATACAGCTGAGTTCGTTGATCCTATAAATGAAAGTTGTTCAATTTGATGGTCAACTTCATCAAAGTTTGACCAATTAGTCCAGTAAAGTTCGCTTGCATGGAGAAAGTAAATAATTTTTAACAGCTGTTTTTTCCTTTTATAATTCTAGTTACCACTTACATTGAAAATCCAACTAAGAATTTTCTTATTCATTATACAGGGTCCTTCTTAATATGCTGACACTTTTTTAAGGGGATGATCAGACCGTCAAACTGAACAACTTTCTCTATGGCACCACGGTCGAAATCGCAAATAAAATCTGCTGTTGCATACAAAACTGCAAACCTACTCGAGCCATATGTATGGGACAGCTGTTTTTATTCGCGATTTCGATGTTGGTCCTATAGAGAAAGTTGTTCAGTTCGATGGTCTGATCATGCTCTTAAAAACTGTTAGCATATGAAGTTGGACCCTGTATAAATAATTAACTGATAACTTAATGAACTAAGAAATACTCAATTTTATACATATACAACGTGTTAATGAATTAACGCAAAACTAGAAAGTAGTTTGTTTAGAATCGAGAGCAGAATCGAATTATCATGTTTTCAACATAGGTATTTTTTTTCAAAATATTAAATAATTTGTTTGTAAAATTTACTGAACTCGATCTCAATCCACCGCACGGGCACACTCACCCTACTTACTACCAAAACAGGATTCTTAAAATGTATCCATCAGCACGCTAGCGCTTTCATTCATTGCTGAAATGATAACAAATCATTTTTGCCTGAAAACTTAAATTGCGAATAACTTAAAATTTTAACTATCACATAATGAAATTATTGTTTCAATCTAATTATTTTATTATAAATCAGTTGGGGTGTATGAGGTTTTGCGCTTATTCATTAACACGTTGTATAATTTAATAAAAATAAATATTAAAAAATTGCATTTTTGTAGTAAAAACTAAAAATCTCAAATTCAGTTGGATTCGATATTAAAGTACCTATATTAATATCATTTGTATAAACAAGATATAGCAAAAAAAATTGTTTATTATAAATTATTTCCTTTCGACCCGTATTTTTACTGGACTAAATCTTCAATTCATAAAGTGTATATCTGTGTTGTGTTTTAGTGACATGCGTATTAGAACTAAAATATACAAAATAACTAAACAAAAAATCATGCAGCTTTAACTACAAATCTAACAAACTTACCTTCATGGAAAACTAAAAAAAAACGAAAGACAAATTGACTTCACTAGAAGACGTTACTAATTATTGTCCTGGGATAGGTAGAGAATATACAAGGTGTAACAAAAGTAAAAATAAAAATTTTTAAACTCTTAAGGGGACTGTTAAGACCATTAATCTGAACAACTTTCACTATGGGACCAATATCGAAATCGCGAAAAAAAAAATCTGTGATAGCTAATTTTATTTTTGCGATTTCGATATTAGTCTCATAGTGAAAGTTGTTCAGTTTGATGGTCTAAACCACCCCCTTAAATGTTTATTTGTATTTTTGTAACACCTTGTATAGGGTCCAACTTAATATGCTGACACTTTTTAAGGGGATGATCAGACCGTCAAACTGAACAACTTTCTCTATGGCACCAACATCGAAATCGCGAAAAAAAAATCAGCTCTTCCATAGAAAATTGCAAACGTACTCGAGCCAAATGTATGGGACAGCGGTTTTTTTTCGCGATTTCTATGTTGGTATAGAGAAAGTTGTTCAGTTTGACGGTCTGATCATACCCTTAAAAAAGTGTCAGCATATTAAGAAGGACCCTGTATATCGCCTTCATTTTGATATGTATTTATCACAGAATAGGCTATAATAGTATACAGAGTCCAACTTAATATGCTAACGATTTTTAAGAGAAGATCAGACTATCAAACTGAACAACTTTTACTATGGGACCAACGTCGAAATCGCGAAAATAATATTAGCTGTCCCATACATTTGGGTCGAGTAGGATCACAGTTTTGTATGAAACAGCTGATATATTTTTCGCGATTTCCCATTCCTCACCAGTCCCACAGAGAAAGTTAGTTTGATAATTTGCCCCCCTAGACAAAGTGACGTTCTACTGGCGTTGACTCTAGTAGAAGATGACAGAATGTATGGATTTGACATTAGCGATCGAAACATTTTGACGTTTGCTTTCGTCACCATACGTCAAGTCCATACATTTTTATGTTTTCTACTGTCGTTAACGCTAATCGAAAGATACTTTGGCCCTGATCATCCTTCTGAAAATCCACCAGCATATTAAGAAGGACCCTATACAGCAGGAACTACATACAGAACAGCCACTCCCTGCCCCTCACTAACTTCAGATACCGCACCTCACCCCCGCACTTCGAGGGTAACTTTACGGCGCACGTACGAGCGTCTTACCATCTTGTTTCGGTATCACTATAGAATAGGGTCACAGATAACTATTGTAATAGATACCATAGAATAACTATTGCAGATACATCACTTCCTTAGAAAACGATAAATTCGCACGCTATAATTACCTACTGCCAGACGGTACGCGCAAAAATGTATCTAATGAAGCTTGACTCAGCGTTGTTACTTCTTACAGCGCGACATATGCGACGTTGCCGTCTGGCAGAAATCAAGCAAGCGCATCGCTTGAGATCCGACAAAATTTAGCTGCTTATCTCGGTACCTACAGACGGATGGCGGCCTAGTATGGCGTAGTCGCGGGAAATAGCTAGTAAGTAATAAGTTAATAACTAGGGAGCCTCCAAATCGTGATAAAGATCCGACGGTGGACCCTGGACAACCATTTAACTTCTAAAGTTTCGTTGACATTAAATTACAGATTGAAAAACTAAGTCTCTGGCGTGCCTTGAACCCGCACTCTCTTGGTTAGTTTGTAATAACTTCCAGTAGATGGCGCTCACATCCCCTTAAGACGCAATAGATTGAAAATTTCGTTCTCTGGGTAGTGGGCTCGGTGGCGAAATTTAGATAATTCCCCGATTTGGAAAAGAGCGGGTTCAAGTCCCGCCCGAGACTTAATTTTTCAATTTTTAATTTGATTTGAAGTAGCACAACTGCAAGCTTTAAAATGAATAATATTTGTAATCTTTGACATTTTATGAGTTCACGCCGCGCTACCGACGCTAAAGGAAATTTCTTATGGAATTCCTACAGACCCTTATAGACACCTAAACCCAAACAGTTAGAGACCAAAGCATTCACAAAACCAAGCAAAAACCACCTCAAACCCAAAGACTTAGGGCCTACCATCCGCGCAAGGGTCACCGCGGCAAGTCTGACTGCGTAGGTACTATGCTCTCGACCGGACACGACGATGCGTTTCGTACCCGAAGTACGAATAGGTTGGGTACAGACGGCTTCTAAACACATTACGAATGAGCTGATACATTTGTTATTTTGAGTCACAATTTGTAAACGAAGCAAGATATAATAAGATAAATTTTCTTCCCTTTTCATTGCAGAATAAAAAAATATTTCAAAAGTAATTTGAGTCATTTTGTTGATACACATTACTATTGTCAATTTGTCCAAAATTAGTCAACAAAATATTGGGGAACTTGCACCAAAATTATAATGAGAAATTATTTTAATAATTCAATAAGAATAGTTGTGAATAGAACATTACTGAAAGATTTATTCTAAAGCTTTTATTTTTTACGCAATATTTCAAGTATAAGTTACGTGGATCGGAACGTAATTTCAAACACCAATCAGCGCAAAGTGACGAAGCGATTAGCAACTTGCGTGCGATAGAAGAGTACTGCAACATATTATAGAGGATGATTTGTGATGAGCTTCACGCGTCATGAAAAGGAGTGACGTCACGTCATGGCAGTGAGCGTTTTGGCGCGGATTTTGAAAAGCCAATTTTTGATTTGCAATAAATAAACGATTTGTGCATATTATACCATTTTTGTTTTTGGTATTTTTATGTAATCCTTAATCTTTATGATACACTAAAAATATAAAACTGTGCAAGTTCCCCATTGACATCATCGATTCTATTCTCCGCCTTCACAGAGTAACGAGAGTGAAGAAGCTACAAACACGAGTACAAAAACACACAAGCGCGGAGTTCTCTTACACTAGCACACAGAGAAAATAACGTGCAGTAACTCCCACGCACGCCTTTGCTTCTGTGTACTAGTGTAGGGGAACGCAGCGATTGTGTACGTGCTCTTTGCTACGCAGTTTTGCCACTCTCGTTTACTCTAGCGTCGTCAGTCCATCCTAAAGTTCGTGGGATTCGAACCCCGTATACGATGATTTCATTCTACATCAATGTAAGACTATTTAATACATTAACTTTACTTTCTTACTTGTTGGCTAATTACCTAGATACTTGTATTTGACAAAAACAACTTTTCTAAAGATTACGTATACTCTAAAAATCTGTAAAGTAACTAATTGATACCAAGTAGTATTGAACCTTATCACATTAAGAATAGAGTTCGATATTAGGCGCGGTTTATACAGAAGAGACGTGGCGGTGGCGGATAGTCAAAATAACACAATTATAAACCTTATAGTACGTAGCATAGCGTCGTTTGGAGAATTACGCCCGCGCCTCCAGGCGACGTCACCTGGAGGCGCGGCCGCGATTCTCCTTTACGACAAAAACGACGCTATGCTACGTGCTATAAGGTTTATATTGTGTTACTTAGATTATCCGCCACAGCCACACGTCTCTTTTGTATAAACCGTGGCTTAGAAGTCACTAAATACAACGTGTTAATGAATTAACGCAAAACTAGAAAGTAGTTTGTTTAGAATCGAGAGCAGAATCAGATTATCACGTTTTCAACATAGGTAATTTTTTTCAAAATAATAAATAATTTGTTGGTTAAATTTAAAATTTACTGAACTCGATCTCAACCCATCGCAAGGGTACACTCACCCTACTTACTAACCAAACAAGATTCTTAAAATGTATCCACGAGCACGCTAGCGCTTTCATTCATTGCTGAAATGATAACAAATCATATTTGCCTGATAACTTAAAATGCGAATAACTTTAAATTTCAAGTATCAAAATAATTAAATTATTGCTTCAATATAATTATTTTGTTTTAAATCAGTTGGGGTGTATGAGGTTTTGCGCTTATTCATTAACACGTTGTATATTTCAATTGCAAAGGTTTTGCACTGATACTAGTAATACGGGCTGAAGGCTTGAGAAAGGTCCACTAACACCTTTACGCATGTTTTTTTTATTCCGATAGGGGGAGCCTATAACCATTGACATACAAAACAATGGACGTCGGTTCTAGAACAAAACAATCGAAAAATGTTTCCCGAGACTAACCTACACAAACTTAAGTACGTGTATAGTAATATAAACATTGAAAATGCTGAAGTTCTCTTTCATTTCGCTTGCGTAGTTGTTGCCCGGTCGAAGGAAGACTGTCGCGTAATTGGTTCTCTTCATACGTTTTGGTGCTCTTTTGGTTCGAACACTTTAGAGCGCGCCCTACGTCCAGTAGTTGGTAAGTCAATGCCTATTACACACCTAAACTCAGGCCATCATGTCATGTGGGTAGACGCTACGGCTCGCTACATACTATGATTCTAACACACTATTCTCTCGCCGCATCCATATTCATACATCTTTCTAAGCATTTGACAATTTCGGCGATATCTTATTTCATCATGGTAATATACCCTCAGCCTTGTCCAGTGGCGTATTTGCAGTGTTGGCCGCACCAGGCCCCAGGCCATGTAGTATTTATCAGCCGCCACTTTCTCAGCACACATAATGAATTTACTTTATTGCCAACTTTTATCGAAATCGATTCAGTAAATCAGTTAACTACGAGTATAATAGCTGCTAGTTTGTAAAATTTTCCGAAGTATCAGGAATAATTGCACATTTACCTATAAATGTACGAAAGTGATTTAGGAAGATTAGGTTTATATGATGCGGGCCAGTGCGGTCCGTCGTAATTGCGCGAGCCTTTAGAATATTTAGGTTTATTTAGGTTCTTTTTATCATCAGTGCATTTTTTGTCACGATTGGCCGCCCCTAATATCTGGCCGGACTAGGCCCGGGCCTACTGGACCTCAGAACAAATCCGCCACTGGCCTTGTCTCGACTCGTCTGCTCACATTTGATTGATAAAATCTCACTTTTTCTTTCACTTTCTAACTAGGAAATCAATTTAGTCAATTTTTATCAACCCATCTGCACTGGGTCAGAGCGATGGAGTATGACAAACTCCATCTTTCTTTATACTGTCATTCTTTGCTATTGTCTAGTAGGGAGTCGCAGTGGTTGAGGGTATGGGTGGGGCCCTGCTAATTTAGAAAACTCTTGCCCGTCCGTCCCTAAGAAAAATCGATTGGATATCACATGCACCACATTTCGATCATGACACTACTTCATCTAACTTTTCGATTTCTCCTGTCATCGGATTTCGGATTTACCGAAACTTAAAGCTTGTGGTGGCGGACAGGCTGGCCTGCTGCGCGCGCAAATCCGTAGCTACACCTATAGGCTCCAGTGAGCCATGAAAAAGACAAATTTTGTTAGCTTGATGCCTGGGACCTACAAAGACCTCATCCTCTTTTCCGTCATCAGCCTAAAAGTATGCGTAAAGGTGTTCGCGGACCATATCTCGCACCACAGACTGCCCTACAGCTACGTTAATAGATATCCCTATATAACAAAAGCTTACAAACGGCCGCTGTCGGTGCACTCACACATAGCTCGCGTCAGAGGACGTATGAACAGGTCATAGCGCAAGTAATATAATAGTGGGTGCGATCAGAGGTCGCGGCGGTGTCTCTCTTTCCCAAAAACAGTGACGTTCATAATTACAACACAAGAAATAAAAATAAATGAGTATTCCCACATTTTCGACTTAGGAAGGTCAACACATCTTTCATGGGGCACTGTATACGTTATTATAATAAGATACCAGAGAATATTCCTAGTTTGACGGACAAAAAGTTTAAGTCCCATGTTAAACAAGTCCACTGTAAAAAAGGTTACTATAAACTCGATGATTATTTGAATTACCAAAATGTCTGGTCTTGACAATGTTACTCTATGTAATTTAATATTGAATTTATGTAATTGTACTTTGTATATTATGTTTTGTTTAAAAGAAGTGTGTTGTAGAGTTTCTGGCCGCATCTTCTCTACAACGGAACACCTTCCGACGCGGTGGTAGATTCAAAAACATGACGTCAAAAAGTTATCTATGTGATATTATTTTGAATAATCAATTTTGAATTTTGAATTTCTATGCTCGCGCGGTGTGCGGGGAACGGGGCACAGGCAAAGTCGACACTATGCCCCAGCTGTATTCACCTATTCGCACGTCTAACGCGCGCAATGTGTGAGTATACCGACAGCGGTCGCTTCTGTAGGAATATTTAATCATCTGCTACAGTTAAGGACCTGATAGGTATTGACGCCATAAGTCCTCTCCCCCACGACGCTTCTCTGCGAGCGGGGCCGCGGCCGGGGGGGCGCCGCGACGCTCCTCGGCCGCGGTTCGAAGCAATGCCGGCATCCGCACCTCATCGCTGACTGCTACGGGTTAGCAATGGGCCAGTTAAGTCTAGATATCTTTAGCTATCAAGACAAAGTTAGGTCTAGAGATCTTTAGATAATGGAGCCCTGGGTCCGGAATATTCGTAAACATTTTAAGGGATTGAACTTTTGATTGAATCGATCGAGATAAAGGGTTTACACAATGTATTACATATTTTAAGGGCTGCTTCAGACTACCAAACATACCTACTTGGGTCTAACATATAAATTGCGAAAAAAATAATCAGCTTTTTCATAAGTTTCGTCTTTGACGAGACTCTTGAATAATTTTTCTTTTTTTTGCTCCATACTGCGAGTTGTTGAGTTTAACGGTTTGAAGCACACCCTTTAATATGTAAAACATTTATTTTTACACCCTGTATAACTAATATCTTTATCTATAAATCAACAAGTAAAATAGAACTTACCCCTACCGAGGGCAGCGAGTAAGCCCGTCGTGACGCATACTATAAATATTACCAGGTCTAGATACGTCAGCATACAATCTTACTAGCAGCTAGAGGGTCTCTAGAGGGTCTGGACTTTGACCGCAAACTGTCTTTATGTGGACTTTCTTATTTTATTTTAAATAGGGTATGTGGTAACACGGAGATAGACAGAAAGAGTTAATAGGAGGGAAAGAAAAATATGGTTTTTATGTGGATGACTTGTTTTGTTGGCGACAAGTCAATAGAATGGATTTGGGTTTGTAAGTTTCGAACGAAGATGTGTGTTGAGGATTTTAAGGAATTAGTAATTTTGAAAATGGTATTAATAATAACAAGTTGTAAAGATTTTCTATCCCAAGAGATTTTCAAAAACCAAACTTATAAACACTGAATCGACCAAAACATATATCACTTCAAACAAAACGAATTTAGACAGCACAAGTTGTCCACTTAGTTAATTCACATTTCAATTTTTCATTTAATTCGTCCTTTAAATACACATAAAATTTTTCAAAGATTCATAGTTTTTTTAATAGTCCATCGTCTCTCTCAATCCACTGAGGTCACAATTTCGTACAAATTAAAGTTCCAAACACTACACGTCGAAAAACACTGCGGTATAAAAAGAATTGGTTGTGTCATCATAAAGAATTTAATGTACATTCAAAAGTCACGCGTTCATTTATATCGAGAGGTTTCTTTCGTTGTCGTTATAGTAGCATCCTGCGCAATCAGCATGCCTTTAAGGCGCTATAGGTTTTTTGGCTTTGTTATTGACTAATTCAGTATTTCTCAGGGAGCAGCTACTGCTTGTTACTACGGTCTATGGGGGGACCACACCAGTGACGGCGAAGCGCACTGGTAGATCTACCGAACCAGTGAATGAACTTAAGCAACCTGCCCAAGGTGCACCTCTAAGGGGTACGGACTTCGGCAATGGGCGTTGTTGGGGCGGCGATATAGGTTCAGACGAAATTATTGTTTGAGAAACGCGGTAACTTAGCCCTGCGCGCGCGTGCCTTATTTTCGATTAAAAATAAATAATTGAAGTACTTTTGTAATATTTTTTAATGAATTCACTAGATAAACTAATGGTGAATACAGGGTCCTGCTTATGCATATTAAGATATGCTGATACTTTTTTAAGGGGATGATCAGACCATCAAACTGAACAACTCGCTCCATCCTAAACTGCAAACTGACTCGAGCCAAATGTGGACACCTGATTTTAATTTCGCGATTTCGATGTTGGTCCCATAGAGAAAGTTGTTCGGTTTAATGGTATTATCATCCCCTTAAAAAAGTGTCAGCATATTAAGAAGGACCCTGTATATGAGTGAAATAATATTCCAAACATTTTAACTATTGAATCTATTCTCAAATTTGAAAATATTAGTCAGGTACTTTTTGGACGTAGGTACAGCGCCTTCAAGCTGGTTGACAAATCAACACGACTGCAAGTCAAACTCGATGAGATGCCATTGGGTCGACAATTTTTCTTACATAGTCCTCATGTAAGAGAAAATTGTTGTAAATGAGATTGTATCTTGTTATCACCAGGACTAAAGCCGGCCAATGAAGTCCCAGCGATTATACCTTCACTATTTTAGAGCCGCAACGAATTTAATCAAATTATCGTCGACTTTTATGTACGAAGCATGTATGGCATCACTTTAATTGGCCAGGTTTTCTAACTACACTGAGTCACAAGTTATATTCACGTTCTAATTCATAACCTTAAAAGACTAATATTGTTTCAGATGTTAAAAATATATTTAGTAATTAAAAAATAAACTATAAGAAGAAAACAAAGATGGCCGCTAAGTAATTCCGGCGGGAAACGTCATTTCGCGCGAAAATTAATCAGAAAGCGCGCGAGTCAAAGAGCAAACTGAAGCGCCACGACGATGTCCAGCCAAAAATCACTGCCAAGTTTCACAATCGAATACCAGCGTATTATCTATGTGGTAAGGTCGATTATGTCGATGGATAGCACTTTCTTATGTACTATCTAACGAAATGGCACCTTAATCAGTTTGTGTTAAAGCTTCATTTGGGATGAAGAACATCTATTGTGTCTAAACATAGAATATAATGAAAAAAAAAGTAAATAGTCCCTGAATGAAAATGAATTATTGTCATTTACAATGAAAATTCAGGATACATTGCTGGTTAGTTATGGCGTTAAACAACATAAGCTCTAACATTCCCAGTAATGTATCTCATTTTGTCATTGTAAATGACAGTAGTCACGTTTATTAAATGGGGCCCAGTCTGCCTGTCTACTGAAGCGGAGCGAGGCTGCGGAGGAGCATAAACTTGATATGTTTTGAAAATACTTTTTCGATTCATAGAAAACAAGTGGCTCAAAGGTAATGATGTGCGCAGACCCACTAATTTGCCCCACTGGTGGGTCCACGAGGGAGACTTATTTCTCGTAGACCCACTGACTGATGCGGGTACAATTCACATAGATAGGGCATTGAATCACTTTAATTTTGTAGGACTTAGCATAAAAAATATAAGTCATTCTTCATAACATAAGTCATTCATTTAGTTAATAGACAGCTCGATGGCTCAGTCGGTAGTGAACCTGCCTGCTTTGCCAAGGGTCTCGGGTTCGAATCCCGTTCATCATCATCATCATCTCAGCCGATGGACGTCTACTGCTGGACATAGGCCTCCCCCAAGGACCGCTACAACTGCCGGTCCATGTTGGGGAGTTTTGCCATAATCGTATATTTTTAGAACTGACTTACGAAGCCCTTTCATTTGATTTGACCTGCTAGCTACGCCACTCGTTGGTATCCTTTAGGGTATGGAACCCTAAAAACTAGTTGGTACGAGTGGCGTAGCGTGGGTTTTTGCCGCCCGGGGCAAAGACCGATTTTTTCGCCCCCTTATCTAATCTACACAAAAAATATCGGATCGAGCGAAGCAAGCTCGAAATTTTTAGCACCACGTCTTAGCTGTGGTCAGAACTCTATAGCATCATGTGTAGATTCAGTAAACAGAAACTTAGAGCGAGCGAAGCGAGCTCGACTTTTCTCTGCTCTACAAATTGGTTATAGACAGAGCTCAATCAATCAATCCCCTCGTTACGCTACTGGTGTGATCTAGGCTGGGATCGACGCACACTGCACGGAAGCCGAGGCTACTAGCAACTAAACCACCACGAGTAAAAATTACATATAACTCAGAATAAAACCTCTTGAAATACAAATTACAAAAAAAATACCGTTCATTAGTTAACAAAACCCCAACCAATCCTTTTTAAAACAAACACTAAACGTTTATAACATACACCTGTATACTTTTATAGGTAAAAACCGCAAATAAGAAACAATCAAAATTGAAAAATTACATCGAAAATATTTTGACAAACTGATTTTGACATTCAGTTTTTGAACTAAAGAATATGGAAGCAACAGTAACCGGCCAGTTGTGGCATAGACAAAACGCGCGCCAAAATGTTTATCAGATCGCCTTGGAGCAAAATACTTCATCCACAGATAAACTTAAATAGCTCTTTACGATAAACACATCTATAAAAGTCCCAAAAAACTTAGTTTTTGCCGAAACTTCAAATACAGGCTTTGGGACCACACCAGCGATGAAGCGTCCAAATCAGGGTTGCCAGATGCAGAAAATTTTTCCTCGTACTTTAAGCAAGAAAAATTTCATAATTTGCCTATTAAACCACGTACGTTAGTCTAAAGTGTGAAAAAACGAAGTATTAGGCTAAGTTAGGCATATAACACAATTAAATTTTAGACGTTCACAAGTTAATAAAATTATTTTATAAAAAATTGTTTAAAAAAAATTGCAGCTAATTCAAGGAACACATCTTTCGGTCTCGGTTTCTTGAGGATTTCCCAGAGAAAATTAAAATGTAACAATAAACATCTAATAGTCTTTGATAGTTAAAATGTTCATTTATTCTACAAAACGTCACCCGCAACCGAAAACCATGCCATTATACATATTTGTACGAGGCTGACAGCGTCCTCGTACCTCGTACGGGAGACCGAAAATCTCGTAGTTGTACGAGGAATCTCGTATGTCTGGCAACCCTGTTTGGGACCACACCAGCGACGAAGCGAAGATAGGTGACCCAAAGTGAAATAAATGAAGCAACCGGCTTAAGGGCACCCAGAAGGTATACGGACCTCGGCATAGGGCGTTGCTTAGTCTACGCGATGGATTGGGATTGCAGAGATCGGTGAACCTACGTTTTAACACATCGAACGCCGTAAAAATTTTCACAAAACTATAAAAAACAAATTACTGTTACGAAAAATTCAAAATCAACGAACTAGTTCAACCCGCGACGGATTTAAATCAATAACGGTATCATAACCTCAAAAAAACCCGGCAAAAACTCGCGCGTTTTTCGCAAAATGGCCACCGGGAACTAATCAACTTTTTTTATTGCACGTGGCGAAGGAAAAACGTGGTTCTACCGATAGAAATGCCGAGTTATTTTAATAGTGGACGAGACATTTAGCTTGTGTATTTTTAGAACGGATTTTCTAAAGAGGGCAGACGACTCTGCCATTGTATCGTACAAAAAAACGTCTGAGAGATATCATAGAGCCGTGTTTCTCGACCACACCATTTCTTCCAGCGGGTATCGTACGAAGCAACTATACTCCATTCCAAATAGCAACGAAATTTTAAGGCTATTTTGAATTACAGAAACCGAGATTTGAACACATACTCTCCCGTTCAAGATATGTCGGATATACTATCCTTTCAGATAAATAAAGTGTATTTGCAAATCAGAATTGGCCAGAAAGCTAAATAGGAATCGGAAAATCACTTCGTCCTTATTGGGATAAGAAAAAAAGCAAGCTAAAGGTATCTTATACTGTGTTTTTGTAAGCAAAAAGCTAACGTGCGCCATTTTTGCAATCGTGGTAAATGTTCGGTGATTGAACTGTGATTGGACTACGTACGAACCATAACTTTTGACACTTTTGGTTTTGCGCTAATCGCGGTACTGCTCTTGACAGCCGTTAGAGCCGTTTTGACAGATCGCTACTATCTCTGATGGTAGTAATTGCATAAAACTTTTTATGTACTCTTTACATAAAAACTCCGTCAGAGGCCGTAAGGCGGTCTGAAAAAACTCTGACACCAGGGCTTGCCCACACGATAAGAAAAACTGAAATTGGATAAGAATAGAACTTCGATGTTTTAAATTAGCGCAATCTCAAGCTCCTGAAATTTTGAAAAAGCTAGTACTTAGCCTTATCTTAATTGCATGATTAAAAATATAGTTGACAGTTAAGGCAAGGAATCTGACCACTCCGAAAGGGTCTAACAAATTAATTAAACAATTTCAAGCTGAGATTACATTACAACGCATCGAAACTGTTGCTATTGAGTCGGTCATCATCAGACTCTGGAGATTTTGAATATAGGATCCTTAATCGTAAGCAATACTAACAATTAAATTGTAATTTATGTTATTTTTATGGTATTGTTGTGTGTGTGACATTGGTTGAGATCTTTTCGAAGGAGTAAGGCTGCCGGTACACTGAAGCGGAGCGAGGCTGCGTAGCGGAGAAACGATGAAATATCAACCAATACGATTGCATAAAATCTCGGTGCTGAGATTTTATGCAATCCCATTGGCTAAAATCCCCTCGTTTCTCCGCGCCGCAACCTCGCTCCGCTTCAGTGGACAGGCAGCCAAAAGCGTATTAATTGAGGATTAATCTAGGAAACAGCTGGAGCGATTTTCATAAGACAAAGCATCTTGCAACGTACGTGCGTATTAGGCTCGGGAGGGGTCTAAAATGAAAAAAATAATTTCTAGTACCAAAGGCTTTGCCACTAGCTATACTCCATTCAAAATAGCAACGAAATTTTAAGGCTATTTTGCATTATAGAAACAGAGATTTGAAACACTTCCTCTCATCTATTCTTAAAACAGCTTTAGTAACATCCAAGATATGTCGGATCGTATATGTATCCAATAAATTAATCAGAATTGGCCAGAAAGCTAAATAGGAATCGGTAAATCTCGTCGTCCTTATTTGGAATGAAGTATAGGTGGTCACAGATATACGTTTCAATATTTTAAGACCCCCTGTCGACCCCCTTTTCAGACGGCAGTTTAATAATACAAAGTCATCCCTTCGAGATCCAACGGGAATCTCTGTCATTGCCCCACTAAAGACTACAAATGAGTCAGCTAAAATCTTAGATCCAGAATTACTGACATACTGCGTAGGAAGTACAGGTGTGGAACAGTGGTGGGATGAGTGACTCATTCGATTCAGTGTTCATGAACGCACGTGTTTGAGTTTAGTGATAGACGTACGTCACAGATTATGTTGGTTTTAAAGAGATTATACCTAAAGGCATATGCTAGTGTGTGTAAATTGGTCATAGTTGGTCTAGTTTGTCCATAGATTTAAAACTTTTCGCTTACGCTGAAAGACGGATTCAAGAAATCGAGAGCGAGATAGCCAGTTATGAACCACCTTAATGTATGGGTAGTGTTAACGCAAAATTAACATGTTTTCATTATTTCAATAGCTCAGAAAATACTACTAGCGCCATCTATTGAGACGCAACAGAACTACCTCTGTAAACAACGATAATTAATGTTGCTAGTCAGTTAACTTTAACTGCATTGTATTATATCAAGTATTCACTAGCTGTTACTGGCAACATTCTCTCTCTCTTTCGTCGCCATTCTGACGGGACGGTCGAAATCAGATAAATTCATCTCAGAAAAATCATTGTGTGGTTAAAAGGAACCTAATATATCAGTTTTCAAGATATTCAGGAGTTTTCATTCGCCACCTATTCACAAACACTGCAGGAGAAGGACCAGTCGATTCGAACCCGCCGACTTTCTCCTACAGCTAGCGTTCATTCTTGTTCCTTGTAATTTCAATTCTTTTATATTTTTGTTCTTGGCAGGATGTACGGGCAACGAACGTACATACATACATTTATATTTTATAACATGTTTTTTTAATTTGGTGAGGTGCACCGGTATGGCTACGGTAGCAACTGGTCATTTGTGTCAGTTTTAGTTAGGTTCGAGGTTTGTACTTAGTTAACAATTTTTAGTATATCTAGAGCGATTGCACATCTCGAGTCCAAAGGTAAGTTACCGTACGCTGACTGTACATCACGCCAAATCAAAAGGAAAAACATGTTATAAAATATAAATGTATGTATGTACGTTCGTTGCCCGTACATCCTGTCAAGAACAAAAATATAAAAGAACTAGCTGACCCGGCAGACGTTGTTCTGCCATTTTCCTTACCCTACACCTACCCTACACCTACAACTACCCTACGCCTACCCTACGCCTACCCTACAACTACCCTACACCTACCCTACACCTACAACTACCCTACACCTACCCTACACCTACTCTACACCTACAACTACCCTACACCTACCCGACACACACTTGGCCGTTTTTTTTGTTTATAAACCTTCCCTGGCTTATGCACAACAACCCACCAAAGTATCATCGCAATCGGTCCAGCCGTTCAGGCGTGATGCCGTGACCAAGGGAAATAGGGATTCATTTTTATTATATACAACGTGTTAATGAATTAACGCAAAACTAGAAAGTAGTTTGTTTAGAATCGAGAGTCGAATCGAATTATCATGTTTTCATCACAGGTATTTTTTTTCAAAATATTAAATAATTTGTTTGTAAAATTTAAAATGTACTGAACTCGATCTCAATCCACCGCTCGGGCACTCTCACTCTAATTACTACCAAAACAAGATTCTTAAAATGTATCCATGACCATGTTAGCGCTTTCATTCATTGCTGAAATGATAACAAATCATTTTTGCCTCAAAACTTAAAATGCGAATAACTTTAAATATTAACTATCAAAATAATGAAATTATTGTTTCAATCTAATTATTTTGTTATAAATCAGTTGGGGTGTATGAAGTTTTGCGCTTATTCATTAACATGTTGTATATATAGATTGAAATTACAAGGAACTAGAAATTACGCTACCCGTACACTTAATGTAAATAAAAAAGACAAATTTTTTCTGTAGGTCACCGTGTCCGGTTTTTGTGTTTGTCAAGATGTAAATCCTATATAATAGTACATACATACACATACATACATAAGCTCACGCCATTGTCCCATGGGGGTAGGCAGAGACCACGGACCGCCACACGCTACGACTCTGACACACCTCTTTAGACTCATTCTCATTCATACATCTTTTCATGCACTTCCGTCGATTGAGGGTGCTACGCACTTGTCCTTTTCGGAAAAGATCATTGATTTGATCATGGTATGTTCTCCTCGGACGGCCTCTCCCAACACTTCCGTTCACCTTTGCTTGGTATATTTCATTCGTAAGTCTTCTTTCATTCATTCTCTCTACGTCACCGAACCATCTAAGCATACCCCTCTCAATCCTTGTTACTATATCATCTGTATAGAATAGTTGACAAACAAATTGTCTTTTAGTATGCAAAAGTCAAACTATTGCTGTTCCATGTGCGGCCACGTTATGGCTTAATCTAAGGCGCGGTTTATACAGAAGAGACGTGTGGCGGTGGCGGATAGTCAAAGTAACACAATTATAAACCTTCTAGTACGTAGCATAGCGTCGTTTGGAGAATTACGCGCGCGCCTCCAGGCGACGTCACCTGGAGGCGCGGCCGCGATTCTCCTTTACGACAAAAACGACGCTATGCTACGTGCTATAAGGTTTATATTGTGTTACTTAGATTATCCGCCACTACCATACGTCTCTTCTGTATAAGCCGTGGCTAAGAGTGTGTCTAAGAAAAACACACACTAGCACAATAGGGTAAGCGTACCTCACATGTGAGAATCAGATCAGTTGATTAGACCCTAATCAACAGACTCACCGAGTCATGTCACATCACTAGTTCGAAATGTACACACAAATAAATGACCTCAATTTTATCTAAATGCCAATGAACTCTCGTCTCTTTTTAAAATTAAACCCTATGCGGATATAATAAAACTAAATTTTGACATACAATTAAACTCACGACCGTACATCTCTTCGGGTAGCTAGAAACTTCAACCACGAACTATCTCTACGTGCAGTCGTAGCAAGGGTTATAAAAGTTATAGCCTATAATCCCACTGCAGGGCAAATGCCTCCTCTTACGAATAAGGGTGAGAGGGAGTGGGCCATACTCCACCACGCGGGGCCAGTGCGTGTTGGTGGAGGCAAGTTAGTGGTCAACCTGCTGTCAGAGAATTTTCAAGCCGCTTTAATAGGCCTCTGACCTGGCTTAACGAATAGTTACCGAGACCAACTGCTTAACGTGCCTTCCGAAGCACGAAAACGCTCGAGATGAATACTAAACGGTCACCCATCCAAAGACTGACCGGACCTAACGTTGCTTAACTTCGGTGATCGTTTCCTATACCAAAGCTTCACTACGGCAACGAGCGCTTCAAGCGCTTTTTGTAGCACGACTTAAACACGGTGTAAACTGAAATGCGTTACAAACTTACATAAGCAGGTGCTTCAGACCATCAAACTGAACAACTTTTACTATGGGACCAACATTGAAATCGCAAGAAAAATCAACTGCTCTATACATTTTGGTCGAGTAGCTATTTACATTTTCTATCTTCTTGATCTGTGGGCAGCAAGCCCTGGTGTCAGAGTTTTTTCAGACCGCCTTACGGCCTCTGACGTGGTTTAATTCGGAAGCGCGCTCCATACAAACGTACTATGGTGATATTTTCAATACTAGCCAATTAAACTCAATGAAATTTTGCTGAAACAATCTTGACACAAATATCTATGCTTGTATGGAGTCAGATTTTCGTTAAAATAATACAGTTTCAATGCTACCATTAATTTAAGATTTGTATGGAAATCTTTGAGGGTCTGTAACATTAAAACTATACATTTTAACGAAAATCGGACTCTATACAAGCATAGAAATTTGTTTTTAGATTGATTCTGAAAAATTTTCATAGAGTTTAATTGGTTAGTGTTGAAAATATCACCATAGTACGTTTGTATGGAGCGCGCTCCGAATTATATCATCTTAACGTGCCATCCGAAAGCACGGAATCATCTTTCTTTTCAAACAATCCGGTGATTCAGCCTGCAATGTCCTAACCAACTGGGGAAAGCCGCACAAAGTGACATATCACAAGGTGTCCGTGGGAATGGAACCCACGACCTCCGTGTCAAGAGCCCAATGCTCTTAACCATTAGACCATGGAGGCAGTGGATTTCAGTTCTAATCACAATGCAATCCAATTACTATTCAACTGTGCTGAATTCCGAATCGCGCTAAACTCTATGTGTCCTAACCAACTGGGGAAAAATGCACTAAGTGAAATATCACAAGGTATCCGTGGGAATCGAACCCACGACCTCCGTGTCAAGAGCCCAATGCTCTTAACCATTAGACCACGGAGGCAGTATTTCTATTAGGTAAGTACTTATTTCTCGGTCACGTTAACCTCTGTGACGTCAGACATAAAAAACGCAAGAAATTCTTGACAATATTTAGTTTTATTTCACAGTTAATTATAAATGGTAATTACCATTCTTCTAAGTCTGCATTCCAGACGATTTAAGTATTCAAACTTATTAAAATCCATAGCTGCCATAACTAGGCCTCCATCACTAGGACGTAGGTCAAGTCAAAATTGTTTATTCAAAATAATATCACATAGATAACATTCTGACGTCATGTTTTTGAATCTACCACCGCGTCGGAAGGTGTTCCGTTGTAGAGAAGATGCGGCCAGAAACTCTACAACACACTTATTTTAAACAAAACAAAATTTACAAAGTACAATTTAAAAAATCCAATATTAAATTACATAGTGTAACATTGTCAAGACCAGACCTTTTGGTCATTCAAATAATCGTCGAGTTTATAGTAACCTTTTTTACAGATGACTTGTTTAAGATGGGACTTAAACTTTTTGTCTGTCAAGTTAAGAATATTCTCTGGTATCTTATTATAATAACGTATACAGTGCCCCATGAAAGATGTGTTGACTTTACTAAGTCGAAAATATGGGAATACTAATTTATTTTATATCTTGTATTGTAATTATGAACGTCACTGTTTTTGGGAAAGAGAGACAATTTTTTGCGAACGTATAAAATATTTTCGTAAATATATTGACTGTAGAAAGTCAGAATATTGATATCTTTGAAAAGATCTCGTAGTGAATCTCGACAACGCAGATTATAAATGGCTCGAATTGCCCGCTTTTGAAGGATAAAGACAGACTCAACATCTGTAGCACGGCCCCACAGCAAAATACCATAAGACATGATACTATGGAAGTAGCTGAAGTACACCAGTCTCGCATATATCGGTACCGAGATAAGCACCTAAACTTTGACGCATCGTAAGCGATGCGCTTGCTTGATTTCTGCCACTCGCGCCAGACGGCAACGTCGCATACGTCGCGCTGTATGCAGTAATAACAACGCTAAGTCAAGCTTCATTAGATACATTCTTGCGCGTACTGCCTGGCAGTAGGTAAATATAGCGTGCGAATTTATAGTTTTCTAAGGAAGTGATGTATCTGTTGCTTGGTAACTAGTCTGTGGTTAAATTTCAAGTCTATATCATATAGTGAGAGTCAGAGATATTCTGAAACCTCAGAACATCCACGTTTTACTATTTCCGAAACTCTGTGCAGTGTGACGGGGGGTGAGCCCGTCGCCACTTATAATGGACAGTGGGTACAATACATGCCTCGAAATTGAAGCATGCAGGTTTCCTCACGATGTTTTCCTTCACCGAAAAGCCAGCCGTGAAGTTTATATCAAGCTAATCAAAAAGCGCGCTGCATACAAACGAAGTTAGATCCTATTTTCAATACTAACCAATTCAAGTCAATGGTTTTGAAATACGATCTTGATTCTAATCTCTGAGCCTATGTTTATTCAGATTTTCGTTAAAATAATACAGTTTCAGATTTGTATGGATATCTTTGAGCCATAACTTTGAAATTATACATTTTAACGAAAATCTGACAAACTGACACAGAGATTAGTTTCTAGATCTTGTTTAAAAAATGTCATACGTAGTCTTTAGATTGGTTAATATCAAAAGTATATAAACTTCGTGTGATGAGTTTTTCGGAATTTATGTACGATTTGTAACACCACTGGCTTTTCGGTGAAGGAAAACATCGTGAGGAAACCTGCATGCTTCAATTTCGAGGCATGTATTGTACCTACTGTCCATTATAAGTGGCGACGGGCTCACCCCCCGTCACACTGGACAGACTTTCGGTACTACTGGTGAAACGTGGATATTCTGAGGTTTCAGAATATCTCTGACTACCCCCTCGGGAATATAGTCGTAAGCATATGCTACAAACTTCGTTTATACTACTACACTATAAGGCGTATCCTCCTAATGTAAAACTAGCATTAGTGACGAATAGTAACGGTCCATTCTGTATGTAGTATCTATTATAATATTCTGCGGCACCTGCTTGAACGTTGAAATAAATTTCCCTAACACTCTGTACGCCTTGCATGCCACCCCCGAGAAAACGATAAAAGTCGAGATTGAGACATTTTTATTTTAATCATACCGAAAATACCGCGCATTACGTTTTTATCGCTTTGTCGTGGGTGGCATACTAGCCGTGCTGGACTCAAAATCTGTAGATAAAAATACATAAAAAACAACATAAAACACAAAAGACAATAAAAACTCAAAAGTGCATAAAAAAAGAGCCACTAACTTAGTGTGGTGTGCTTTAGAGACTTGGTATGGGTTAATTAAATAGTTTTGACTAAAAATATAGAATGCGTTTATCATCATCAGCCTAGCATTGGTAGACTTCACATAAGTTATAGCCTGTAGAATCCCACTGCAGGACAAAAACCTCCTCTCACGAATAAGGGTGAGAGGGCCATACTCCACCACGCGGGCCCAGTGCGTGTTAGTGGAGGCAAGTTAGTGGTCAACTTGCTGTCAGAGAATTTTCAAGCCACCTTAATAGGCCTCTGACCTGGCTTAACGAATAGTTACAACGCCATCTGACGGAACTATCCAAGACCAACTACTTAACTGCAAGGAAACGCTCAAGATGAAATATCACTAAACGGTCACCCATCCAAAGACTGACCGGACCTAACGTAGCTTAACTTCGGTGATCGTTTCCAATACCAAAGCTCCACTACGCCAGCTAGACTTCACATACGCATCAGAATTTCTTCTTCAGCGTATGCAGGTTTCCTCACGATGTTTTCCTTCACCGTTTGAGAGCAATCGGTATTACGTACATGAGTTACAATTATTTTGGCCATTGGTCGAAAAGTCGGTATTGTTTTCAAACGGTGAAGGAAAACATCGTGAGGAAACCTGCATACGCTGAAGAAGAAATTCTGATGCGTATGTGAAGTCTACCAATCCGTATTGTGCACGCGTGGTGGACTAACGCCACCTTGAGGGTGGCTTGTGCTCTGCAGGGTCCTTCTTAATATGCTGACACTTTTTAAGGGGATGATCAGACAATCAAACTGAAAAACTTTCTCCATGGGACCAACATCGCAATCGCGAAATAAAACAGCTTTTCCATACAAAACTGCAAACATATTCGAGCCAAATATATGGGACAGCAGTTTTTTACGCGATTTTGATCTTGATCCCATAGAGAAAGTTGTTCAGTTTGATGGTCTGATCATCTCCTTAAAATAGTTTCAGCTAATTTTGTTAGACCTTATACATCATGTAACAAAACACCCTAATAATACTTCAGGGGGTGCTTCAGACCATCAAACTGAACAACTTTCACTATGGAGCCAACATCGAAATCGCGAAATTAAAATCTGCTGTTTCGTACAAAATTGCAGTACCAGCTCAACTCTAATGTTTTTTCTCGGTGTTGGCTCCAAGTTGTTCAGTTTGATGGTCTGAAGCACCCCAGTAAGTGTATGATGTTTTGTTACACCGGCTGATAATGAATGACTGAACAATTTTTTTGAACAAATCTACCAATACCAAGTCGAAATATAACAAAAAATGCAAACTTACCGCTCTGATATCTTCGACATCCTTAGCATCCAAGTTTTTCCTTCTAGAAGACGGAGTATCAGGACTTGAGTCTTCACTAAAAGTACTTTCAGTACTCGTCTCCATAGATTTAACACCATCTTCCTTCTCCTCTCTTTCTGTTCTTCTTTTTATATAATTTTCATGTTCAAATGTCTTATTCTCATATCCAGTTCCACTTGGAGATTCGATATCATTGTCTAATATAGATTTTTCTTCTTCCGAATCAATATATTTGAGATTAGGTTTGGATTTATCTTCTTTGACTTTAGTGGTTCCTGATGCAATCGGTTGAGAAATCTGTATATAAGAAGCAAAATTAGATGTATGTGGTTGTTTAACTTGCTTTTCAATTTCCTTCCTTTTAGCATCACCGTTTCTATATTCGTCATCTACTGTAATTACTGTCGACTTCTCTAATATCTTTCCTATTGGATTGTTGGGGTCTAACTGATTTTTGATACTAGCCATTCTGTCTGGCAATTTTGTTGTTAGAGAATTTGACATGGCATTTTTTTCTGTTGCGTTTTTGGACAGGCTCGTTGGTTCTGAAATTGTTTTGCTAATTGATATATCTGAGTTGGAATTGGACCTAGAGGATGAAGATTCCCATTTATGAGTACCGTTCACGCCGTTTTTTTCGTACGGCAAATGTACGGGCACCGGCTTATCGTCTTGTATTACTTTCGTGTACCCATCAGAACCGTTTTCGCAATCTTTCAGCTGATTCAAATATTGTTCAACTGATGTTTTCCCGTATCTAGACTCGTTGGCAGGCAGCTTTGTAACAGTCATTTTCTGATCGAATCTCTTTCTTATTTCTGAAACGGAGGGGACCTCATTCCCGTTTTTGTCCGTTATCCCGTTTGCCATAGAGTTCCTTTTCAAATAACTCGTAGTCGGAGATGAGTCCTTATATCTTCTTGGCTCAGGCTTCTGGTGTTGTCAAAAAACACTTATGTTTGTTTTTTTTTAATGGAAAATTAATTCTATAGCGAATGTTGTGTGTTAGTCCCATGCGCGCGATAAATGATGCAGATAACAAAAAATCTGCGTTGACTATGTTACTACTGATGCTTTGAAAGGCAAACTTTCTTTTATGAAAGCGTAAAAGCTCACAAAGCGATTACAAAGTGAGCGATTACAGAGTATTTATTACAAAGTGAACAATTACGAAGTAATTACAAAGTCGGCAATTACGGGGGGTATTTTACAAAGTCGGTAATTACCGAGTGCTTTGAGATTAACAAAAGAGGGTCAGCCTCCCAAGTGAAACTATTTCGAGAAGCTTATTGGTTGATATCATGGCTCTTTCTTAGTGCGATTGTTAAGGAACGGACACACGCACGCCAACACAGCGGTGTGTGATTGCGAATTTGTGTACAAAAAAATATTTTAATACTTTGTAAAAAAAAACTTATTACATACAAGATGATGTTTATTAAATAAAAACCCAGAGGCATGTTACAACGATTTAGTAGTGAATATGATCATGTAACTTTGTATTTGACGAGATATTTCAAAAAATAATTTGTCTCTTTGTAAAGTTCAAACTACTAAAGGAACTTCAATGTAAATAAAGCCTAGAGATAAAGAAAGTAGGGTTTTTCTTTGAACAATTCTAAAGACAAGATAACATTGGCTTAGACGAGATAATTATTGTATTGAACCCAGTTTATATAAAAACAATCACCTTGTATATTAAATTGAGTAAAAACCCGCATTCACACACCATATACAATAAAAAAAATGTACTAAAAATTCAATTTTACTAACAAATATGTTCTCTCACTATACTTTTAGTACAGTGACAAAACAATAATTAGGTATTAGCAATTTATTTGAGATTAAACGCATATTCAAGTTCCGCTAATCACATCAGGATTGGTCGAAATTAAAGCTCTCTGATTGGCTAATAATACTCATCTCTCATTGGCCAGCGAAACTCGAATACACCGACAAATTCAACAATAAATTACCTCTGAAATGGTCGCCGTTGAATTCCTAGCTCTCCTAATCCTGGACGCATCAGCCGGTGGTCTTCCAATATCATTAGAAATCGACTTCGACCTTGAAATCTCTCCATAATTACTCTGCTGCTGTTGAATTCTTTGAGTCAACGGCACGTAATTTGTCGGCGAATATTTATTGTATAACTCAGCTGTGGACATAGCCAACGCTGCAGAGTTCAAAGCATTTCGTTTAGAGCTCCTAGAGTCAGAAACTTTACTACTTTCGCTTCTAGTCGTCGACAAATCTCTAGATCTGGACTCGCTTCGTTCAGACCTATACCGCGAAGAGATACCGCTGTCTGAATCTGTAACGCTCGGCGCTCGGGAATTTCTTGAATATTCCACGAGCGAAGACTTTCTTTCCCGCTTTCCATCTATATCTGTAAACCTAGATCTATATTCTGTCGTCCTATCACCGTAGGAGCTTCTTAATGTTGAAGTAACGTATGTTCCGCTGCTTGAACGATAGTAAGGCTTATCTAGACTTGAAGTTGATGTCAGAGTTGACCGGTAAGATCCGGTTAGGCTTGAGGAGGTAGAATTGTACCGTGAAGGTGAAACGACAGGCATTTTGGTGGTTAACTATGATACATGCCTTAGGATAAAGTTTGCGCTTAAATTAATTGAGTTTTGATTCTTGGGGGTGGACGCTTCCCTAGCATTTTCTTCAGGTTCCTGCAACAAAAGGTTTTTGTTAATATTTTGGATTTAATTCTAGCGTCGAGTCGACAAGGAGGTTGTTAAGTCGTGATTTCTTTGCTGATGAAGTGTAGAAGTTATTGTTAGACTAAGGTCTTTTCTTTTCTTTTGTTTACTGTTTTTGCGATAAGATAAGATAAGATAAATATTCTTTATTTGCACACCAAGAATATAAAAATACAACTTTAATTTAACTTTTTTAACTTTTTAACGTTTAACTTAAGTGTATAATATTTTAATATTTACCGGTAGGTTGACATGTGTGCTGACTTATGTGCGTTTTTAAACATAGTTAACCATATGCTTTTTCTTAACTATACTGTATCTACCAGTGAAAACCTGTTATTGGCTTTCTGCTTTATATTCATGTAACTAATGTATTATATTGCTGTTGGTTTTCCAATAAAATAAAAATAAAAATAAAATAGCCTAAGTCAAAAAGTAGAGAAACTGTGAGAACTAGGTCGTGTATATGAAATTATAGTCCAATCTTTTTCCGGAGTTTTCTTTGGAGGGGTGGGAAGTAATTATGCCCGGCGTTCGGCAGCCGGCCAGCGCAGGCGTCGACATCGGTACATATAAATCAAAATTGTATCTCCCAGAAGGCTTCTAACTTAATGAATGTTATTAATACCAATGCACTCATTTTAATTAAAATTCAACAATATGAATGACTTTTGAGCAGTAAAATATCAATCGAAATTTTAAAAATGAGTTTTTTTTAAATTCTTTATTAAAGAGCTTGACCTGAGGCCATGCATGTCACTCTGTGGGTTTTTCTGTTGGGTAGGTTCACTGACTTTATAATATTAATAACAAAAACTAGTAAATACAGAATGATGAAATAAGCATAAGCATATGCTCACGACTATGTTCCCCGAGGGGGTAGTCAGAGATATTCTGAAACCTCAGAACATCAACGTTTCACCAGTAGTACCGAAACTCTGCCCAGTGTGACGGGGGGTGAGCCCGTCGCCACTTGTAATAGACAGCGGGTACAATACATGCCTCGAAATTGAAGCATGCAGGTTTCCTCACGATGTTTTCCTTCACCGAAAAGCCAGTGTTTTCTTAACTCATTGGTACGAGTCGGTCTGGACGGGGATCGAACCATCGCCTCCTGCACGGCAGGCAAGGTTACTCGCCACTGGACCACCACGGCGGTAGAATGATGAAATAGACAAATAAATAACTACAAATTTAAAGTTATCTTGTAAATGGAGTAAAGTGCCTTTGCTGCAGCCGACATCGGTCCAGCCAAGGCACAATGAGTTATTCATTACATAATACAAATGTATTTTTCAAAACTTTGTAAGTAAACAAAAATATTTACTCAGTGTTTGAGGTGTGCATAATGGTAAAACATTTATCTCATACAAAAGTGCGGGTCGGCCAATCGATTTTCTATGTGAGGTCCACAATTTATTGTCCCCACACTTGACTCTAACAAAAATTTTCACATAATATTTCGCTAACAGATCCCTAAATCGAACAATGGTATTCCCACACCCACAATATTTTAAAAGAGCTATGATGGCGACTGTACAGGCCTGTAATGCGCTTATAATCTATTCTAAAAGAACTGTATAATACAATCCGTATTGAAAGTTGAAGAGCAGTTAACAAGCAAGGTCCCGTATATCTCTTCCTTATTATAATTATCACATTTGTAAACTTGTCACCATTTATAGAATACCTGCATATTATTTCAAGGTTATAATAATTCATTACGTACAGGGTCTTTGTTAATATGCTGACGGTTTTTTTAGGGGATGATCAGACCATTAAACTGAACAACTTTCTCTATGGGACCAAAAAAAAAAACAGCCTTTTCAACCTTAGACCATTTAACTAGGGACTAGCCTCAGTCAATCAAATATTATTTATTTTACACCAAAAAATAAACAGTAAATACCATTGACCTGAAATACTAGACTCACAGTCTCATATAAAATCTTAGCAAATTTTTGTCTGAATTTACACATACTTTTTAAACTTCTGCAAAGAGTTGATACCAAAGAGATTATACCTAATAGAGTGAGCCATACCAATTGTAAAGTGTCCACTTTTTTTGACGTTTAGGTTTGAGTGTGTGGTGTCAAGTAGTATGGACAAAAGGCACCAAGTGACATATGGCCTTATGTTTACGGTCACTTTTCACACACACTAGCTCAAAAAAAGTGGACAGCCGTATAAACAAATATCTATAGTTCCCATCTCCTTCTACTATTTAAAGGTATGTCATAAGACAAAAGAGACTAACTACAATCGTAAATTTATGCGGACTCTATGGAGATCCTTCCTCTGAGGGTGATACTAATATGTCATATTTGATTATTAAACTTAGTAGTTTTTTGTATGTTTATAGTCAGAGAGTTGGAGCGGTACTGAGGTAAATGAGGTACTTTTATTAATTTAGTACCTCTTTTGGGTCTGCCATTTTTGGACCGCTGATTGTGCATCTAGTTCAGTTCTATATAATATATCTATGGTAAATACAGAGAAAAAATACAAGAGGCAAAAAAGCCAGTCAGCCATCCCATGCCAGCCTTATGTTAGCATTCCCGTCTGCCAAGGTACAAGACCAACTGATCAAGGGAATTTACATACAATTTTATGGCTTATCACTAAATGAGACAGTATATTCAAGTTTTTTTTGTCTTTATTTTATATTTTTACGGATATTAGACATAATTATTAATTTAATTTTTTTTTGTGATGCATTCTCAATATAAATATTAATTTAATTTTAACTGTTATCTCTAAATGGTAAAAGTGGTCGCGAGAGACGTCACCGAAAATTACGTCATTTTATTAAATATATCTGTATTTATGAAAAGACAATTATCTCGAAATGATTTTCGATTCAGCCCTCCAAAAAACACTTGATAAACCAAATTGCGGAACAATTTCATGCTACCTCGTTCCCCGCAAAAGTAACAAAAAAGTTGCATAGGTAACTCATCCATAGTGAAGTGGTCTAAGGCTGTTCCATATAAAACTGCTATCCTACTCGACCCAAACATATGAGACGGCAGATTTTTCCGTTTGATTTGTAAAGAAATAAGAATTTTGAGTCTGAGTCATTTTACAAAAAAAATTCAAAACAACAATGCTACTTTTTATAAGAGAATCCTTAATGGGGAACTTGCACAGTTTTATATGTGTCTTAATGTATCATAAAGATTTAAGTCTAACATATAAATACCAAAACCAAAAACGTTAAAATATGCACAAATCATTTATTTATTGCAAATCAAAAGTTGACTTCTCAAATTCCGCGCCAAAACGCTCACTGACATGACGTGACGTAACTCCTTTTCATGACGCGTGAAGCTCATCACAAATCATCCGCTATAATATGTTGCTGTACTCTTCTAACGCACGCAAGTTGCTAATCGTTTCGTCACTTTGCGCTGATTGGTGTTTGAAATCATGTTCGGATCCACGTAACTTATAATTGAAATATTTTGTAAAAAATAAAAACTTTAGAATAAATCTTTCAGTAATGTCCGTTTACAACTATTGAATTATTAAGATAATTTCTCATTGATGCATACAGGGTCCTTCTTAATATGCTGACAGTTTTTTAACAGGATGACCAGACCATCAAACTGAACAACTTTCTCTATGGGACCAAAATCGCTAAAAAAAATCTGCTGCCACATACATTTGGCATGAGTAGGTTTGCAGTTCTGTATGGAACAGCTGATTTTTATTTCGCGATTTCAATGCTGGTGCCATAGAGAAAATTGTTCAGTTTGACGGTCTGATCATCTCTTTAAAAAAGTGTCAGCATATTAAGAAGGAACCTGTATGCTGATGATGATGATAAGAAAGATTTTCATACATTAACCTTTGTACTGACAAAAATAGCTTGTTTTATATTTTAATGTAAATGAATTTATTTTTATAACATAAATTTGCATATACAAGATTTTCATACATTAACCTTTGTACTGACAAAAATAGCTTGTTTTATATTTTAATGTAAATGAATTTATTTTTATAACATAAATTTGCATATACGTGAAAAGAATTAAAAAGGAAAATCATCTGTCAAAATATTGCACAGCAAACTGTTCCTTGTGTCCTACAAAATAAGGTCCAAAATGCTATGGCAATTGAGTTGGATATCAATGTGCGCGTATCTGTAAGTGTGTGACCGAATTTACGTGTTTCGGTAAAATTAGGCGTTATTGGCTTCCAAGGTTACTTCGTGATTGATCCAACAAACGAAAAAACATATTACATACAACCAAAAATATAGTTATTACAACAATTTCTTACGTATATCGAGTAGGTATCCGAACGTAGTTTTAAAAAAAATACTGTAATATGACACCCAGTGAAAATAATTTGATTTCAATTTCAAGGCCACTCTTTTGATCGCAGTTTTGATCGTCGCATTCAGCAATTATCACTTTCACGCGCCCCAAACGGCCTCGCACACGCTAAATCACTAAATTCACGTCCTAAAATAAGCTCTTTCGATTTATTTTTAGCTCCGAAAGACAAATTGTACATGACACTGATTTTTTACTCGATCTACTGGTAATTTAATTTTTTCACGCTACATTACACATATAATGCGTCGCAAATTTAATAAATCGATTGCTCTAACTGCATTAGCGACGAAAATTACTAATAGGTACTCACGAAATATTTGAAAGATCTTGGTAACCACAGAAACTATCTTTCAACAGTATTTATTGTATTATAACACTTTGCACGTATATAGTAATACTTTTATTGTAAATAAACTCGCGTCGAACACTTATCTCGTCACTTTCGTGAAATAAATAGAAGAAAATGGAGCGTGTATGGCGAAAAATGTTTTTCTTTTAGCTCTGTGTAATTTTAGATGGCTCCATGACTTTTTCGAGTGACGTCACGCGAATTGTTGGCAATCCTATTTTTATGCCACTTCCGTCTCAAGCGAAAAAATGTCTTATGACTTTTAAATTGTGAAAGAATATAGAACTTTCTTCCATGCGCATAAGGTTTATTTTGATTTTAATAAATTAATGCTTATGGAGTCAATGTTGCCAGTATAAAAATTGTAATTAAAATATTGCGTCTCTCTCACGCATTTTACTTTTTATTGACATTTGCATGACTCATCGCCAGTCAGCTGTCTGTCATTTTACAAATGTTCCTAAATAATCCTAAAAATTTATTTTTATTGTTTATTGATCTCAATTAATGAATATAAATACAAGAATATTTGTGAATACTTATACCTATTTTTCATTTCTATAGATTTCTATTTTGTTCAAAAATGAAAGTAATCCGATTTTAATCTGTGGGCTGTTTGTGATAGTACAGCTACTCCTCACTAGATGGTTCTGTTGGACTTTCTAGTGTCGAGTAGTTTACGCTACTAGACAACAGATGTCGCTATCAGCCAGTTCGTCAAAGTTAGTCCCAGTATTCTTTTTCGATTTTTATAAAACTGTAAGGCCGAGATTCAGAGACGATTTTTAAGTCATAGTTCGAACTCCCGTATGTCAAAATCCATACATTTTCACCCTGCTTAGCTCGAGCTAAGACAAATAAATCGTCTCTGAATCTCGGCCTCAGAACTCAAGAATCAAGTTGTTATAAATCGAATATAGTTATTATAAATAAACTGTTTAGGCTTTTCTTGCAAAACTATTTTATCTTTACTCCTAAATTGGGCCTGTATGATCGATTGTGATCAATTCTTTAATGATTATGAGGATGCATTTGTCCTGCAGCGGGATCGGTTTACAAAAAAGAAATTGAAATTGTACGTAACAGTTTAGTACCTTAATGTATCAATAGATGGCTCTCTTTGTATTTTCTGTTAAAATTGTAGAGTTGCTAAAAGTTGTAGAACTTAAATACAAATATTCTAAACCTTTTTTGAAACTTCAATTCCTAATCAATCGATCAGCCCATATCAACCCACTACTGCACATCTACAGGTGAAATTGATATCATTAGCATCCTTTTAAAAGCCGTGGTGGTCCAGTGGCGAGTAACCTTGCCTGCCGTGCAGGAGGCGATGGTTCGATCCCCGTCCAGGCCGACTCGTACCAATGAGTTTTTCCGTAATTTATGTACGATTTGTAACACCACTGGCTTTTCGGTGAAGGAAAACATCGTGAGGAAACCTGCATGCTTCAATTTCGAGGCATGTATTGTACCCACTGTCCATTATAAGTGGCGACGGGCTCGCCCCCCGTCACACTGGACAGAGTTTCGGTACTACTGGTGAAACGTGGATGTTCTGAGGTTTCAGAATATCTTTGACTACCTTCTCGGGGAATATAGTCGTGAGCATATGCTTATGTTTTAAAAAAACGCATCGAAACCGGTCCAGCCGTTTGGGAGCTACGATGCCAAAGACAGACCGACATAGGCATCAAACTTATAACACCCCTCTTTTTGCGTCGGGGGTTAAAAAAGCTAGCGATAACCCTAAATAACAAAATAGAGCCAGGTGCAAGAATCGAGTAAAAAAAGTATTAAAACTTAAAAAAACGCACAAAAGATTCAACCCCTCACCCCTTAATGCACCCTTGCACATTTCTATTTTAAAAAAGCGCACTTTTTTGTAAAAAAAGAACGAAATTGCTAATATTGAATTTTGGTGTCCAATTTTTAAGGTTCAGTTATTTGCTTTGTGATTTTATTTTTGAATAGATTTTTTGGGGAAATAGCTAATAATTGGCATTTGTTATCGAGAAGGGAAAGTTAATTTAATACTTACTTACATTTTAAATAAACTATACTCCGTTCAAAATAGCAACGAAATTTTAAGGCAAACAGAAATTTGAAACAATTCCTCTCACTTATTCTTAGAACCGCTTTCGTAACGTCCAAGATATGTCGGATAGTATATAAGGTCAAACAAAATTAGCTGAAACTATTTTAAGGGGATGATCAGACCATCAAACTGAACAACTTTCTCTATGGGACCAATATCGAATTCGCGAAAAAAAAATCTGCTGTTCCATACAAACCTACTCGACCTAAATGTATGGATGGGACAACAGATTTATTTTTCGTGATTTCGATATTGGTCCCATAGAGAAAGTTGTTCAGTTTGATGGTCTGATCATCCTCTTAAAATAGTTTCACCTAATTTCGTTAGACCTTATATGTATCCAATAAATTAATTACATTTGGTAATCAGAATTAGCCAGAAAGCTAAATAGGAATCGGAAAATCTCGTCGTTCTTATTTGGAATGAAGTATAAATGTTGTGAAATACCCCAACAGCACAAAATATCTAAATACATATCTACAAAATATCGATGTGTCTAGAAAACATCAAATAGATATCTATACTTCATTCCAAATAAGGACGACGAGATTTTCCGATTCTATTTAGTTTTCTGGCCAATTCTGATTACCAAATGTAATTAATTTATTGGATACATATACTATCCGACATATCTTGGACGTTACTAAAGCTGTTCTAAGAATAAGTGAGAGGAAGTGTTTCAAATCTCTGTTTCTGTGATGCAAAATAGCCTTAAAATTTAGTTGCTATTTGGAATGGAGTATAGTAGCTGATATTATGTGCTGTGTGGGGTAGAAGCGAGTAATTTTTTTAAAGTTTAATACAGGGTGTAAAATTAAATAGGTCCGTTACTGAAATATCTTAGGGGTTCTTCAGACCAGTAAACTGTTTTATTTCACTATGAAGTCAACAACGAAATCGCGAAAAAATTATTCGCTGTTCCATACAATTGGCTATGGAACAACAACAATTTTTTTTGCGATTTTGATATTGGCTCCATATAAAAGTTATACAGTTTGATTATTTTACTAAAGCAACCCTTTTAATACCTAACGCGTTTATCATATGAACGAAGTTAGATCCTATTTTCAATACTAACCTATTAAATTTTCTACACGATCGAGATACTCTATGCCTTTGATTTGTTAGATTTCAGTTAAAACACATAGTAAAGTATCAATGCTACGGTTATTTTAAAGATTTGTATGGAAATTTTTGATCAACTGTAACTTTGAAACTATACGAAAACGACGAAAATCTTGTAAGCCACAGGCACAGAGATAAGTATCTAGATCGTATATAAAAATTGTATCAGGTAGTATTGAAAATAGGATCTAACTTCGTATACATACGGCGCGATCGGGCGCGATCCGTCAGAAAATTTCTGAATCGTCATAATAATATTATGGCATTCTCGCTTTTATCCAAAGGTAGGCACGATTCGTTACATACAAGAATAGATTAGATATTCAGGTTTATAGCTTTCTAGCTAATTCTCGTTAGCAACCACATAAAATCACGACCATCGTGGTGTTTCAAATATTATTGATTATAAACATGTTAAAACTGAAATCAAAAAAGTCCTCTGTAAAAAAGCATATTATAAACTGGATGATTATTTAAATGATCAAAATGCTTGGGTCTGAGGTCACTAGCTTATAGTTTATTTACTTTACTGTATAGTATCAATTATTTTATTAAATAGACTATGTATTATTGTATACATAACTTTAGCTTAAGAATTTATATTGTAATAGTTATTAAGTCGTGTTATGTTGTAGAGTTTCTGGCCGCATCTTCTCTACAGCGACAACACGTTCCGACGCGGTGGTAGCTTTAAAAAAGATTTGACGTTTGATAAGTGTGCTGTAAGCTCCTATATTGAATAAATTATTTTTGACTTTTTGACTTTTTGCAATGTTGCGCTATTTCGAATCAAATTAAAGATTGAAAAATTAAGCCTCGGTCGGGACTTGAACCCGCACTCTTCCAAACCGGGGAATTGCGTTATCCAATTTCGCCACCGAGCCAACTACCCAGAGAATGAAAATTTTTCTATCTTTAATTGGATTCCTATCGTGGTGGTTAGAAAGACAAATCTTTCTTATCTTATTTTCTTGTTGTGGGGGCTACAACCACAAAACAAATTCACATTTTGAATTCGTAAACCATTGTCTATAGGGGGTTCGATCAAATAAAACCAAAAAATTAATATCCACAAACATTTATTTTCAATATTAACCAAGAAGAAAATTAAAATATTATTTACAAGGAATGTATAGGATTAAGATTTTGACGAAGCGTGTTGTTGATTTGGAGTTTGGGATACTGTTTGTACAAGTTGTTACAAAAATACAAAAAAAAATGTAAGGGGGTGGTTTAGACCATCAAACTGAACAACTTTCACTATAGGACCAAGATCGAAATTGCGAAAAAAATCTGATGTTCCATACTAAACTACAAATCTACTCGAGCTAAATGACAGCAGATTTTTTTTTCGCGATTTCGATATTGGTCCTACAGTAAGGAAACGCGAAAAAAAACAGCTGTCCCATACAAAACCCGACTCAAATGTATGGGACAGCTGATTTTTTTCGCGTTTCCTCTGAGGTAGACTCTATAGTGAAAGTTGTTCAGTTTGATGGTCTGAGTTCATAGTTTCAATATTTGCTAGGCTGTCACTTACACCCTGTATAATCTAAGGTTTTTTTTGCTGGAAAGTTCTCTGGAATAAAACCGCAATGTGCATTACAACGATATTTAATTAATATGTGATAAAAGACACAGAATTACCAACTAGAACTTGGCTTTATTCAGCAAAGAATTATAGGTAGACATTTTACGTAACAAGCTTGACAAATTGATGACAGACCATAGATAAGTACACTACATTCTCCCCTGGGTCATTTTCGTCACACTCTAGAACATAATCCCGAAGATGAGACGGGGTTCTCTTTTCTCGAGTCGAATGGCGAATCGACAACGTAGGCTCGTTTGGCTCGGCCCTACGCTCAGGCTCTCGACTAGGCTCAGTTTCTGACTCAGATCCTGTAAAATATTTTAGCACTCGACATAATATTTTTAATCCAAAAAATATGGTTAATAAAGTAAGAACACAATTAAACATTACACGTTTATCTGCGTCAGAAATATCTGAAAAAAAATTCGCAAGTTGTATTAGGGTCCATACATACCGAAACAAGCATTATCGAAAAACAACCAGTATGGCGATTGCCGCATTATTCCACTTAGTCGTAAATAAAAACTAAAAACTAAATCCGGTCACAGTATACAACGTGTTAATGAATAAGCACAAAACCTCATACCTACACCCTAACTGATTTATAACAAAATAATTCGATTGATACAATAATTTCAGTTCGTACGCTAACGTACTCATGGATACATTTTAAGAATCTTGTTTTGGTAGTAAGTAGGGTGAGAGAGCCCGAGCGATGGGTTGAGATCGAGTTCAGTAAATTTTTAATTTTACATACAAATTATTTAATATTTAGATAAAAAATTCTATGTTGAAACCATGATAATTCGATTCTGCTCTCGATTCTAGACAAACAACTTTATAGTTTTGCGATACGTTATTTCGGCGCTCTTCTGGTTCGATGTGAAACCGTGTGTACCAAATTGTCAAGACTTAACCGCGCTAACACGGACTAAATGCTGATTCGCAGCATTTAGTCCGCATTAACGCGGTTATTAAGTCCGCACTAACGCGAAGGAGGAACCGAGAGTGGCATCGCACTCCAGCAAAGTGCAGAGTTAATGTGACCTGAGGTCTTATTGTGTGACTATCCGATTCATTCGGTATCAAATCAACGTTTGTTTGTGTGAGTGACGGTGTTTTTTGGCAGTTCTGCTTCCTAACATTTTTGTTAATTAATTTCTAATAATTGATATTATACAGTGTTAGAATTCATTTGGCATTTTAGTATATTTGAGATCCCGATACTCCTCCCGATATTGTCATCCCGTTGTAAAACTTCCGAAATATCGGGAATTCAAATATGCCACAACGCGGTAAGAACCCGTTAAATTGTTTAATTCTAGATTAAATTGATAATTATGATATAGAAACAAAATATTACTTGAAAATTTACTATTAAAGTCATAATACGTTACCGATCTTTTAAACGATATAATCAGAAATTTACACAATAAAAATAAATAACTAAAAATAAACATTTTATTATTTTTCCCATGCATTGGTACAGATTAGGTAGTACTTATAAATATTTACAATGGTCTTATTTTTGTGGGCGGGAACTGGTGCTCGATTTGGGTTTTTAAGTTAAGAAAATATGTCATTCTATTCACCAGGCAATAGTCATAGGTAACAATAGCTCTATAGTTTTATTTGTTCATCGCTTGCACCTTTCTTCTCTTCATCCATGAGGCCAGTAGAAGCAGCCATAGGTCGGGAAAGTTAGCAGGCTATACAGTCTCTCCTAATAGTTGTAATGCAGTACTATACAACCTACTACCTCACCCTTCCTAAGGCTTTGTTCTTCATTGTAAGCTTCGTCTTCATTCTTGACATCTTGTAGGACAATACCTGTAGAGTTTTGTAGAGAAATTGGTACCTAACATTTAAACCTAAAAGTGAGTGAGTTTTTGAATGTGGGCCTAGTTCGTCGAGTCTTTTGACGCGCTTCAGGGATGTCTTGCCTGGCCTAAAAGTTATAGATAGGTCTAACTTTAATTTGCTGGGCGCACCTATATACCCCGAGGCGATACCGGATGTGCTTCGTGGGAAAAACGTCACCCTCAATTCAGTTCGGGAGCATTTCGGGCATCTATCAGCTTCCGTATCTTTGGTTCTGCTGAAGAGCTGTTTCTCCATGCCAAGACTAACGTATACGGTCAGGACCGCTCCAACTTGGCTTTGTCCGAGTGAAGTGGATGCTTTGGACAGCACTTTGAAGGATATAACTGAGGAGGTGCTCAATGTGAAGCTGAATCAGGAGCAGTGGTGTCAGGCGTCTCTTCCTGTAAGACATGGTGGTCTAGGGATTCGCCGTGTATTGGACACGGGCCTTGCAGCTTTTCTGGCGTCCGCGCATGGTGTGGTTGGTTTAGTCACTCGGATTCTGTCTGTTAATGGTGACGACTATGCTGTACCGTTTGCGGACGAGGCGCTTCCTGGTTGGTTTCTGTCCTGTCCAAATCAAGCTGCCCCTGAAAAACCTGGAGTCCAGAGGGATTGGGATGAGATTGTGTGTAGGGGGGCTTTAGCGGAGCTTATGAATAACGCATCCGGGGCGGATTTGGCACGTCTCAAGGCTGTTTCTAAGCCCGAGTCGGGGGCATGGCTGCATGCTTTGCCTTCGCCGCAGCTGGGTACGCACTTGGACAACGACTCGTTGCGTATTGCAGTCGCCTTAAGGTTGGGTTGCGACGTATGCGTTCCGCATCGTTGTGTTTGTGGTGCGTTGGTGGAGGCAAATGGTCACCACGCTCTGAGTTGTGGAAGTTGCGTCGGAAGGTTGCCTCGCCACCATGCTCTTAATGAGGTAGTACGTAGGTCTCTGGTTTCCGCCAATGTTCCGTGTGTGCTGGAACCACCTGGTTTAAGCCGCACGGACGGAAAAAGGCCCGATGGGCTCACTCTGATACCGTGGCAGAGAGGCCGTTGTCTTTTATGGGATGTTACGTGCGTGAATACTTACGCGGCATCACATTTAGCGGGTACAATGCGCGAGGCTGGGTCAGCGGCTGAGAGGGCGGCTTCGCTCAAGCATGACAGGTATTCAGAGTTAGAGTCCCTTTACATCTTTGTACCATTAGCAGTGGAAACGTCGGGTGTTTGGGGTTGTGAGGCCAAGACTTTTGTGCGAGAGCTGGGCAGGAGGCTTTTTGAGAGCGGGAACGATCCCCGCTCGGGTTCTTATCTGGTTCAAAGGATTTCTCTAGCCATTCAACGTGGTAATGCTGCTAGTGTGATGAGTTCCTTTGAGCCAGGTGGGTTCCGAGGGGCGGAGAGCATTTAAACCTGTTTTTGTTTTATTACTGACGAAGCGTGAGGTGGATTTTGGTTAGGTAAGTTGACGAAGCATGTTGCGGATCTCTATCTGTTTATTTAAGGTTTTGACGAAGCATGTTGCTGATTACCGGCTGTTGTATTATTATTGACGAAGCTTGTGCTGACTACTTATTTTGTGTAGACATAGGTAATTTTTTTCCATAATATTAAATAATTTTTCACCTAAAAGTTAAATCCGTTAAGTACATTAAAGAGGGTGCTTCAGACCATCAAACTGAATAACTTGCACTATGGGACCAACATTGAAATTAAGAAAAACAAATAAGGTTTCTTAGAAAACCTCAATCATGACTCAGTCCAAATGAAAGCGCTAATTTTTTTTCGCGATTGCAAAGTTTGTCCGATAGTGAAAGTTGCTCAGTTTGATGGTCTGAAGCATATTTAACGCATTAAATGCGTTACACCCTGTATAACTAAAAGACGGATTTTATGAACTATCGGAATTTATCGCAAATTCCTGTTACAAAGTTACAAATTATCGTTTTCGCCGAAATAAATCGATTTCTTACATTTAAAAACCACATTCTTTTAAACAATTACTGTAAAATTTTAAATTTTCATAATTATTATTAGATATACATTTTTTAAATTGTCACCTAGGAAGAAATTATACAGTTGCATTTCAGGTAATTTTTGATCAAGGTAAAAAAAATGTGGCTTATACTTAATTAAGACTACAAACATGCATATGTAGGTTTTGATCAGATCTAGAAAACTCTAACAACAAAAATATCATTTTTACATACGTTTTACCCACAATCTAAATCTTATGAGATAAATTTTAAATAAATGCGTTGTAAAGTTCTCACTAAATTCATTTTAAATAAAATTGGTTCTAACAATTATTAGTCTACCTAATAGGAAATTTCCACTAGAATTATACGAATCTAAGTCTAAAAGTTTCTGTTTAGAATTAAGACACTATTTACGACAGAAGTAAGTACAATAAATAAAATCTCTATGAAAAATAGTATCCCAAATTATTTAAAACATATTACATTAATTCTAATACAAGGCACATTGTGAAAAGAATTTACAAAAAAAACTAAAAAAAAAAACACAAATTCCACAAAAAAGCACGAAAAAAAACAGAAGAAAAAAACGGTGACGATGATTTCCCGCCAAAACTGCGCCCGCGTATCACCAAACTTGTGTGGGGGTCGCGCGCGACTGCGACTTCATGTCGTAATGCGAGTTACGGCGTTCTTCCTTTTATTAAAATGTTTGCTGCGTTATTCGACGATGTCTTTAAAATTTTGCATAAAACTCCAGTTACTAATTATAAAATGAAATATCTGTCATTTTTGAGAATCAGTTTCAATTATTAATTATAGTGATATTTTTATTATTGTTTTCAACTTTTATGTTGATTATTTTCTCTGCAAATAGTCTAAATAAAAACAATAATAAAATATCACTAAATTAAAAATGAAAGGTCTGAAAATTTACACAAAAAAAAGTCAGATTCGTTCATATTATTTAATAACTCGAATTTTGTTACTTTTAATGTCTTTCAGAAAGCTTTTACGGTATTAGATAAGTCCAGAGCTACAGAATTTATGACTTTTTTATTTACAGGTTTTAAAATACGAACAAAAGTGCAAACATTGAAGTTTTGTCGTATTCAAAGTTAATATGAAAAACGTCGTATCGTCACATACGACTATTTAGTCGCAAAGTCGCGTTCCCCCAGACGACTAAGCGCACAAGTTCGGATCTACGGGTTCCAGTTTAGGGGGTCAAATTGCTATAAATATCATATAATACAATCAAAGGTCGTATGTGGAACAACCTTTGCCTGTACAATATTGAAGGGTAAAAAAACACATTAAAAAAAAGGTTACTGAAAAAAAAGTTTTGCTAGTGTTGCCATCTTATCGATTTGACGCTGACTTAAAAGTCATTTTCATACATTTAGCCACTTTAAAAAAATAATAAAAGATGATTATCATTCCGAATGCGTAAATGCGCGCTGAATACAAACGCTGTCTGGTGATAATTTCAATACTAACCAATTAAAGTCAATTAAATTTTTCAGAGAAAATCAGACTTCATACAAGCGTAGAGATTAGTTTCTAGATTGTTTCTGAAAAAATTTTAACGGACTAATTGGTTAGAATTGAAAATATCACCAGAATTCGTTTGTATGGAGCGCGCTCCGAATTATATTCCCTTAAATAGCTTTATTTTAGTTTTAACTTTGCTAACTAGGTAATTTTGTAATCACTTTCCAAATTTTCATGGGTGGTTCAGACCCATCAAACTGAGCAACTTTTACAACGGGAGCAAACCTGAAATCGCAAAATAAAATCTGCTATTCCATTCTAAACTGTAATGCCTACTCGAATCAAATGTATGTAACAGTTTATTGCTTTTTACCATTTCATGTTTGCTCCCAACGTAAGAGTTGTTCAGTTTGATGCTCTGAAGTCTGAACCACCCCTGAAAATTTAAAGTGTTTTAAAAATCTCACAGTATACAGGGTGAAATTGATATTATTAGCATCCTTTTAAACGACGAGTCTACCCATCAAACTGAACAACTTTTACTACGGGAGCAAACCGATCGGAGCAAAAAAAAAGCTGCTATTGCATACATTTGCGTCAAGTAGTCATTGATTTGCAGTTTAGTATGGAACAGCAGATTTTTCTTTTTGCTCCGATCGGTTTGCTCCCATAGTAAAAGTTGTTCAGTTTGATGGGTAGACTCTTAGTTTAAAATGATGCTAATGATAATAAATTTTACCCTGTAGAGACTTGCTTGGAGACAAAAACTAAAGTGGCATCAACACTGAGGAGAAATGTCTAAAAAGTAAAACTTAACAGACAAGAGGACAAACAATAACTATACAACGTGTTAATGAATAAGCGCAAAACCTCATAAAACCCAACTGATTTATAACAAAATAATTAGATTAAAACAATAATTTAATTATTTTGATAGTTAAAATTTAAAGTTATTCGCATTTTAAGTTTTGAGGCAAAAAAGATTTGTTATTATTTCAGCAATGAATGAAAGCGCTACTGTGCTCATGGATACATTTTAAGGGGATATAATTCGGAGCGCGCTCCATACAAACGTACTATGGTGATATTTCCAATACTAACCAATTAAAGTCAATGAAATTTTTCTAAAACAATCTTGATACAAATATCTATGCTTGTATGGAGTCAGATTTTCGTTAAAATATACAGTTTCAATGCTACGATTAATTTAAGATTTGTATGGAAATCTTTGAAGCACTGTAACTTTAAAACTATACATTTTAACGAAAATCGGACTCTATACAAGCATAGAAATTTGTTTTTAGATTGATTCTGAAAAATGTCATTGAGTTTAATTGGTTAGTATTGGAAATATCACCATGGTACGTTTGTATGGAGCGCGCTCAGAATTATATCCTCTTAAGAATCTTGTTTTGGTATTAAGTAGGGTGAGAGTGCCCGAGCGGTGGGTTGAGATCGAGTTCAGTACATTTAAAATTTTATAAACAATTAATTTAATATTTAGAAAAAATAACCGATCTTGAAACCATGGTAATTCGATTCTGCTCTCGATTCTAAACAAGCGACTTTCTAGTTTTGCGTTAATTCATTAACACGTTGTATATTATAAGTACCTTAGTTAAGTAACTACAGGAATATATAGAAAACATTCTACTAACTAAGTGGTGATTCTACTTCTATGGATAAAATACATGGTGTAAATAATCACATTATACAGGGTGTGAGGGACAGCCCTCAGCAAACTGAAACCATCAGAACTGAACTCAGACCATCACACTAAACAACTTTCACTATGGAACCTCCTCCGGAAACGAGAAAAAAATCTGCTGTTCCATACAAAACTGTTGTACCGACTCAAATGTATAGGACACTAGTTTTTTTCGCGTTTCGGTGGTAGGCTCCATAGTGAAAGTTGTTCAGTTTGATGGTCTGAGTTCACCGTTTAATTTTAAGGGGTGCTTCAGACCATCAAACTGAACAACTATCACTACGGGACCGATCGAAATTGTGAAAAAAATTTTGGTGTTCCATAGAAAACGTCAACGGCTACTCTAAATGTATGTAACAGACGATTTTTTTGGTTATTTCGGCGTTTGGTCCCATATTGAAAGTTGTTCAGTTCATATCCATATTCAGGAGGATCCTATAGCCCTGTATACATAAACTCACGACTATAATCTCTTTCGGGGTGGCCAGAAACATTGCTACAATTACCAATACCAACTACACTCGAGAGCAATGAATGTTGTTGGTGACCCGTCACTAAGCACGTGCGATACTGAGTGAGTGCGAGCGAGATAGGAATAAGCCATTGCCTATATTTTCCGCCACGCTTAAATGATCAAAATGCTTGGGTCTGAGGTCACAAGCTTATAGTTTATTTACTTTACTGTATAGTTTCAATTATTTTATTAAATAGACTATGTATTATTGTATACATAACTTTAGCTTAAGAATTTATATAGTAATAGTTATTAAGTCGTGTTATGTTGTAGAGTTTCTGGCCGCATCTTCTCTACAGCGACAACACGTTCCGACGCGGTGGTAGCTTTAAAAAGATTTGACGTTTGATAAGTGTGCGGCAAGCTCCTATATTGAATAAATTATATTGACTTGATTGACTTGACTTGCTTCCTGCCAAGCGGGGGTGAGGTTAAAATTGGTAGGGGGCGGGGAGTGTCCGTACTACAGGGTGAAATTGATATCATTAGCGTCCTTTTAAACTAAGAGTCTACCCAACAAACTGAACAACTTTTACTATGGGAGCAAAACGACCGGAGCAAAAAAAATCTGCTGTTGCATACATTTGAGTAGGCATTGCAGTTTAGTATGGAACAGCTGTTTTTTTTAATAGCTTGCTCTCATAGTAAAAGTTGTTCAGCTTGTTGGGTAGAATCTTAGTTTAAAAGGATGCTAATGATATCAATTTCACCCTTCCTAAAATGTTGGTCCTTCTTAAAATGTTGCCAGTTTTTTAAGGAGATGACTACAGACCATCAAACTGAACAACTTTATCTATGGGACCAACATCGAGATCGCGAAAAAAAATCTGCTTCCCCATGCACTTGGCTCAAGTAGGTTCGCAGTTTTGTATGGAACAGCGAAACACAGAGAAATTTGTTCAGTTTGACGGGCTGATCATCCCCTTAAAAGTGTCTGCATATTAAAAAGGACCCCGTATACAGGATGTAACAAAACACCCTAGTAATACTTAAGGAGGTGCTTCAGACCATCAAACTGAACAACTTTTAATATAGAGCCAACACCGAGAAAAAAAAAAATCTGTTGTCCCATACATTTGAGTCGAGCCAGTACTGCAGTTTTGTATGGGACAGCTGATTTCGTAAAGCTATAAGCTTAAGAGAAGTTTATTCCGAATGCGTAAATGCACTCTGCATACAAACGAAGTCTGGTGATATTTTCAATACTAACCAACTAAAGTCAATGAAATTTTGCTGAAACAATCTTGAAACAAATATCTATGCTTGTATGGAGTCCGATTTTCGTTAAAATATACAGTTTCAATGCTAGGATTAATTTAAGATTTGTATGGAAATCTTTGAGGCACTGTAACTTTAAAACTATACATTTTAACGAAAATCGGACTCTATACAAGCATAGAAATTTGTTTTTAGATTGATTCTGAAAAATGTCATTGAGTTTAATTGGTTAGTATTGGAAATATCACCATAGTACGTTTGTATGGAGCACGCTCCGAATTGGAATAAATTATTGATTCACTTTTCGTCTGTAACCCGTACTGGGATGTCGTCAACACCACACCGTCTCAGTGAGGATTCATCATGATCTTTATATCAGCTGTTGGACGTCCACTGCTGGACATAGGCCTCCGCCAAGGATCGCCACAACGATCGGTCCTGCGCTGCCCTCATCCAACGGGTTCCCACCGCCTTCACCAGGTCGTCAGTCCACCTTGTGGGAGCGCAGTCGCTACTCGAGAACTTCCATCTGTTCTACGAGCAATGTGCCCTACCCACTGCTACATTACGAGTACTTTAAAAATTCTTTGGGCTATGTCAGCTACCCTGGTTCTCCATATCTCTTCATTTCTGATTCGATATCGGAAATTTTGAGCATAATCCTCTCCATTGCACATTGCCAGTACAGGTTACTGGCGAAATGTTAATGATCAAAATTTATACTATACATATAACTACTATCTTATACAGAAGAGACGTGTGGTGGTGGCGGATAATCTAAGTAACACAATATAAACATTATAGTACGTAGCATAGCGTCGTTTTAGTCGTAAAGGAGAATTGCGCCCGCGCCTCCAGGTGACGTCGCCTGGAGGCGCGGGCGTAATTCTCCAAACGACGCTATGCTACGTACTATAAGGTTTATAATTGTGTTACTTTGACTATCCGCCACAACCACGCGTCTCTTCTGTATAAACCGCGCCTAAAGGTAGTTAGGGTAAAAAGTTGCATTACTTTAAGGGGTGATTGTACCCGTGATACTGAACAACTTTTCTTAAGAAACTTATAGGAAATTAGAAAACATTTTTTTGATCTTTCTAAACTAAATGCAATCAGCTGATCGAACGTTTGTATGAAAAATCGGACTACTCTGTAAAAAGTTATGCGTGGTTATACATAAAAAATATATAGGGTGCTTCTTAATATGCTGACACTTTTTTAAGGGGATGATCAGACTATTTAACTGAACAACTTTCTATATGGGACCAACATCGAAATCGCGAAAAAAAATCAGCTGTCCCATACATTTGGCTCGAGTAGGTTTGCAGTTTTGTATGAGGCAGATGATTTTTTTTTCGCGATTTCTATGTTGGTGCCTTAGAGAAAGTTATTCAGTTTGACGGTCTGATCATCCCCTTAAAAAGTGTCAGCATATTAGGAAGGACCCTGTATTATGAGTTTCGAAAATTGCACACCTGCCCCCCTAGACAAAGTGACATTCTATTGGCGTTGACGCTAGTAGAAAATGGCAGAATGTATGGCTTTGACATTAGCGATCGAAACATTTTGACGTTTGCTTTCGTCACTATACGTCAAGTCCATACATTTTTATGTTTTCTACTGTCGGAGTCGCGCTGCAGGTCTGGCGGAGTACGAACGCGTGCGTATCGGCGTGTTGGGCCTGCACGTGACTCCACCATTTTGTGAACTCTTTTGTGTTTTAACCTTAAAACAATCACTTGAGATTATAAACTACTTACATTGGCAAAACTGCCACTCTAGACTTAATTAATACTACTGATCATTTTCCTTCATATACTCTCCACATAACGAGACATTGGCTGAATTGTGATAACACATCGGATGCCACTAAACAAAAATTGAATTGAAGTTTCTACTGTCGTTAACGCTAATCGGCAGACACTTTGTCGATAGGCCCCGGTCAGATTGCTATCCAGGTATTTTTTTCTACGAAATCATTATTACCCAATACCAACGATTCCGTAGCTTCACGGACTCCTGTCATCTGTTTTCAAACTCCATCATTTCTGGTTCATCCGCCTCCCTTGTCAACCTGAAACTGAGAAATTAATTTTATTAGTTGAGAACTCAGCTTCTAGAATACACAGGGTGTAGGTTTAGACAGTTGAGGAACAAACAGGAAATTTGCAAAAAAATTGGAGTTGCCGTACAAAATCAGCTGATCACAAGTACTTCTATTCTATTCTTTGACTATTTATATGTGGACTGGTTACGCGTGTAATTCGACTAACAAATATTCCTGCCACTTTTTGCGGGGGACGAGGTAACATGAAATCCGCAACTTTGGATTTTATTCCCCATAACTTTAGATTCTAATTTTGAATGTTAAAAATCATGAAAAGTAGTCTCGTGTGAACCCCAAACGTTCTAAGTTCGAAGTTATTATTTCGCAATTATAGGCTGTCTCGTTTAGTGATAAGGTATAAAATTGAATGTAAATGCACAAGATCAATTGTGCTTATACCGTGGCAGAGGGGAAATGCTACCGCAAGGCTAGTTCCTTATAATAATTAGTCAAAGATTCTATTATATTAGATCAATACCACACCAATCTTCTTATCGTGTGGGCAAGCCCTGGTGTCAGAGTTTTTTCAGACCGCCTTACGGCCTCTGACGTGGTTTTTATGTAAAGACTACAACCACCAGAGATAGTAACCGGGACCAACGGCTTAACGTGCCATCCGAAGCACGGAATCATCTTTCTTTCAGACAATCAGGTGATTCGGCCTGTAATGTCCTAACCAACACACGAATATGTAGCATAGATTAGGTAATTAATAATTATGTTTACAGGGTGAAATTGATATCATAAGCATGCTTTTACATTAAAAATCTACCCATCAAACTGAACAACTTTTACAATGGGAGCAAACCGAACGGAGCAAAAAAAACTGCTGCTCCATACTAAACTGCAATGCCTAGTACTCGACTCAAATGTATGCAACAGCTGATTTTTTTGCTCCGATCTGTATGCTCCCATAGTAAAAGTTGTTCAGTTTGTTGGGTAGATTTTTAGTTTAAAAGGATGCTAATGATATCAATTTCACCCTGTAGAAGAAGAAAGGTAAATAATTAAGTTTTTAATAACTTAAAGAAAGGTTCAAAATAACAAATCGCTGATATTACATAGCCACGGCACAAGGTCCCTGACTACGGGCATGTTTGTTGTGCCTAGGGCTTTGACTATTTATATGTGGACTGGTTACGCGTGTAATTCTACTAACAAACATTTCTGCCACTTTTTGCGGGGGGCGAGGTAACATGAAATCGGCAACTTTGGATTTTATTCCCCATAACTTTAGATTCTAATTTTGAATGTTAAAAATCATGAAAAGTAGTCTCGTGTGAACCCCAAACGTTCTAAGTTCGAAGTTATTATTTCGCAATTATAGGCTGTCTCGTTTAGTGATAAGGTGTAAAATTGAATGTAAATGCACAAGATCAATTGTGCTTATACCGTGGCAGAGGGGAAATGCTACCGCAAGGCTAGTCCTTATAATAATTAGTCAAAGGCTAGGGTCACAAACTATTATGGAGATAGAAGCCTTTGTAAACGCATACCTTATTTGTATAATAGTCTACCATCTATTATTAGGAATGAGTCGAATAAGCGTAGATTTTCTAGACTGTTAAAGAAATTCCTATTGGATAGCATTACCTAAAAACTAAGAAACTACCAAAATACATATACTATAGTGACAGGTACAATTATTGTATTGCAACGTTCGATGTACCTAAATAGACAAAATAAGAAGTTAAAATAGCTTGAGTGTGATTGTAGCTCTCACAGACAAACCGAGCAATTGGTTTTGCGGGATTCGTTGTTATAAGTGTTCACTGTAACCTATGTAGTAATAATAAATAAAATAAATAGGTATTTAAAAAGTCAATTTTGTATTATTTTGATAATTTATATTAAATGTTTAATGGACACGAAATAAGTAAGTATAATTAATTAATTAACATAAATAACAATAAAATATAACTGACTTAAATATAACTAACAATTTATGTTATACAGGGTCCTTCTTAATATACTGACACATTTTTTTAAGGAGTTGACCAGACCATCAAACTGAACAACTTTCTCTATAGGACCAACATCGAAATCGCGAAAAAAATTGCTGTCCCATACTTTTGGCTTGAGTAGGTTCACAATTTTGTATGGGAGAGCTGATTTTTTTTCGCGATTTCGATGTCGGTGCCATAGAGATAGTTGTTCAGTTTGACGGTCTGATCATCCACTTAAAAAAGTGTCACCATATTAAGAAGGATGTTAACTACTCTCAAAAGTTACCTAAGCATTCCTACTGTGTTACTTAAAAAACTCAAAAAACAACCGTCCTTTTTAAAAAAAAATGTTGACAGGTGTAAATTAAATACCGTGGCATCCTACGCGTCAAATTCAATAAAAAAAGTAAAAAACAGTTTTATCCGTTATCCCGTGGGAATACTGACAGATGGCTGCGCGCGCTTTTTTTTTTACGCCATTTTGTGCAAAAAATTTCGATTTTTAACAATGGTATTTGGTTTTTTAATCGATATTTGCTATTATTTCGAATGTTACACCTTATGTGAACTGGTAAATAATAGCTGGAGGATGATGATGATATTTTATTATTTCGAATCAATGGGCTAGTACATAACGGTTTTAAGAGAACTTTATTCCGAATGCGTAAATGCGCGCTGCATGCAAACGAAGTCTGGTGATATTTTCAATACTAACCAATTAATCTCAATGAAATTTTGCAGAAACAATCTAGAAACAAATATCTATGCTTGTATCGTGTCAGATTTTCGTTAAAATATACAGTTTCAATGCTAGGATTAATTTAAGATTTATATGGAAATCTTTGAGACACTGTAACTTTAAAATTATACATTTCAACGAAAATCGGACACCATACAAGCATAGATATTTGTTTCTAGATTTTTTCTGCAAAATTTCATTGACTTTAATTGGTTAGTATTGAAAATATAACCAGACTTCGTTTGTATGGAGCGCGCCAACGGTAATATACCCTTAAGGGAATATACCCGTCAAGTTCCGTCCTATTTTCAATAGTTTTTAAACACGATCTAGAAACCAATATCTGTATAGGTGTCGGTACCGTGTTCGATTTCCGTTAAAATATACAGTTTCAATGCTAGGATTAATTAAAGATTTGTATGGAAATCTTTGAGCCATGATAACTTTGAAACTATACAGGATGAAATTGATATCATTAGCATCCTTTTAAACTATGAGTCTACCCATCAAACTGAACAACTTTTACTATGGCAGTAAAAAAAATCTGCTGTTCCATACTAAACTGTAATACCTATTGAGATAATATATTTTTGAACTTCAATTACTAAATGTTTAAATTAGGATGGAACTTCGTTTTGTATGGAGCGCCGTAGGAATAATATCCTCTTAATGATCCCTACGATTTTTTTTTCTTGGTCATTATGAAAGGACACTGTAATCTCCTAAAGAATTAATAAAAGAAGTTTATTATTTTGGTTTTCAAATCATCCCTTTAAGAGGATATAATTCGGAGCGCGCTCCATACAAACGTACTATGGTGATATTTTCAATACTAACCAATTAAAGTCAATGAAATTTTGCTGAAACAATCTTGAAACAAATATCTATGCTTGTATGGAATCAGATTTTCGTTAAAATATACAGTTTCAATGCTAAGATTAATTTAAGATTTGTATGGAAATCTTTTAGGCACTGTAATTTTAAAACTATACATTTTAACGAAAATCTGACTCTATACAAGCATAGAAATTCGTTTTTAGATTGATTCTGAAAAATTTCATTGCGTTTAATTGGTTAGTATTGAAAATATGACCATAGTACGTTTGTATGGGCGCGCTCCGAATTATATCCTGAACCACAATATTTTATTGTGGTTCCGGTTCCGGCTTGGAATGGACCACCCCATTAATTCTGTCAGTGGATGTCGTATGAGGCGACTAAGCGTTAATTTATGGTTTCTTATGCCGTTTTTTTATTTTTAAATGAAATTGCAGAACCATTTTGCCCGTTAAGAGAAGTTTGAGAGCCGTGGCGGTCTAGTGGCGGAGCCGGGGTGGTCCAGTGGCGAGTGACCTAGCTTGCCGTGCAGGAGGCGATCAAGGCGATGGTTCAATCCCCGTCCATGCCAACTCGTACCAATGAGATTTCGGAATTTATATACGATTTGTAACACTGCTAGCTTTTCGGTGAAGGAAAACATCGTGAGGAAACCTGCATGCTTCAATTTCGAGGCATGTATTGTACCCACTGTCCATTACAAGTGGCGACGGGCTCACCCTCCGTCACACTGGACAGAGTTTCGGTACTAGTGAAACGTGGATGTCCTGACGTTTCAGAATATCTCTGACTACCCCTTCGGGGAATATAGTCGTGAGCATATGCATGCATGCATGCATCTCGGTAATTTTGCTACACAATTAGATAAAAGTTTAGTTATGTAGAACTATAAAGGGTGTGAGTGACAGCTTAGCAAATACTGAAACGGTGAACTCAGACCATCAAACTGAACAACTTTCACTATGGAGCCTACCTCAGGAAACGCGAAAAAAATCATCTGTCCCATACATTTGAGTCGGGTAGGTACAGCAGTTTTGTATGGGACAGCTGATTTTTTTTCGTGTTTCCCGAGGTTAGACTCCATAGTGAATGTTGTTCAGCTGTAAATGTATCCATGAGATCGTTAGCGCTTTCATACATTACTGAAATGATAACAAATCATTTTTGCCTCAAAACTTTAAATGCGAATAACTTTATGAAATTCTTGTTTGAATCTAATTATTTTGTTATAAATCAGTTGGGGTGTATGAGGTTTTGCGCTTATTCACTAACACGGTGTATACAGGGTTAAACTTAATATGCCGACAGTTTTTTAAGACGATGAGCAGACCATAAAACTGAACAATTTTCTCTAAAGGACCAACATACGCGACAAAAAAATAGATTTGTATGAAACATAGCTAATTTCTTTATCTTGACTTCGATGTTGGTCCCCTAGAGAAGTTGTTCAGTTTGATCGTCGGATCATCCCTTAAAAAGCCGTCTGACGATTTTCCTTCTCAACCACAGCCCCCCTAGACAAAGTGACATTCTTTTGGCGTTGACGCTAGTAGAGTCAAAGTCAAAGTCAACATTGTTTATTCAAAATAATATCACATAGATAACTTTTTGACGTCATGTTTTTGAATCTACCACCGCGTCGGAAGGTGTTCCGTTGTAGAGAAGATGCGGCCAGAAACTCTACAACACACTTCTTTTAAACAAAACAAAATATACAAAGTACAATTACATAAATTCAATATTAAATTACATAGTGTAACATTGTCAAGATCAGACATTTTGGTCATTCAAATAATCATCGAGTTTATACTAACCTTTTGTACAGAGGACTTGTTTAACATGGGACTTAAACTTTTTGTCCGTCAAGTTAAGTGTATTCTCTGGTATCTTATTATAATAACGTATACAGTGCTCCATGAAAGATGTGTTGACCTTACTAAGTCGAAAATGTGGGAAAATGTAGAAAATGACAGAATGTATGGATTTGACATTAGCGATTGAAACATTTTGACGTTTGCTTTCGTCACCGTAAGTCCATAATTTTTTATGTTTTACTGTCTTTAACGCTAATCGAAAGATACTTTGTCTAGGGGCCCAGAACTTAGAACGGATATCATATCTTCCAACCGTCTAAAAATAGCCCCAAAAACCACAGATATTTCACAAATCGGACGTCCACAAGCTAAACACTAGTAACCCCTAACAACAGCCATCAGCTGTCTAGACGTCCCCCGCTCCCCGCTCCACTCCCCCCTCCCCCCCTCGTCTAGACGACCGCCAGACTAGCTAACTACCTGAGATTTATATTTTCAAGCGTTTCGTTATCTATAGGTTGGGTAAAGTTATTCGGAAGATATAATTTCGGACCTTGCCTGTCGTGCAGGAGGCGATGGTTCGATCCCCGTCCAGGCCGACTCGTACCAATGAGTTTTTCCGAATTTATGTACGATTTGTAACACCACTGGCTTTTCGGTGAAGGAAAACATCGTGAGGAAACCAACATGCTTCAATTTCGATGCATGTATTGTACCCACTGTCCATTATAAATGGCGACGGGCTCACCCCCGTCACACTGGACAGAGTTTCGGTACTACTGGTGAAACGTGGATGTTCTGTGGTTTCAGAATATCTCTGACTACCCCCTCGGGGAATATAGTCGTGAGCATATGCTATGCTATGCTTTAATTTCGGACGTTGAAAAGTGTTTTGAAAATTTGAGGGTCCTTCTTTATATGGGTGACACTTTTTTCAGGGCATGATCAGACCGTGAAACTGAACAACTTTCTCTATGGGACCAATGTCGAAAACGCGAAAAAAAATCACCTGTTCCATACTAAACTGAAATCTTACTCGACCCAATTCTATAGGACAGCTGATTTTTTCGCGATTTCGACATTGGTCCCATAGAGAAAGTTGTTCAGTTTGATGGTGTGATCATACCCTTAACAAAGTGTCAGCATATTAGAAAGGACCACATATACTAAAAACATAAAACTGTGTAAGTTCCCCATTGTTGGTTACACCGTCATCTGACGGGACTATCCGAAACTAACAGCTTAACGTGCCTTCGCACGGAGACGCTCGACATAAAACAACCCACGGCGTGAATGACTACGACACTCACGACCCATGTGAGTTATCACTAAACGAGACAGCCTATAATTGCGAAATAATAACTTCGAACTTAGAACGTTTGGGGTTCACACGAGACCACTTTTCATGATTTTTAACATTTAAAATTAGAATCTAATGTTATGGGGAATAAAATCCAAAGTTGCGGATTTCATGTTACCTCGCCCCCCGCAAAAAGTGGCAGAAATGTTTGTTAGTAGAATTACACGCGTAACCAGTCCACATATAAATAGTCAAAGATCACAACACTATTTAAAAATTTAAATGACATTCAAAAAGTAGGTTATTGCAAAAACGTTTGGCGCCATCTTTAATTATACAAATAAATCTTCATCTATCATTTAAATTATACAATAAATGTTAATCAAAGTAACGAATTTCGTGTTCAAATAATAATATTGTTGCATAATTAATTAATTTCCGATTCTTAAAGATAACGTCGGAAGCCATTTTGAATTAGCTGTCAGACGTGATGGCGTTTGGCGCCAAAAGTAGAAATTTTATTTAAATGTCATTTTGATAGTGATGTGTAAAATGAGACGTTTAAAATAGAATACAATAGAATCAGGATCATCATCCAGTCCAGTGTCTTTGAACAATTGGCTATTTGAAAGTTATTTTAAAATATGCGTAGGTTTATTTTATAGCTCTTACAATTATCTTTTTCTTATAAAAGCGTTATTTATTCGAAAACAAATAAATCCTTCATTAAGTAATTTGAGATCCGCGCGAAACCAGCCGGTCACGTGACATTTCTGGCTGTGACGTCACATCACAATAAACAAGTAAAGCTGACTACGACGCTTCAACTCACATGACGTTTTATTGTTTGAAATGTGACGTCACACGATGCTCAATCATGGCCGCCCGCGTTTCAGTTTTTGTAATCCACAGATAAAAAAAACTCTAATTTATTTAAAAACTTTACAATTTACTTTAATGCAAAAACATATTGTATGATTATTGTGAACCTATAAACTATTTATATTTATTACATTTTATATTTTATTGTTACAATTGTCAAATAGCCAATTATATACGCTACAAGTATTTGACTGCATAAAATATAGGGTCCTTCTTAATATGCTGACACTTTTTAAGTGAGATCATCCCGTTAAAAAAGTGTCAGCATATTACGAAGGACCCTGTATATTTTACACAAATAAATTTTTACTTAGTAAAAATAAAAGTTGAAAAATAACGATAAATTCACATTTATCGTTATTTTACAGCTCTTGACAGCCGTTAGAGCCGTTTTGACAGATCGCTCAGACGTTAAGGGCTGTCAGTTACATAGAGTTTATTGCGAAGCGGAATTGAGCACAGGTGAATAGTAATTGGATTGCAATGTGATTAGAACTGAAATTGGATAAGAATAAAACTTCGATGCTTTAACTTAGCGCAATCGGGCTCAATTCAATTCAATTTTTTGTTTAGTGGCGTCCGATGTGTTATCACAATTCAGCCAATGTCTCGTTATGTGGAGAGTATACGAAGGAAAATGATCAGTAGTATTAATTAAGTCTAGCGTGGCAGTTTTGCCAATGTAAGTAGTTTATAATCTCAAGTGATTGTTTTAAGGTTAAAACACAAAAGAGTTCACAAAATGGTGGAGCCACGTGCAAGCCCAACGCGCCGATACGCACGCGTCCGTACTACGCCAGAAAAGGTTACTATAAACTCGATGATTATTTAAATGACCAAAATGTCTGGTCTTGACAATGTTACACTATGTAATTTAATATTGAATTTATGTAATTGTACTTTGTATATTTTGTTTTGTTTAAAAGAAGTGTGTTGTAGAGTTTCTGGCCGCATCTTCTCTACAACGGAACACCTTCCGACGCGGTGGTAGATTCAAAACATGACGTCAAAAAGTTATCTATGTGATATTATTTTGAATAAACAATTTTGACTTTGACTTTGACTTTGACTTGCAGCGCGACTCTCTCCTGATCTTTGGAAGCGCCTCATTGGTTGACAACAATGTTGTAAATAATTTACCTATAAACTCGTGCATCAACATTATTGAAGTCTAGTGTTTACCAGAATTACCGGAAGTATGTTAGACCAGACGCAAACAACCCGTAGATAGATAGTGTTCCTACGAAAGCTTATCTGTATGTACATTGTAGATCTATGTGCGATTTAGACCCCGACTAGGGTTGTCACCTTTTTTGGACGAATTTAATTTTAAAAGACATCCACTATTGATACATTTTTGGTCCAATAGTATGTATGTATGTATGTATATGCTCACGACTATATTCCCCGAGGGGGTAGTCAGAGATGTTCTGAAACCTCAGAACATCCACGTTTCACCATTAGTACCGAAACTCTGTACAGTGTGACGGGTGAGCCCGTCGCCACTTATAATGGACAGTGGGTACAATACATGCCTCGAAATTGAAGCATGCAGGTTTCCTCACGATGTTTTCCTTCACCGAAAAGCCAGTGGTGTTACAAATCGTACATAAATTGCGAAAAACTCATTGGTACGAGTCGGCCTGGACGGGGATCGAACCATTGCCTCCTGCACGGCAGGCAAGGTTACTAGCCAATGCCTAAAAATGCTTGAATATTATTGTACAGGGTGTTAAGGTAAACAGTTGCATTACTTTAAAGGGTGATTGTACCCATGATACTGATCAACTTTCTGTAAAAAGCCTACAGGAAAGTCGCTTTGTAGAAGCAATCTACATACAAATCTCTATGCTTGTATCGTCGTGTCCGATTTTCCTTAAAATGTACAGTTTTAAAGTTACAGTGTCTCAAAGATTTCCATACAAATCTTAAATTAATCCTAGCATTGAAACTGTATATTTTAACGAAAATCGGACACGATACAAGCATAGATATTTGTTCCTACATTGTTTCTGCAAAATTTAATTAAGTTTAATTGGTTAGTATTGAAAATATCACCATAGTAGTCGTTTCTGACACGATACAAGCATAGAGATTTGTTTCTAGATTGTTTCTGCAAAATTTCATTGAGTTTAATTGGTTAGTATTGAAAATATCACCAGACTTCGTTTGTATGGAGCATGCCAACAGTAATATACCCTTACGGACCGCATACCGGAAAGCGCAGCGTGGGTAGGCCACACGGTGGACCAACGACGGTCCTGTGCCAATCTGATCCATGTACGACCCGCAACCCTTACAATGTCGTCGGACCATCGCATCGATGGTCTACCCACGGACCTCCTTCCTTCTCTTGGCCACCATTCCGATATTGCCTTGGTCCACCGGCCGTCTTCCCTTCTAGCCAAATGTCCCGCCCATCTCCACTTCAACTTTGTAATCCGGTCTCCAACGTCGTCGACCTTAGTTCTTCGACGGATTTCTACGTTGGGTACGCGGTCCAAAAGCGATATTCCCAGCGATAGGAATTCAAAGCCAATGAGTTTTTCTAACTTATGTACGTAATACGGACTGCTCTCAAACGGTGAAGGAAAACATCGTGAGGAAACCTGCATACGCTGAAGAAGAAATTCTGATGCGTTTGTGAAGTCTACCAATCCGCATTGTGCACGCGTGGTGGACTAACTTACATAATATCTTTGAGGATAGGCCTGTGCCCTGCAGTGGGACAGTAGGACGTGGGGATGATGTTGATGACTTACCAATTAGTTAAATGTAAGTAAGGCGCTTTTTAACTTCAATCCAGATCAGTCAGTTTTCATGTTTTCTTCTTTATTTTTGATTCCTTTTGTCATCTTCTGAACTGTAACAAAAAATATCAAGGTCAGTATTCATCATCATCTTCATCTGCATAATTTAAAAAAACATAGCTTATGCTCACGACTGTATTCCCCAGGGTAGTCAGAGACATACTGAAACCTCAGAACATCCACGTTTCACTAGTACCGAAACTCTGTCCAGTGTGACGGGGAATGAGCCCGAGAGCCCGTCGCCACTTGTAATGGACAGTGGGTACAATACATGCCTCGAAATTGAAGCATGCAGGTTTCCTCGCGATGTTTTCCTTCACCGAAAAGCCAGTGGTATTACAAATCGTACATGAATTCCAAATAGCTCATTGGTACGAGTCGGCCTGGACGGGGATCGAACCATCGCCACCCACACGGCAGGCAAGGTTACTCGCCACTGGACCAACACGGCTTTTTTGAAAAAAAAAATCTGTAAAATCTAAATCGCGATTATTATAACTTAGGGATCGATCTACTAATCACTGCATTAGCGAAATAAGTTGCCATAAACACAATGTTATTAGTTTATTCCGAATGCGTAAATGCGCGCTGCATACAAACGAAGTCTGGTGATATTTTCAATACCAACCAATTAAAGTCAATGAAATTTTTCAGAAACCATCTAGAAACAAATCTCTATAGATCTTTTCCGATTATCGTTAAAATATACAGTTTCAATACTAGGATTAATTTAAGATTTGTATGGAAATCTTTGAGGCAATGTAACTTTAAAACTATATATTTTAACGAAAATCTGACTTCATACAAACATAGAGATTAGGTTCTAGATTATTTCTGAAAAATTTCATTACCTTTAAATGGTTAGTAATGAAAATAGACTTCGTTTGTATGGAGCACGCTCCGAATTATATTGCCTTAATATGCTGAGGGTTTTTTAGGGGATGATCAGAACATCAAACTGAACAACATTCTACATACATAATACAGCGTTGCTCAGGGAGCAGTTACTGCTTTTTACTGCGGACTATTGGAGGGACCACGAAGGGTCTACCGAGCCAAATGAATGAACTTAAGCAACCGACCTAGGGGCACCCAGAGGGGTACGGACCTCGGCATAGGACGTTGCTGGGGCTACGCGGCGGATTGGGTAGCTGGGATCGGTGAGAATGAAAATATAACCGGACTTCGTTTGTATGGAGCGCACCAACAGCAATATACCCTTAAGAGATAATCAATTTATATAATTACATAACAATGGTGTTATAAAATTAAAAATATTAAAAGTAAAAAGTTACCTATTCACAAAAAACTTTTTCATACAAAATAATAAAGTTTATTTAAGTAACGTGTTTTGTCAAATCTTTCAAAGTTGTAATGTTTGTTACCCAATGGCTTGTTTTTCAACCTATTGAACACCAGCTACGTAATATCTACCAGTAGGGCTAGCATGCCATCCACGAAAAAGCGACAAAAAGAGAAAACCATCATGCGCGTAAAGTCTACAATTTAAGGGAATATAATTCGAAGCGTGCTCCATACAAACGAAGTCTGGTGATATTTTTAATACTAACTAATCAAAGTCAATGAAATTCTGAAACAATCTAGAAACTAATCTCTGTGCTTGTATGAAGTTAAATTTTCGATAAAATTTATAGTTTTAAAGTTACAGTGCCTTAAAGATTTCCATTCAAATCTTAAATTAATCCTAGCACTAAAACTGTATATTTTAACGAAAAACTGACTTCATACAAACATAGAGATTAGTTTCTAGATTGTTTCTGAAAAATTTCATTGACTTTAATTGGTTAGTATTAAAAATATCACCAGACTTCGTTTGTATGCAGCGCGCATTTAAGCATTCGGAATAAACTTCTCTTATGACTCCCCATAAGTAAACGCAGGCCAAGCCATATTTTGCCGGATTTTAGGGTTCCGTAGTCAACAAGGAACCCTTATAGTTTCGCCATGTCCGTCCGTCTGTCCGTCTGTCCGCGGCTTAGCTCAGAGACGCTTAGTACTAGAAAGCTGTAATTTGACATGGGTATACATATTAATCACGCCGACAAAGTGCTAAAATAATATCTTATTATTTTTTTTAGAGTAGAACGAAAAGTGGGGATGAATTTTTTTTTTCGTCTGTCCCATGGTGTGGGGTATCGTTGGATAGATCTTTTAAAAATATTGTTTGGGGAAACCATTTTTCGATTTAGGGATCCGTTAGAGAAATATTAAGCTTACAAGTGTATACGTTATTATAATAAAATACCAGAGAATATTCTTAACTTTACAGACAAAAAGTTTAAGTCCCATGTTAAACAAGTCCTCTGTAAAAAAGGTTACTATAAACTCGATGATTATTTGAATGACCAAAATGTCTGGTCTTGACAATGTTACACTATGTAATTTAATATTGTATTTATGTAATTGTACTTTGTATATTTTGTTTTGTTTAAAAGAAGTGTGTTGTAGAGTTTCTGGCCGCATCTTCTCTACAACGGAATAGTTTAAGAGATAAGAGGAGCCGTGGTGGTCCAGTGGCGAGTAACCTTGCCTGACGTGCAGGAGGCGATGGTTCGATCCCCGTCCAGGCCGACTCGTACCAATGAGTTTTTCGGAATTTATGTACGATTTGTAACACCACTGGCTTTTCGGTGAAGGAAAACATCGTGAGGAAACCGGCATGCTTCAATTTCGAGGCATGTATTGTACCCACTGTCCATTACAAGTGCCGACGGGCTCACTCCCCGTCACACTGGACAGAGTTTCGGTACTACTAATGAAACGTGGATGTTCTGAGGTTTCAGAATATCTCTGACTACCCCCTCGGGGAATATAGTCGTGAGCATATGCTTATGTACAGGATCTAAGTACAATCTACTTCTACCGGACGTGATAATGAATTAAAAATAGTTAATCTATTATTTACTAAACACGTATTTAGTAATCGAAACAACCAATAACATCACTTATTCTTATCTCAATATAATAGTCAATATTGTTAGTATTATAGTTGTACCTATGTATCTTTGACTATTTATATATGGACTGGTTACGCGTGTAATTCTACTAACAAATATTTCTGCCACTTTTTGCGGGGGGCGAGGTAACATGAAATCCGCAACTTTGGATTTTATTCCCCATAACTTTAGATTCTAATTTTGAATGTTAAAAATCATGAAAAGTAGTCTCGTGTGAACCCCAAACGTTCTAAGTTCGAAGTTATTATTTCGCAATTATAGGCTGTCTCGTTTAGTGATAAGGTGTAAAATTGAATGTAAATGCACAAGATCAATTGTGCTTATACCGTGGCAGAGGGGAAATGCTACCGCAAGGCTAGTCCTTATAATAATTAGTCAAAGCTATTGTATACATAGATTACGAGGCGTTTTCATTAAAAAAAATTGTTTAAAGACACTGGAAGAATGGCGTTATAATCGTGCCAATTCAGCTGTCAGACCGAAAGTGTTAAGTGTTTTCTCGATTCCCTAATTTTAGGGAGAAATTTTTTGATTTATTAATAACTTTGACTAATTATTATAAGGACTAGCCTTGCGGTAGCATTTCCACTCTGCCACGGTATAAGCACAATTGATCTTGTGCATTTACATTCAATTTTACACCTTATTACTAAACGAGACAGCCTATAATTGCGAAATAATAACTTCGAACTTAGAACGTTTGGGGTTCACACGAGACTACTTTTCATGATTTTTAACATTCAAAATTAGAATCTAAAGTTATGGGGAATAAAATCCAAAGTTGCGGATTTCATGTTACCTCGCCCCCCGCAAAAAGTGGCAGAAATATTTGTTAGTAGAATTACACGCGTAACCAGTCCACATATAAATAGTCAAAGATTAATAAGATTATTATGGTTTTAATATGAGAGACGTTTTGATTAACTTTTTGTGCAGTAAATGTTCGTTTATGTACAACAAACGAACATTTTCGGTGCTATTGCGTATTTATTGGTAGTGAAAAATGTTCCATTGGCAACACCACCACTATCAAACGTCAATGGAGTTTGCTTGGCGCCATTGCTCTTGCAGTGTTTCGTTGTATTAGAAATTCGTAAAAATTTGGTTTAATGATATTTGTGACATAATTTCGTGCGGATTGTGTACCAAACAGTTGCGTAAAGCGACCGACGTAACAGGAATCTCAAATAAATACGATAACAGAAAATAAGTTTTGGTTCAAGTTAACTCGTATACGGTCATTTTGGCGGCAACGCGCGAGCTTACGAAATCGACCATAGATTCATCGTCATCTATCATCCCCTCATCAAAAAATTAAGAATATAAAGAAAAAAAAACGAATGGCTCAAAAGGACTAGTATCCAGAGCCGTTAACGACATTATAAAAAAAAACAAACGTCAATTGAATCATGCAAACCATAGACAAACAACTGTTTTTACTGTCATATTGACAGGTTTTTCTGAACTTTTAATATTGCCATCTACTGACTTTTCGATTAACTAGTCTTGGAAAAAACCTCATTATAATTTAAGGGTATATTACCGTTGGCGCGCTCCATACAAACGAAGTCAGGTTATACACGGTGTTAAAAAAATACAAATAAACATTGTCGTTGTCGTTGTCGTTGTTTGATTAGTCAGTATTGAAAATATCACCATAGTACGTTTGTATGGAGCGCGCTCCGAATTATATCCCCTTAAAGGGGATGATCAGGACCATCAAATTGAACAACTTTCTCTATGGGACCAACAACATCGAAATTTTTCTGTTTTTATAGAACAGCTGATTTTAATATCGCGATTTCGATATTTTTGCCATAGAGAAAGTTGTTCAGTTTGACGGTCTGATCATCTCTATAAATGTGTCAGCATATTAAGAAGGACAAAATAATTGTAGTGTAGTTGCGTTGCGTTGTTGTGTTGTTGTGTGTGTGTGCGTGGATGTTCTGAGGTTTCAGAATATCTCTGACTACCCCCTCGGCGAATATAGTCGTGAGCATATGCTTATGCTTATGCTGTAGTGTAGTTTTATAGTACCGCAATGTTTCTGTTCTCCCCGAAAGGGATACGGATGTGAGTGTAGATGTGTGTGTGTTCTGTGTATGTGTGTATGTATGTATACGAGTTTAATTTGTGTCCATTCTGGTTGCGCCGGAGTCGATCTCCTCTCGGTTTGGTCCAAGTTATGAGCAGGAGCGATTTTTATTTGTTTTGCCCCTGACTTTGATTTGATCGCGTGGAAAACACGTACGATTTCGCAGTCGGGTAAAAATTTGCACTGGTTGACAAATCTTTTCACAATTTTCTCATTCACGTAACGTCACTTTCTTAAAGTGTCACACTTACAAAATTTGAAACTTAACCCGGCAGAAGAACATCACGATTTATTGGAATTTTTGATATTTATGTTGTTTTTGTCTAAATACAGTACAATAAAGAATCTAAGAAAAAATGAATCAAATAGGTAAAATACCAATGGTAAAATCTAATATTTTACGCAGCCGTGTGGATCCGGCTTAGAATGAGAAATGATCCACACTATTTCGTCAATTGGGTGTCGTATAAGACGATTGGGACTGTAAAGTGATCTTGTGCTTTTGTGGACGAAAGGCGAACTACCAGACACCGGTTTCTGTGTGACAATATCCAAGATATTTATAATTAAAAAGCCTACTTGTAGCTAGTTTTTTTCTCTGTGGTTGTATATAAGTTTCTGGCTACCTAGAAAAAGGATTAAGTAGATCATGTGAATGTATACAACGTGTTAATGAATTAACGCAAAACTAGAAACTAGTTTGTTTGGAATCGAGAGCAGAATCAAATTATCATGTTTTCAACACGGGTAATTTTTTTCAAAATATTAAATAATTTGTTTGTAAAATTTAAAATTTACTGAACTTGAGTCAACCCACCGCTCGGGCACTCTCACCCTACATACTACCAAAACAAGATTCTTAAAATGTATCCATGAGCACGCTAGCTCCTTCATTCATTGCTAAAAGGATAACAAATCATTTTTGCCTCAAAACTTAAAATGCGAAAAACGTTATATTTTAACTATCAAAATAATGAAATTATTGTTTCAATCAAATTATTTTGTTATAAATCAGTTGGGACGTATGAGGTTTTGCGCTTATTCATTAACACGTTGGATATGCACAGTTAAAACAACCATCATTATCATCATGGGCCTTATTCCATGCCACCTACTAGGTAGTCTCAAACTCAAAATGTTTTATTCAAAATAATATCACATGGATAGCTTTCTGAAGTCATTTTTAACTCTACCACCACGTCGGAAGGTGTTCCGTTGTAGAGAAGATGCGGCCAGAAACTCTACAATACACATCGTTTAAAAAAACAAAATAAACAAAGTACACTTACAAATAGAATATTGAATTACATAGTGTAACATTGTCAAGACTATAATTTTTTAAATATTGTACCCGCTTCAGCCTATAACTCGCGCCGTCCCCACAATCCGGTTTGCACGTCTGGCAACTCCGGCGTCTGCTCAAAAAAAATGTCTGCCTCAAGTCTGCGACCACAAGTGCACTTTCATACTTTCTACTTAGCTTTAGCTTCGAGAACTTGGCTGGAGTGATGCGACTTCCTCCGCGTGGATATCCGACACTGATAGTATACAGTTTATAAGCACATATCTTTGACTATTTATATGTGGACTGGTTACGCGTGTAATTCTACTAAAAAACATTTCTGCCACTTTTTGCGGGGGGCGAGGTAACATGAAATCCGCAACTTTGGATTTTATTCCCCATAATAAGGATTCTAATTTTGAATGTTAAAAATCATGAAAAGTAGTCTCGTGTGAACCCCAAACGTTCTAAGTTCGAAGTTATTATTTCGCAATTATAGGCTGTCTCTTTTAGTGATAAGGTGTAAAATTGAATGTAAATGAACAAGATCAATTGTGCTTATACCGTGGCAGAGGGGAAATGCTACCGCAAGGCTAGTCCTTATAATAATTAGTCAAAGGCACATATCCATGGTTCGAGGAGACAGACATTTATTCGGAGCGCGCTGCATACAAACGTACTATGGTGATATTTTCAGTACTAACCAATTAAACTCAATGAAATTTTTCAGAATCAATTTAAAAACAAATTTCTATGCTTGTATAGAGTCAGATTTTCGTTAAAATGTATAGTTTTAAAGTTACAGTGCCTCAAAGATTTCCATACAAATCTTAAATTAATCCCAGCATTGAAACTGTATATTTTAACGAAAATCTAACTCCATACAAGCATAGATATTTGTTTCAAGATTGTTTCAGCAAAATTTCATTGACTTTAATTGGTTAGTATGGAAAATATCAACATAGTACGTTTGTATGAAGCGCGCTCCGAATTATATCCCCTTAATGAGAGATTAACTTGATTAGACAAAAGTAGTGTGAAATTGATATCAATCAAACTGAACAACTTTTACTACGGGAGCAAACCGATCGGAGCAAAAAAAATCTGTTGTTCCATACTAAACTGCAATGCATACTCGACTCAAATTTATGCAACAGCAGATTTTTAGGGTTCCGTAGTCAACAAGGAATCCTTATAGTTTCGCCATGTCCGTCTGTCCGCGGCTTAGCTCCGAGACGACAAAGTGGTAGAATAAAATCTTGATAAATATTTTTTTTAGGGTACACGAAAAGTGGGGATGCAATTTTTTCTTCTCTTCTATCCCATGGTGTGGGAAAACAATTTTTCGATTTAGGGATCCGTTAGCGAAATATTAAGCTTTAAAGTGAAAACTCAATCTCGGTTAATATTCGGTGATTGAACTGTAACTGGACTACGTACGAACTATAACTTTTGACAAATTTGGTATTGCGCTAACCGCAGTACAGCTCTTGACAGCCGTTAGAGCCGTTTTGACAGATCGCTCAGACGTTAAAAGCTGTCAGTTACATAGAGTTTAGCGCGATGCGGAATTCAGAACAGTTGAATAGTAATTGGATTGCAATGTGTTTAGAACTGAAATTGGATAAGAATATGTATTCTATATCGTTGTCTAGTCATCATAGCATAAGTCCAGACTAGATCCTGATACTTTAAATGTGGCTAGATAATTTGTGTGACAATATTGTCCAAGATGTATACAGCGTGTTAATGAATAAGCACAAAACCTCATACACCCCAACTGATTTATAACAAAATAATTAGATTGAAACAATAATTTCATTATTTTGATAGTTAAAATTTATAGTTATTACCATTTTAAGTTTTCAGGCAAAAATTTATTGTTATCATTTCAGCTATGAATTAAAGCGCTTACGTGCTCATGGATACATTTTGGTAGTAAGTAGGGTGAGTGTGCCCATGCGGTGGTTTGAGATCGAGTTCAGTAAATTTTAAATTTTAAAAACAAATTATATTAATATTTTGAAAAAAGTTACCTGTGTTGAACCATGATAATTTGATTCTGCTCTCGATTCTAAACAAACTACTTTCTAGTTTTGCGTTAATTCATTAACACGTTGTATACCTATATATTTTTAATAGAACTTCGATGTTTTAACTTGCGCAATCGGGCTCCTGTATACTTCGAAATCTATCTGCCAATTTAATTTGTATAATATCAAACCCACCCGAGGATCGATGAACAAAACGTGGAAGGTTCGACATATGCCCACTGAACCCTAATTGTAATTGGTTCCGCACCATAAGGACGCTATTGTTGGAAACTCACGCGAAACAGGGTTATGCGTTTTTTATTAATTTGCGCGCTAAAATTTAACAGAGAGAGTTGTGTGGATGTGTCTTTTAAGAGAAGTGTATTTCGAATGCGTAAATGCGCGCTCCATACAAACGAAATCTGGTGATGTTTTAAATACTATCCAAATAAAGTCAATTAATTTTTTCAGAAATAATCTAGAAACTAATCTCTAAATTATTGGTACAAAAATAAAGAATAATTTCAATAAAGTATTCATATTTGTCATCATTTAAGATAAAAGCGTCTTAAAATTCGTTTTTTTTCGACAAAGAAAGATTCATCGTCTCTTACTGAAACTTGTGATTTTTTTATAATTGGCTTCGATGAAGGTTTTTTTTTTGCTTAATTATGTAACACCCTGTTTACAGGATGTAAGGAAAAGTATCATTAACCTTTAAATCACATACTCTACCCATCAAACTCAACAACTTTTAGTATGGGAGCACACAAAAAAATCAGCTGTTCCACACTAAACTGTAATGACTAAAATATATGAGACAGCTGATTTTTTTTTGTTCTGACATGTTTGCTCCCGTAATAAAAGTTGTTAAATTTGATGGGTATGTGGTTTAAAGGTTAATGATACTTTTCCTTACACCCTGTATTTGGAAGAAAACTAAATTCTTTGACCCAAATTCACACTACAATTTTACAGGATCCAACTTAATATATATTGTTGTTGTTTTTTGTGTATTTTGGTGTGCAAATAAAGAATATTTATCTTATCTTATCTTAATATGCTGACAGTTTTTTAAGAGGATGATCAGACCATCAAACTGAACAACTTTCTCTATGTCACCTACATCGAAATCGCAAAAAAAAAACAGCAGTTTTTTTTATGTATGGCTCGAGTAGGTTTGCAGTTTTGTATGCAACAGCGGATTATTTTTTCGCAATTTCGACATTGGTGCCATAGAGAAAGTTGTTCAGTTTGACGGTCTGATCATCCCCTTAAAAAAGTGTCAGCATATTAAGAAGGATATTTTAAAAAAAAGATCACCACTAACCTAACGCACGTCTTTAAAAAAAAACATTGTACCAAGCCATCCCTTTACCGAGTACGAAGTTTAAAAAAAAAAAAAACGCCATTGTGAGCCATTCTGCCGGAGCAGCTGATTCCTTCGCCGAGAGCGGAAAAAAGTTACTGTCGATGCAAGTTTTGAATGGATTTTGTGAATTTTTTTTAATAGGCGGTTTTTGACACCAATTTTCTTTTTATTTTTAAACGTACCTTTTGTTTGCGTAAAAATTTACAGAGACCAAATTAAATCTACACTAATATTATAAAGAGGAAAGATTTGTACCTATTTTTGTATGTTTGTATGTTTGTAATGAATAGGCTCAAAAAGTACTAGGCCGATTTAAAAAATTCTTTCACCAATAGAATGCTACATTCTTCCAATTTGACATAGGCTACATTTCATTTTGAAAAAAATTAGGGATCCTTGGTAAAATTTGAACAATGTAACCGAAGGTGTAGAAAAATGAGTCTTAAAATTTATTTGTCTACCCCGTGCGAAGCCGGGACGGGCTGCTAGTCAGATATAGAAAGATGCATATCTCCATAGTAATTTTGAAATTTTCAACTGCTGAGTTCAACGAATGAGTTTGAAAAATCGCAATCCAGACCATCAAACTGAATGACTTTTTCTATAGGACCAATGCCTCCGTGGTCTAATAGTTAAGAGCATTGGGCTCTTGACACGGAGGTCGTGGGTTCGATTCCCACGGGGGACACCTAGTGATATGTCACTTTGTGTGTTTTTCCTAAGTGAGGACATTGCAGGCTGAATCACCTGATTGTCTGAAAAGAAAGATTCCGTGCTTCGGATGGCACGTTAAGAGAAGTTTGAAGAAGCGCGCTGCATACAAACGTAGTCTGGTGATATTTTCTATAGTAACCAATTAAACTCAGTGAAATTTTGCAAAAACAATCTAGCAACAAATATCTATGCTTGTATCGTGTCCGATTTTCGTTAAAATATACAATTTCAACTCTAGGATTAATTTAAGATTTGTATGGAAATCTTTGAGGCACTGTAACTTTAAAACTGTACATTTAAAAGAAAATCTGACAAGATACAAGCATAGAGATTTGTTTCTAGATTGTTTCTGCAAAATTTCATTAAGTTTAATCGGATAGTATTGAAAATATCACCAGACTTCGTTTGTATGGAGCGCGCCAACAGTAATATACCCTTAAGCCGTTGGTCCCTACTACTATATCTGGGTACCACCAGAGATAGTAGGAGAACTAAAGTTGACTTAAAGTTGTTCAGGTTGATGGGTAGACCTTTGGGGTGGCGTGGGTGGGTGATGCAAGGAGGTTGTAAGGTGATGTGACAATTTTATTTATTATTTTAGACAGCATAAGTATTTAGAACGGCATTCAACACCCAGTCACTCTGAACCAAATTCTACCATTTATGTCGAAAAATAATTAAAGCGAAATGGACGTGTGATAGCTTATATTACTGCATGATGCGAGAGAAAGAGATGGGGCGGCGCGCGCGCCTGAAACGACGCTAGCGTAAAACAAACTTTATTTAATTGTGATTGTACTATTTATGTAAGTTCATTTCTGCTCTAATCAAACTTTATAAAATATCAATCTCTTTTTTTTTAATCAAGTCTCGTGTTTCTATTCTTCACCGTTTAGCAGTTCCAAGCGTTTATCGATAAAGACTGAGGCTACGTTGGGTTATTTTTCTATCGAGAAAATTTCTCTTAATCGTGTTTTGGCTCTAATCAAAACTTCAATTATATATTCAATTTACACATATCCACAAATCATTGTCCTACTGTTAGTACTTCATAATATAAGATGCTTTGAAGAATCCAATTTATTTCACATATCCTCTTAAAATGTTGGTTACCAATTCAAAGTAGGTAGGTATTTAAAAAATGTATCATTTACACGTACAGCAAAAAAAATTGAGTTATAAATTCCAACATGTTTACCCCTAAAATAATAGTTTTTTTATACCAGGCAACATTATTCCACAGTGTCACGCCGTCTGCCGAAATTGATTTCATTGATAGTTTTTTGAGCTATTGTTAAAAAAAATAGCATGGGTTCGATTCCCGATTGGGGTTATTTTAAAAGGGTGCTGACAAAAGAATCGATGGCGTTAGAAAAAAATGCGAGCTTAAAAAAAGAATTAAGTGCAGTTTAAAAAAAAAGTTGATTATTAGCTTTTTTTTGAACGAGAATGTGTTAAACGTTTGAAATTACAACGTGTTAATGAATTAACGCTAAACTAGATAGTTTGTTTGGAATTGAGAGCAGAATCGAATTATCATGGTTTCAACGTAGGCAATTTTTTTCAAAATATTCAGATATTGCAATCCTGTGAGATCTTATTTAAGATAAGTTTATTCCGAATGCGTTAATGCGCGCTGCATACAAACGAAGTCTGGTAATATTATCAATACTAACCAATTAAAGTCAATGAAATGTTTCAGAAACAATCTAGAAACTAATCTCTGTTTGCATGAAGTCAGATTTTCGTTAAAATGTATAGTTTTAGTGCTAGGATTAATTTAAGATTTGTTTGGAAATCTTTGAGGCACTGTAACTTTAAAACTACATATTTTAACGAAAATCTGACTTCAAAAAAACATAGAGATTAGTTTTTAGATTGTTTCTGAATTCATTGACTTTAATTGGTTAGTATTGATAATATCACCAGACTTCGTTTGTATGGAGCGCGCTCCGAATGCGAAAGCCTAAATGTTGGTGCAAGCCACCCTTCTAAGCTGGAGCCTACACGGCAAATGTTGTAGCAGAGCCTCTGACCACCCCAATAGTGATTATGGTCTTAAACTCGTTTATTATACAACCTTTGATTATATTAAAAAAGGAAGATAGGTGACATTCTTGCATTACGTACTCGAAAAGTGGACATGCTTTTCATGTCTCTTACGAGTGAAGAGTAATGCCGTGTGTTTTTTTTTTAAATATTTTGTACTACGAGTAAAAGCACACGAAGGCATTGTGCTACCTTTAATCCGCCTGAAACCAATAAAAGTATCTCAATCACGCAATGCCACTCATATTGCGACTAAGGAAATTAGGCGACGGTGACTCAATGTATGCGGTCACACAAACGAAGTCTGGTGATATTTTCAATACTAACCAATTAAACTCAATGAAATTTTTCAGAAATAATCTAGGAACTTATCTCTATGCTTGTATGAAGTCAGATTTTCGTTAAATTTATATTTTTAAAGTTACAGTGCCTCAAAGATTTCCACACAAATCTTAAATTAATCCTAGCATTAATACGATAAATTTTAACGAAAATCTGTCTTCATACAAGCATAGAGATTAATTTCTAGATTGTTTCTGTTTTCATTGACTTTAATTGGTTAGTATTGAAAATATCACCAGACTTCGTTTGTATGCAGCGCGCATTTACGCATTCGGAATAAACTTCTCTCAAACGGCGGACTACAAACAAAGCAGCAATACGATTGTCTGTCATTTGATTCATTGTTATTATGTAGCGGATGTACCGACCATAAGTAGGTATGTAGTTTCATACCATATCAGTCAAAAGGGATAGGTGTTTGACCTTAGAACCCTCAGAGGAAGGATCTCCATAGAGTCCGCATAAATATACTATTGTAGTTAGTCTCTTTTGTCTTATGACATACCTTTAATAGTAGGAGATGGAACTATAGATATTAGTTTATGCGGCTGTCCACTTTTTTTTGATCTAGTGTGTGTGAAAAGTGACCGTAAACATAAGGCCATATGTCACTTGGTGCCTTTTGTCCATACTACTTGACACCACACACTCAAACCTAAACGTCAAAAAAAGTGGACACTTTACAATTGGTATGGCTCACTCTATTAGGTATAAATTCTTTGTTAGAACCTTATACATACAATAATACTGTCTAGATACGTTTGAAATGACAACTTGGAAAGTTGCTTCGACTTTGATCGCAGGAAAGTGGAAATTTTTTCACTGTATATAAAAATTTTAAAAATACTTAGCTATTTTCTTTGGGAATATTTGAGAGAATTGTTAAAGTATAGCATATGCTCACGACTATATTCCCCGAGGGGGGTAGTCAGAGATATTCTGACACCTTATACAATAATACTGACACGTACATAAAAAGTGTTGGAAAGTAGGTAGGTACGTAAGTATGCAGACCAAATTGACAGCCTACTTAAGAAGGGTCAGATCAAAAGTACCCGAAACCGACGAGCCTGTATGAAACGACTTATGACTGTGGAAGAGGCAAAAGAGGTATGTCAGGATCGTAGTCGATGGCGATCAATTGTCTCTGCCTACCCCAATGGGACACAGGCGTGAGTATATGTATGTATGTATGTAAGTAGGTATTTTTCGCTTCTTCTTCTTATCGTGTCGGCAGCAAGCCCAGCACGTCTAGCATGACTTCTTTACTTGCGCATAACTTTGCTTTTTCCCATACTACAAGTCGCGGCAAGCGCGGCTTTCGCTGTCTGAAAAGCGCGGGAACAGGTTATTTTCTATGCAGCGAAGGCGCGTCGCGCGCGTGTAGAGAAATCATACTAGACGTGCAGATTTCGCTAAGTTAAAACACCGAAGCTCTATTCTTATCCAATTTCAGTTCTAATCACATTGCAATCCAATTACTATTCAACTGTGCTGAATTCTGCATCGCGCTAAACTTTATGTAACTGACAGCCTGAGCGTCTGAGCGATCTGTCAAAACGGCTCTAACGGCTGTCAAGAGCAGTACCGCGACTAGCGCAATACCAAATGTGTCAAAAGTTATGGTTCGTACGTAGTCCAGTCACGGTTCAATCACCGAATACCTGGTGTCAGAGTTTTTTCAAACCGCCTTACGGCCTCTGACGTGGTTTTTCGAAAGAAAATCTGACTTCATACAAACATAGAGATTAGTTTACAGATTGTTTCTGAAAAATTTCATTGACTTTAATCGGTTAGTATTGAAAATATCACCAAACTTCGTTTGTATGGAGCGCGCTCCGAATTATACGGATCCCACTTAATATGCTGACAGTTTTTAAGGGGATGATCAGACCGTCAAACTGAACATCTTTCTCTTACATCGAAATCACGAAAAAAAATCACCTGTTCCATACAAAACTGCAAACCTACTCAAGCCAAATATATGGGACAGCAGATTTTTTCACGCGATTTCGATGTATTTCCCATAGAGAAAGTTGTTCAGTTTGACGGTCTGATCATCACCTTAAAATAATTTCAGCTAATTTCATTAGACCTTCTATTTAAAATAAACTTACATTAAACGAATAACACGGGAACAAAAACATCCAAATATTTTCACTCAAACACTAAAACCAAAAAAACACAAAAAAAAAAAATTTCACGTAAACTTTTTGACGAGAACAAAATTGGCGGCAAAACGCACCTCTCTTTGAGACATCCCGCTTCTAACTGACTTGTTTTGTTGAGTGTTGCCAACTGCTACCTTAACGCAAAAGTTGCTAGATTGCCCAATTTTCATTCTCATCAAAGTTGCTAGAAGTAGCTATGTATTATTGTATACATAACTTTAGCTTAAGAATTTATATTGTAATAGTTATTAAGTCGTGTTATGTTGTAGAGTTTCTGGCCGCATCTTCTCTACAGCGACAACACGTTCCGACGCGGTGGTAGCTTTAAAAAAGATTTGACGTTTGATAAGTGTGCTGTAAGCTCCTATATTGAATAAATTTGATTTGATTGATTTGATTGATTTGATAAATTATATTGACTTTGACTTTGACTTTGAGCTAAACATCAAAATCGATTAAAACAACGCTGATAATTTGAAAAGACTACCTCCAAAACGGGCCATTTTTGTTTTACCGAATTTTATATGCGGCGTCTTAAAAATATGGTAATAATAGTTTGCATAAACATATTACTAAAACTTTGTATTTCAACGATATATTTTGTCGTATAAACGAAATTTCTTGAATTTACCAATGGATATTTTTGTTCAAATTGTGCAAAAATGGTGGAAAAAAATCGGATCGGATTTAGTGGAAAGATCGTTTTTTTGTATCGCTAACTGCGCTATTTGTAATTACTTCGAGTTGCCATAATATTACTTTGAATATTTTGTAACGCAAAACTACTTTTTTGGGGCTATTTTTGCAATTGGATTATATTTCTATCATATTCGTCTATACTATAATGCGTATAGCATGCATATCATAATTTAGCCCATACATGGACGCATGTTGTCATTTCTCAAAATATAATTGGTTATTATCCTGTTATAGCCATGTTTTTGCTCATTCTGTTCAATTATATAAAAAGTTATATGTCGGAAGTATAAACTGATGTAGAGATTTCCAACTGCTTCCATCGGTCAGTTGCAGAAACGCTAATTAGAGATAATCCTCCATTAAATCTCAATTCATTTTTTTTTTGTTTAGTGGCATCCGATGTGTTATCACAATTCAGCCAATGTCTCGTTATGTGGATAGTATATGAAGGAAAATGATCAGTAGTATTTATTAAGTCTAGCGTGGCAGTTTTGCCAATGTAAGTAGTTTATAATCTCAAGTGATTGTTTTAAGGTTAAAACACAAAAGAGTTCACAAAATGGTGGAGCCACGTGCAATCCTAACGCGCCGATACGCAAGCGTCCGTACTCCGCCAGAATTGCAGCGCGACTCTCCATAAAATCTCTTGCTAGCTTTTACTACGTCAACAAGACAAAAAGTGACGGCAAGAGATTTAATGGAGGTTTATCTCTAATGAGCGTTTCTGCAATTGACACCTATAATTGAAAACAAGTAAGAAAGAGAGCGAAATATTCCACTCGAAGGAGTGGCAGTAAAAGACAATCAGATATTTAGCTATTTTCATACTTTGGCCTTATTTATCGCTCCATTTTAGTACGTTTTTATGTCTCTGGCTTCAAAAAACTCAATCGCAATAGTTGCTAGAAAAAAGTGTACAGACATCAGAAAATTGTTATATTTAGCTATAAAGTTGCTAAGTTGGCATCACTTCGTTTACCAACCTGACAAAGTTAACTGTTTTTGCACGTGCAGACTGAATTATACTTTGAGACCAATTCGTAAAGATTATTTTTCATTGTTAGTTTCGTGATGTGAAGCCGTGGTGGTCCAGTGGCGATTAACCTTGCCTGCCGTGCAGGAGGCGATGGTTCGATCCCCGTCCAGACCGACTCGTACCAATGAGTTTTTCGTAATTTATATACGATTTGTAACACCACTGACTTTTCGGTGAAGGAAAACATCGTGAGGAAACCTGCATGCTTCAATTTCGAGGCATGTATTGTACCCACTGTCCATTACAAGTGGCGACGGGCTCACCCCTCACGCTGGACAGAGTTTCGGTACTACTGGTGAACCGTGGATGATCTGTGGTTTCAGAATATCTCTGACTACCCCCTCGGGGATATAGTTCCTATAGGTTTCTTAGGGAAAGTTGTTCAGTATCATGGTTAGAATCACCCCTTAGAATAATACAACTGTTTACCCTAACACCCTGTACAGGGGGTAAACTTAAATGCGTTATACAAGGTGTTACAAAAGTAAAAATAAACATTTAAAACTTTTAAGGGGGTTGTTTAGACCATCAAACTGAACAACTTTCACTATGGGACCAACATCGAATTCGAAATGTAACGATCACTTTATATACGTTTTAAATTTTCGGTCCCATAGAAAAAATTTAAACAGTATGATGGTCTGTACCCCCGTAAGTATACAAGGTGTTACAAAAAACAAAATATTTTTTTTTGTTTAGACCATCAAACTGAACAACTTTTACTATGGGACCAAAATCGAATACGCGAAATAAAAATCTGATGTTCCATACTAAACTACAAATCTACTCGAGCTAAAAGTAGACAACAGTTTTTTTTTTCTGTCGATGTTGGCTCCATAGTGAAAGTTGTTCAGTTTGATGGTCTGAAGCACCCTTTTAAGTATTACTAGGGTGTTTTGTTACACCCTGTATAGTCTAGACGGACAGACAGACAGTATGACGGGCCTAGGTGCAGTCGGTCAATGACCTTGTGATTCAGTTCTTCAGTTCGATACAATTGTAACCAGGATTCGAATGATTCGATTCAGATTAGGTACACTTACTATACAAAATGATTGAATGAAATAAACGACACACCTAGGTAAGTAAATAAAACCGGTCAAGTGCGAGTCGGGCTACTCGCGCATCGAGGGTTCCGTACTACACCACCACAAAAGTTTTTTTTTCTTGAGACTGACAGACAGTCGGACGGGCGGACCGGACAACGTAGGTAGACTTAGTTATATGGTCCCATTTTCACACTTTGGGTACGGAACCCTAAAAACAAAGTCATACTTCAGGAGTGCGATTTATGAAAGTCAAATCAGCGGTAGAAAGATGCATATCTCCGTAGTAATATTGACATTTTCAACCTTTGACTAATTATTATAAGGACTAGCCTTGCGGTAGCATTTCCCCTCTGCCACGGTATAAGCACAATTGATCTTGTGCATTTACATTCGATTTTACACCTTATCACTAAACGAGACAGCCTATAATTGCGAAATAATAACTTCGAACTTAGAACGTTTGGGGTTCACACGAGACTACTTTTCACGATTTTTAACATTCAAAATTAGAATCTAAAGTTATGGGGAATAAAATCCAAAGTTGCGGATTTCATGTTACCTCGCCCCCCGCAAAAAGTGGCAGAAATGTTTGTTAGTAGAATTACACGCGTAACCAGTCCACATAATAATTAGTCAAAGAGTTCAACGAATGAGTTTCAAAAATCGCACTCCTGCATTCTTTTAGAAAGTTATTAGTGAAGCCTTAGAACAACGTTGTAACAAAGTTTCTGCCTCCCCTGAAAGAGAGACTATCATATAGTCTGTCTGGATATAGTAAAGTCGAGTCTGGGTGCAGTCGGTCATTGACCTCGCGGTTCAGATCTTCAGTTCAATGCATTTTAACGTACAGTCTCTGACTAGAGTTTATACAGGGTGAAATTGATATCCTTAGCATCCTTTTAAACTAAGAGTCTACCCATCAAACTGAACAACTTTTTCTATGGGAGCAAACTGATCGGAGCAAAAAAAATCTACTGTTTCATACGCAGTTGAGTCGAGTGCACATAGCCAATAATGTCACTAATTTAATGAGATTTTTGCCGTAGTATCCCACGGTTTGTAGGTTTATCACGAACACAGAGATCTAAAAGGACACAACTTGCGTTGCACGATGTATAACCCTGAAAATGAACTGTAAGCGAGGGCTGTCACCAACAGACTATGTTCGGACAGGTCAGTACATGTCACAATTACCTATATTTTTAGGGTTGTCCAAGTCTTAAAACGAAAAAAAAATCGAACTGAATTTTCTAGCATAGCATAGCTCACGACTATATTCCCCGAGGGGGTAGTCAGAGATATTCTGAAACCTCAGAACATCCACGTTTCACCAGTAGTACCGAAACTCTGTCCAGTGTGACGGAGGGTGAGTCCGTCGCCACTTATAATGGACAGTGGGTACAATACATGTCTCGAAATTGAAGCATGCAGGTTTCCTCACTGAATTTTCTAGCATCTGTTCTGTACCCCATTTCTTTCCGGGGATAAGTGTGGAGGCGACTAAGGGACTAAGGGAAAGTTTTATCTTTGTTTTTGTGAGCAAACGACTATACCACATGAATAAATACATCACAGAGACAAAACTTGTAAAGCTCACTGTACACTTAGCACGCGGATCGCGCGCGAAAGCCGCGAAAGGACGCGAAGGCTAAGTGTTGAGTCTTATTCGCGGCTTGATCGCGGCTTTATCGTCGCTTTCGCGCGCGATTCGTAGACTAAATGTAGAGGGCGCTTAAGGAGCACACAAAATGATCACGTGACGCGCTCGCACGCAGATTGTCCACGGGCCGAGCTGGTTTGTCCACGGGCGATTGTATTTTAACAGATTTTCATTTCATAAAACATTCAAATTTTGTCACTTTGGTATAGGCCCGATTTTCAGCGAAAGACATCGGGGTTTCAAAAGACGTGTGAGGGCTAAAAAATACGAAAACATGTTTGAAAAAACTTTTGGATATCGAAAAAATGAGAAAAGTGCGGTCGTTTTTCGTCCGATTTCGGTCAGAAAAAAATGCATATCTCGAAAACGAAATGAGATATCTAATAAATTCATAAAAACCCCGAGAGACATGACTTTGGGCTATATTTAAAAAAATCTTGAAGGTGATGGGTTATTCAGAAGTTGTATCTTATTTTTATTTACCACTTTATTGTACACACGGAAATATACATGAAAAAACATAATAGACAATTACAAAGGGCGAGCTTATCTTTGTGACGGGAAAAAAAACTAAAATTAAAAATTAAAAATATAATAAAAAAAATATTTATTGCCTTTCTTTTGTCTCTCAGAGGCTTGTGTACTCCTCTCCTCACTCACTCGCACCTACAACAGTAACCTAACCTAAAGTCCGGCCGCTGAAAGATTGCGTTTGACAGTTACCATAAAATTGTAAAAAACTGAATGAAAATATTGTTTACCTGTGCTCACTCTAGTACACAGGGCACTAGCTGCCCTTTTAAGTTCAAAAAGCTACTAAATAATGATCGGCATTTATAGTTTTCATTCAGTTTTTTACAATTTTATGGTAACTGTCAAACGCAATCTTTCAGCGGCCGGACCATAACCTCTTGTCAATGCGAGTCAAGTATCAAGAGTGTGTCTAACTTGAAATAGACTTGGTGGTACTAATAAGAAAAAATCGATAACTCCAAGTTAATACCGCCTTTCCTATTAGACAATCTAATTAGAACAGAGTTATGTACACTTGAGTAGAGATTTTATCCAAATTTAGACCACCTTTCTGCAGAAAGTCTAATATTATATAAGATCTTCTTAAGCATATGTCTAGATAGAGTATAGTATACGCTATATAATATATACAGGGTCCTTCTTAATATGCTGACAGTTTTTTAAGGGGATGATCAGACCGTCAAACTTAACAACTTTCTCTATGGCACCAACATCGAAATCGCGAAAAAAAAACTAAGCTCTTCCATACAAAACCACAAACCTACTTGAGCCATAATGTATGGGACAGCAGATTTTTTTTCCCCAATTTCGCTATTGGTCCCATAGATAAAGTTGTTCAGTTTGATAGTCTGATTATCTCCTTAAAAGTGTCAGCATATTAGGAAGGACCCTGTATTTTAAGTAGGAGACGAATATATCAAAGTCAAAGTCAATATAATTTATTCAATATAGGAGCTTGCAGCACACTTATCAAACGTCAAATCTTTTTTAAAGCTACCACCGCGTCGGAACGTGTTGTCGCTGTAGAGAAGATGCGGCCAGGAACTCTACAACATAACACGACTTAATAAATATTACAATATAAATTCTTAAGCTAAAGTTATGTATACAATAATACAGAGTCTAACATAATATAACATTAAATCACCAAAAACTAAATGTTGGCAGCCCTAGCCTAACTTCTAGTCACGCACACGTGCACACAGCCACGCCAGACTGTCCCACACACATAAACGTACACCTATATTATGACCAGACTAGATGGCACCAGAGGTTTAAAAAAGACAATGCCTAAAACGCATTGATACTAGCGCTCTCACGGTGGTTTACTATGACAGTTTTTGTTTTTTGATATAATTTGTAACCCTCGACGCAAAAAGAGGGGTGTTATAAGTTTGACGCCTATGTCGGTTTGTCTGTCTGTCTGTGGCATCGTAGCTCCCAAACGGGTAGACCAATTTCGTTACGTTTTTTTTTAAAAGAAAGCGAATTTTTGCGAGAGAGTTTTTAGCTTTGTTTCATGAAAATCGGTTCAGCAGTTTTCAAGTTACTTTAAAAGTTCTGGTTCTACCTACTTTAAACGGGACTAGATAATACAGGGTAATTTTATATCATGTATTCTACTCATCAAACTGAACAACTTTTATTATGGAGCTAACAACGAAATCGCGAAAAAAAAACCAATGTTTCACTATCGCCTCGAGGATAGATGCCCCATATAAATAAATAAATTAAAACATTACGTTATCAACATTTCACTGTTTTTATAGTTTAATGCATGCAAGCATTCATATGCTCACGACTATATTCCCCGAGGGGGTAGTTTAATGCTGTTATACAAGGTGTTCCAAAAATACAAATAAACATTAAAGGGGGTGGTTTAAACCATCAAAATGAACAACTTTCTCTATGGCACCAACATCGAAATCGCGAAAATAAAATCTGCTGTCCCATACAAAACTGCAAACCTACTCGAGCCAAATGTATGGGACAGCTGATTTTTTTTTTGCGATTTCGATATTGGTGCCATAGAGAAAGTTGTTCAGTATGAAGGTCTGAGCATCCCCTTAAAAAGTGTCAGCATAAGAAGGACCCTGTATATTCCCCGAGGGGGTAGTTTAATGCTGTTATACAACGTGTTAATGAATAAGCGCAAAACCTCATACACCCCAACAGATTTTTAACAAAATAATTAGATTGAAACTATAATTTAATTATTTTGATACTTAAAATGTAAAGTTATTCGCATTTTAAGTTTTCAGGCAAAACTGATTTGTTATCATTTCAGCAATGAATGAAAGCGCTAGTGTGCTCGTGGATACAATTTAAGAATCTTGTTTTAGTAGTAAGTAGGGTGAGAGGGCCCGTGTGGTGGTTTGAGATCGAGTTCAATAAATTTTAAATATTCAAATCAAATCGGTCACACCGTGCAGTGGGTTGAGATCGAATTCAGTAAATTTTAAATTTTACAAACAAATAATTCAAGTGTGAATTTTTCCCGTGCAATTCGGGGGCTTTGGATGCGCGGGGCGAGTTGGAGGAATTGTTGCCTGGTTTGAAGTCAATTAATGAGGAGACTTTTCATTTATTGGGGGCACCAATTTTTGCGGCGGGGTTGCCATCAGTTCTGAGCGCTAAGACGGAGCTAATTTCTTCGATACCACTTCTTTTGAAGGATATTTCGTCTCATGTGGCGTTGATTCTTTTGCGGAATTGCCTCTCATTGCCAAAACTTACATACCTTTTGAGAACCACACCAACTTGGATGTTTTCGCGAGAAGTGGCTCGTATGGATAACGAACTCAGACTGGCGTTAGAATCAGTGATCAATGTCAGTCTGAATGATGAGCAGTGGGGGCAAGCTTCGTTGCCTGTTCGGTATGGGGGTTTGGGGGTGCGTCGTGTGCAGGACATTGGCCTGGTCGCTTTTTTAGCCTCTTCTCATGGGGTTGCGGAACTCGTCACTCGTATTTTACCGTTTTATGGTGGCGGGTTCCTTATTCCTTATGTGACGGAGGCAATGGCAGCTTGGGAAATCAGGACTGTAAGCGGTGAGCGCCCTGAAGACTTGACCATTCAGAGAGGCTGGGACGAGATCGCGGCGAGGCAGTCATTTTCGCAGCTTATGGGCAGCGCTGTTGGGGTGGATGTATCGCGATTGAAGGCAGTTTCCGAGCCAGAATCGGCCGCTTGGTTGCATGCGCTTCCTTCCCCCAATATGGGGACACTGCTGGACAATGATACGTTGAGGATTGCTGCGGCATTGCGTATCGGTTGCAAGGTGTGCGAGCCTCATCGGTGCATTTGTGGTTGTTGGGTGGAGGAAAATGGCCATCACGGGTTGAGTTGCCAGCGTTGTGCTGGTAGGTTTCCCCGACACCAAGCCCTCAACGATATAATTCGCCGTGCCCTTGTCTCGGTGGACGTGCCGTGTATCTTGGAGCCCCTGGGTTTGAGCCGAACCGATGGTAAGCGTCCCGATGGCCTGACCTTAATCCCCTGGCGAAGGGGGCGTTGCCTGATTTGGGACGCGACCTGTGTCAGCACTTTTGCTCCTTCGTACCTGAGACAGACAATACGCGTCGCTGGCTCTGCCGCAGAGCGGGCGGCGAAGCTAAAGCGGGTGACATATGCCAACCTGGAGCAGGGGTATGATTTCGTGCCAGCCGCTTTTGAGACTGGAGGCCCTTGGGGGGTCGATGCCAAGGACTTCATTAGAGAGATAGGGCAGCGTATGAGGACTAAGGGGGGGGACCCACGCTCGGGAGCCTTTCTGGTACAGAGAATTTCTTTGGCCATCCAGAGGGGCAATGCGGCCAGTATCTTTGGGACCTTTGAGCCAGGGTTGCGAAGGGCAGTGCCTTTAGATTAGTTAGTGATAGTCTGACGAAGCTTGCATGCGGATTTTATCTTGTGTCCTGCCATTGACGAAGCTTGTAGCGGATATAGATGTATGTGATTAAGATTTGACGAAGCCTGCGTTGCGGATTAGATTATTTTTGTTATATTGTTTTGAATTTGAATAAAGAGACAGTTAATTAGAATTTAAAAAACAAAAAAATAATAATTCAATATTTTGAAAAAAGTTACCTATGTTGAAAACATGATAATTCGATTCTGCTCTCGATTCTAAACAAACTACTTTCTAGTTTTGCGTTAATTCATTAACACGTTGTATAAAATAGTACTCAAGCTAAAAATTACGGAAAATAAGAGTTAATTTTTAAACGTTTTTATAGAGAAGATTAAAATTAAAAGTTTAAGGCAAATAGCTTAATATAATAAATTCAAAATACTCACATCATTTTCTCTTTTTTCTCTCGCTCTAAACTTAATACTGCCCGGCTGTCCATTGGTTCAACTGAATAACCCTCCTTCTGTCGCAGTCGGGTAAAAAGAGAAATGAACAATTTAATACAGTTTTTGAGAGTTAGACGGTTTTTTTACCCGACTGCGCCAGAAGGAGGGTTATGTTTTTCGAGCGTATGTATGTATGTATGTATGTAAGTATGTATGTATGTATGTTTGTATGTCTATTTCTTTGGCACGGCCTACAGCCTAAACGGCTTGATGGATTTTAACGTATGACATGTCATTAGATTTGTAAAAATTGTGAGAGTGACATAGGCTACATAATTTTAATATGGCATCTGCGAAATAAAAAAGAGGGGGGGGGGGGGGAATAAACAATTTTTTTTGGTAAAAATACAATATGGGTATCAAATGAAAGCTAGTGAATAGACGATTCCAAAAATATATATATTACAGTACTTTTATGTTACCGTTTCGACACAAGACTAAAAAGTATGAAATAAACGAAATTATTAAGATAAACAAAAACCCGACTGCATAAAAACCTATTAACTGAAAAGAGAAAAACAAGCTCTATAATCACTAATCAGCTATAACAGCTTTATTTCAGCAAATATAATTTGATTGTTATTTGGTAGGTATTGCAGGCGGGGACAAATGAATCAATAACCAACCAAAAATGTTCTTTGTCGTTTGTAGACTTTAGTTTAAAAGGATGCTAATGATATCAATTTCATCGTGTATAATATTTATTAGAAGAACCTTAGGTCCAGACCAGGGCTGCAATCGTGGTAAATACTCGGTGATTGAACCGTGACTGGACCACGTACGAACCAAAACTATAGACACATTTGGTATTGCGCTAATCGCGGTACAGCTCATGACAGCCGTTAGAGCCGTTTCGACAGATCGCTCAGACGTTAAAGGCTGACATTTACATAGAGTTTAGCGCGATGCGGAATTCAGCACAGTTGAAATGTAATTGGATTGCAATGTGATTAGAACTGAAATTGGAGAAGAATAGAACTTCGATGTTTTAAATTAGCGGAATCGGTCTCAAGGTCTAGAGGCTAAAAAGGTCGAGAGAACCTTTTTATTTGAAGTCGGTTAAGGGTATATTACTGTTGGCGCTCTCCATACAAACGAAGTCTAGTGATATTTTCAATACTAAACAATGAAAGTCAGTGAAATTTTTCAGAAACAATCTAGAAAGTAATCTCTATGCTTGTATCTTGTCAGATTTTCGTTAAAATGTAGAGTTTAAAAGTTACAGTGCCTCAAAGATTTCCATACAAATCTTAAATTAATCCTAGCATTGAAACTGTATCTTTTAACGAAAATTGGACAAGATACAAGCATAGATATTAGTTTCTAGATTGTTACTGAAAATTTTCATTGACTTTAATTGGTAAGTGTTGAAAATATCACCAGACTTCGTTTGTACGCAGCGCGCATTCACACATTCGGAATAAACTTCTCTTAAAGAAGATCTCACAGGATTGCCATATCCAGGTGCACACATAGCGACGCTGCAATTTCTCTTGGAGACTAAAACTTCACGAATGTTCACGAATGAGTCGCTCTCACACACACGCGTGCAGAATACACGGACATTTTCACACTGAACAGAATCCTACTAATATTATAAACGCGAAAGTTTGTAAGTATGGATGGATGTTTGTTACTCTTTCATGTAAAAACTTTGACTAATTATTATATGGACTGGTTACGCGTGTAATTCTACTAACAAACATTTCTGCCACTTTTTGCGAGGGGCGAGGTAACGTGAAATCCGCAACTTTGGATTTTATTCCCCATAACTTTAGATTCTAATTTTGAATGTTAAAAATCATGAAAAGTAGTCTCGTGTGAACCCCAAACGTTCTAAGTTCGAAGTTATTATTTCGCAATTATAGGCTGTCTCGTTTAGTGATAAGGTGTAAAATTGAATGTAAATGCACAAGATCAATTGTACTTATACCGTGGCAGAGGGGAAATGCTACCGCAAGGCTAGTCCTTATAATAATTAGTCAAAGCGTAAAAACTACTGAATGGATTTTAATCAAATTTGACACACAGATAGAATATGATCTGGATTAACAAATAGGCTACTTTTTTAAAGTCTACGCAGACTGAGTCGCGGGCAACGGCTAGTGTTACATATTTCGATATTGAAGCGTGTTTTATTTATTATTAGTTGAACAGCCTGTTTGAAAACTTCTGGATTACCTCCCAATAGCTTATCTGACAGATCGTTTGACATACAAGGTGTTACAAAAGTAAAAATAAATATTAAGCCAATGTCAAGTAGTTTGTGGGAGTATGTATCCCAATCTCAGGGATTGTTTTCGATCAAGAACAAGAAGAGATTGAGGATTGCGGAGACTCGTGGCAGGCAAAAACGCGACGCGCGAACACCACGCGAGACAAGTGCTCGGGCCAGAACCTGCCAAGTGACTCCTACTAAGTACTTATCCAGACGTGGTGAAACAGGTACTCAATCAGGCAACGGTACAATAAAAACTAAGTATATCAGGCCTATACAGGATCCTTCTTCATATGCTGACACTTTTTTAAGGGCATGATCAGACCATCAAACTGAACAACTTTTTCTATGGGACCAATGTCTCACAACAAACGACAACAGGTAACACGCTCACATTGCGTCGACACCGTAATCAACGTCCCCGCCGGCGGGGACAGTCGCGACCTCTGCCCACTCCTATCACTTCTGGCGTCTACAGACGCTACAGGCACATCCCAGGCCGATTCTCACCGATACCAGCTACCCAATCCGCCGCGTAGCCCCAGCAACGTCCTATGCCGAGGTCCGTACCCCCCTGGGGTGCCCCTAGGTCGGTTGCTTAAGTTCATTCATTTGGCTCGGTAGACCCTTCGTGGTCCCTCCAATAGTCCGCAGTAAAAAGCAGTAACTGCTCCCTGAGTATCGCTGTCATTTCCAAATAAAAAAAAAGGACCGATGTCGAAATCGCGAAAAAAAAACAGCTGTTACATACTAAACTGAAATCTTACTTGACCCAATAGTATAGGACAGCTGATTTTTTTAAGAGGTATCCCCGACCGAACGACCTTAACCCTTTCAGAGCCTCACCTCTACTAAACTACATCATTTTAGTACGTATACCTATTTGTAACTGGCTTGTCCTTCATTATGTCACTGCAGTAAATCAAATCCTAAAATCATAAGAGTTCGCACCAAATTTTCCAACTACATATCTAATTAACTCATAAAATATTGTTCTTAAAAAATTTACTTCATATCATTTTTAGATCTTAATATTATCTACACAACGGTGTGTGTCGCAAGTAAAAGTGACTTCAACTTATAAAGTATAGGCATATAATACAGATTTTTTCCAATATTTAGACTTTCCTTTGAACAAAGGTTTCCTTATGTAATTTATAGAAAAATAAGACTTCACAGAAAAGAAAGCCGAGATGTTGAAGATCATTGCTATATTTTTCATTAATTTGTATGTCTTTCAAATAACGATAAGATAGCTTCTAAAAACCAGCAAAATATGGCCCGGCCCTGCGTTTACCTATGGGGAGCGTCTTAAGAGAAGTTTATTCCGAATGCGTAAATGCGCGCTGCATACAAACGAAGTCTGGTGATATTTTCAATCCTAACCGATTAAACTCAATGAAATTTTGCTGAAACAATCTAGAAACAAATCTCTATGCTTGTATCGTGTCTGATTTTCGATAAAATATACAGTTTCAATGCTAGGATTAATTTAAGATTTGTATAGAAATCTTTGAGGCACTGTAACTTTAAAACTGTCCATTTTATGGAAAATCGGACACGATACAAGCATAGAGATTTGTTTCTAGATTGTTTCTGCAAAATTTCATTGAGTTTAATCGATTGGGATTGAACATATCGCGCTCAGAGTAATATACCGACACTTAAGACTTCGATAAAAAAAATCACGACATTCGCACATATTCGGCCGCTCGTTTTGCTCGGTACGGTGTGAACACGACCGTCTGGCGCACACAGACGCGACGCTCGTGCCGTCATGTTGGCAGTAGTTGGCACACAGACAGGGCGGGTCGTTGACCCGCGTCTCGTCGTTTTTTGCACCGATTCCACATTCAAAAACCGAAGCTGATTTTCTGGACGAAAGTTGTTGGTACTTTATTTTTATCGAAGGATCAGCTGTTTTGTTTCATACAAAATTGCTCCTACTGGACCCAAATATGACACACAGAGAGGACATGGACAGATGAGGTGACTTTTTTACGCGATTTCGATGTTGGTCCCTTAGAGAAAGTTGGTTAGTTTGATGGCATGATCATGTTTTTAAAAAAACCGGCAGCTTAAAAAGAAAAATTCTTATACACTTTTTAAGGAGATGACTAGACCATCAAACTGAACAACTTTCACTATGGGGCCAACATTGAAATCGCGAAAAAAATCTGCTGTCCCATACATTTGGCTCGAGTAGGTTTGCAGTTTTGTATGGAAGAGTGGATTTTTTTGTCGGGAGTTCGATATTGGTGCCATAGAGAAAGTTGTTTAGTTTGACGGTCTGATCATCCCTTTAAAAAAATGTCAGCATATTTAGAAGGGCCCTATATTAGCAAAAAAAATTTGGTTTTCTCCGAGATCCTTATACAGTAAGGAGGAAACCTGCATGCTTCAATTTCGAGGCATGTTTTGTACCCACTGTCCATTATAAGTGGCGACGCGACGGGCTCACTCCCCGTCACACTGCACAGAGTTTCGGTACCGTTTCACCAGAAACGTGGATGTTCTGAGGTTTCAGAATATCTGTGACTACCCCCTCGGGGAATATAGTCGTGAGCATATGCTTACGCTTATGCTTATATGCTGCGATAGAGTAAGAACAAAAAACGTTAACAACTAGTTTTTGTATGAAAATTGTTTACTTTTTATTTATTATCCGTCATCAAATCAAATGTAACGAATGATATACAACGTGTTAATAAATAAGCGCAAAACCTCATACACCCCAACTGATTTATATAGAAATATTTACATTGAAACAATAACAACTGAACAGAAGAAACTTATTTCATATTTTATACCATGATTTGTAATATTTACCTGTTTCAAAGTCAATCTATTCATTAATTTATTAACTAAAATTGATAGTTATTAGCATTTTAAATTTTCATGCGGAAATGATTTGTTATTATTTCAGCAATGAATGAAAGCGCTAACGTGCTCATGGATACATTTTAAGAATCTTGTTGTGGTAGTAAGTAGGGTGGTGGGTTGAGTTGAGATCGAGTTCAGTAAATTTTAAATTTTACAAACAAATTATTTAATAATTTAAAAATGTGACCTATGTTGAATTCGATTCTGCTCTTGATTATGAACAAACTATTTTCTAATTATGCGTTAATTTATTAACACGTTGTATACAACGTGTTCATGAATTAACGCAAAACTAGAAAGTAGTTTGTTTAGAACCGAGAGCAGAATCGACTTATCATGGTTTCAACATAGGTAATTTATTTCAAAATTTTAAATAATTTGTTTGTATAATTTTAAATTTACTGACTTCGATCTAAACCCACCGCTCGGGCACTCTCACCCTACTTACTACCATAACAAGATTCTTAAAATGTATCCATGACCACGCTAGCGCTTTCATTAATTGCTGAAATGATAACAAATAATTTTTGCATCAAAACTTAAAATGCGAATAAATTTAAATTTTAATTATAAAGATAATGAAATTATTGTTTCAATCTAATTATTTTGTTATAAATCAGTTGGGGTGTATGAGGTTTTGCGCTTATTCATTAACACGTTGTATATTCTGTGCAAAATTTCAACCGGTTACCTACAGCTCTATAAATTTAGGATAGACGGACAGAGCGTAGGCTCAGCAATAGGGTCCCGTTGACACCCTTTGGGCACGGAACCCTAAAAAAGTCGTTAGAACCTATGAATACGGTGAATTTGCAGTTTATAAAATTCACAAGTCAGTATCGATTTTAGAACCACATCACTCCCATGTTTTTTTTTTGTTACTGCCCACCCCTTTGGCTACCCCGAGGGGTGAAAGTGACCAATAGGGTCTCGACTTTCACCCTTTTTATTGTTCGGTTAGAAAGCTTTGTTGCTTTGATCCATTTTATTATTGTCAAAGGGACCATTTGATACAAGCATAGTTACCTTTACCACCCTATTTTGTCCCATATAGGGTCCTTCTTAATATGCTGATACTTTTTAAAGCGATGATCAGACCGTCAAACTGAACAACTTTCTCTAAGTGACCAACGCGAAAATCGCGAAAAAAAAATCAGCTGTAATTTTTAGCTCAAGTAGGTTTGCAGTTTTGTATGGAAGAGCAGATTTTTTTTTTCGTGATTTCGATGTTGCTGCTATAGAGAAAGTTGTTCAGTTGGACGGTCTGATCATCTCCTTAAAAAAATGTCAGCATATTAAGAAGGACCCTGTATGTTATAGATATGAGAGCCTTTGATTACAGTAAAACAGGAAGATAGGTGACTGGCCTACAGCGCATGGACCGCATAAATTGAGCTCCCGTCGCCTAATTTCCTTGTGTGGCATTGCGTGATTGAGATACTTTTTTTATTTCAGGCGGAATAAAGGTACCACAATGCCTTCTTGTGCTTTTACTCGTACAAATCAAAAAAAAAAACCACACGACATTACTTTTCACTCAGAGACATGAAAAGCAGGTCCATTTTTCGAATATGTAATGCAAGAACGTCACTCTTCCTATTTTAATATAATCAAAGATGAGAGCGTTTGGTGGCGCGTTGCTGAGAGGTATGGACAACTCAATCTTGAGAGTCCGGGTTTGAATCCACACGGACGACATGTCACGTACCAATGAGTTTTTCTAACGTATGTACGTAATACGGACTGCTCTCAAACGGTGAAGGAAAACATCGTGAGGAAACCTGCATACGCTGAAGAAGAAATTCTGATGCGTATGTGAAGTCTACCAATCCGTACTGTGCACGCGTGGTGGACTAACGTACATACACCCTCCTGTGCCCCGTAGTGGGACGTATATAAGCTGATGATGATGATGAATGTTTTTAAACCTAGGAAAAAGCTATAAATAGAAAAGAAAATAGAGGACAATACATACATACAATAGTAAAAAAGGTTACTATAAACTCGATGATTATTTGAATGACCAAAATGTCTGGTCTTGACAATGTTACTCTATGTAATTTAATATTGAATTTATGTAATTGTACTTTGTATATTTTGCTTTGTTGAAAAGAAGTGTGTTGTAGAGTTTCTGGTCGCATCTTCTCTACAACGGAACACCTTCCGACGCGGTGGTAGAGTCAATAATTTTTAACAAAAAAAAATTTTTTATTCCCCCTCTCTTTTTTAATTTGTAGACGCCATCTTGAAAAAATATACCCTATGTCACTCTCACGATTTTTACGAATCCAATGACACCCCATACGTTAAAATCCATCAAACCGTTTAGGCTGTAGGCCGTGCCAAAGAAATAGACATACAAACATACATACATACATACATACATAGATACATACATACATACATACGCTCGAAAAACATAACCCTCCTTCTGTCGCAGTCGGGTAAAAATAACGTCAGAAAGCTATCCATGTGATTTATTTTGTATATTATTTTGAATATTATTTTGAATAAATACAACATATTGAGTTTTTTTTTTCGCGATTGTCTGATCATCCCCCAAAGTATACAACGTGTTAATGAATAAGCGCAAAACCTCATGCACCCCAACTGATTTCTAACAAAATAATTAGATTGAAACAATAATTTCATTATTTTGATAGTTAAAATATAAAGTTATTCGCATTTTAAGTTTTCAGAAAAAATGATTTGTTATCATTTCACCAATGAATAAAAGCGCTAACGTGCTCATGGATACATTGAAGAATCTTGTTTTGGTAGTAAGTAGGGTGAGAGAGCCCGAGCGGTGGGTTGAAATCGAGTTCAGTAATTTTAAATTTTACAAATAAATTATTTCATATTTTGAAAAAAAAAAACCTTTGTTGAAACCATGATAATTCGATTCTGCTCTCGATTCTCAACAAACTACTTTCTAGTTTTGCGTTAATTCATTAACACGTTGTATACCGCATTTAAGTTCATTGTTATTGTAGTGAGTAGAGTACCAATACTATTTGTTTTAAACTGTTGCTACCCGACTGCGCCAAAAGGAGAATTATATTTTTGTATGCCTTAGATTGCGCCTTAGACTTTGTTGCCAGAGTAAAAAATGTCCATGCAGATTATTGCAGACAAAGCTAAGAGGAAGGATCTCCATAGAGTCCGCATAAATTTACGATTGTAGTTGGTCTCTTTGTCTTATGACGTACCTTTAATAGTAGAAGGAGATGGAACTATAGATATTTGTTTATGCGGTTGTCCACTATTTTTTGAGCTAGTGTGTGTGAAAAGTGACCGTAAACATAACGCCATATGTCACTTCCTGAGATCCTTCCTCTTAGAGACAAAGCCACAAGTAAAAGCTAGTAATAAAACAATGTCTATAACCTGTTAAAGATGTCCAGGGGTGGATGTTAAGACTGCAGGCATCAAACTCTACAATATTATTATTTATTAAACTATGCAAATTGTTACAGGTCCGGAGTTAAGTGTTGTATGGGCCCATGACCAATTTAATGCACGACGAGACAGAGCCTAACTGACGTACACAAGGCGACACATCAAGCTACGCAACACCAACATAAGCTGGCCGCGCGTAGGTAGAGTAATGTATAACGTCGCGCGGCCAGCTTATGTTTGTTTTGCGTAGCTTGATGTGTCGCCGTGTGTACTTACTGAACTCCCGATACTCAATACAGCATGATTTTTTTAATGAACTAAAAAATTTTCCGTAAGGAACATGGGTCGGAAAACGAGAAAAACGTGTCAAACTCAAACTCAAGAGTATATTTATTCAAAATAGGATACAATGTATCTCTTTTCGAACGTCACAATCTAAAAAGTCACAGGTTTTGCTATATAAATTATGTCAAACTGGAATCACACCACGCCTTTGTGTCTTCAATATAATCAACAATTTTATATTTGCTTGTGTTTGCACCTTCTATACAAAAGTGCAGAACAGCTGATCTATCTTCTATAGGTCAAACAGTTTTTTCGTTTTTCTACCCATATTCCTTTGGAAAAGTGTTTGGAAATTAAATCGCGCTCGTTAAATTTTCATCGAGTAAGATAATCCATTTTACTACTTTTTTTCTTTTCTACTTATGCAATGGCTACGGAACCCTATCATGGGCGATTCCGATAACTGATATTTTTTATCAATGAAGTCTACAGTAAAACTATCTTTGCGAATTGGGGGCCCTTTTTTCCTACCCTAAGTCCGTGCCTGCCCGTCCGTCGAATGAATCAGCAATATACGTTTTATAATAATAAATAAATGAATGTTTCCAAGCCGGTTCTCTTAGCTACCGAGTTACGCTTCTCGTATGTGTGTGTGCGTGTTTATAAGTGTGTGGTGTCTGGGACGAGTGTCCATTGCCTGGACGGTGCGATACTCAAGTGTCTCTTCTTGTCAGTGCGAGCTCTTTTGTATGAAGCGTCCAGAGTGTGCTAAAGGTGAAACTTGTAGAATTATAGTTGATATTTATAGAAAAGTTTCAGACCAAAAGATGTTTGAAATTTGGAACCTTGTGTGTACCCTATCAGTAGGTATTTATGTGTATGATATACCCAGTAAAAGACTCGACAGTAATAATATGCATTTTTTTACATGGGACCAGTCAACCCATTAGACTCAACATTAATATTATGCAATTTTTACAAGGGCCCAGTCAACCCCTTAGACTCGACATTAATATTACACAATTTTTTAAATGGTACCAGTCAATCCATTAGATTTGAGTGATTTGACATTAATATTATGCAATTATTACATGGTACTAGTCAACCCAATAGAAGACTCGACGGTAATATTACGCAATTTTAGTTGGGTACAGGCAATCCAGTAGGATACTTGTAAGTGTACGACAACAATATTACGGAGTTCTCACATGGGCCCAGATAACCCATTAAAGACCTGACTCCATCCCAATTTGGCTTTGACTAATTATTATAAGGACTAGCCTTGCGGTAGCATTTCCCCTCTGCCACGGTATAAGCACAATTGATCTTGTGCATTTACATTCAATTTTACACCTTATCACTAAACGAGACAGCCTATAATTGCGAAATAATAACTTCGAACTTAGATCGTTTGGGGTTCACACGAGACTACTTTTCATGATTTTTAACATTCAAAATTAGAATCTAAAGTTATGGGGAATAAAATCCAAAGTTACGGATTTCATGTTACCTCGCCCCCCGCAAAAAGTGGCAGAAATGTTTGTTAGTAGAATTACACGCGTAACCAGTCCACATATAAATAGTCAAAGCAATTTGGTATAATCCAGTTAAACACACTATATGTATGAATAGCGGATGACGTCACGCGATGACGTGAGACAGTGCGCACGCGTCGATCCGGTGCGGCAATGACACGGAAACGGTGCCGGGTTCGAGTCCCGTCTGACGTATTATCTAGATACAAGCACGGTTCGTAATTTTAGTATAAGAGATAAGAGGAATTTTGGTAACCATCAGCTGCAAGGCTGATCCAGTATTCATAGGGTGTAAACATCTCTGTGATGGGGATGGACCTGGTTGGCCTGCATAAGTCCAGTCGGTTTAGGAATTTCAGCCGTTCAGGTCTGGTATGGTTGCTAAAAATGAATATGCATGAATATGCAGGTATTATTGTAATATGAACTGTAGCTATGCGAACAGTACAAAAACTGACATGGTCTATCAGTCGGTTTAGGAGAAACAGCAATTCAAAGGTCGGAACTTTGAATGGCTGTATCTCCTAAACCGATTGACAGAACATGACAGTTTTTGTACTGTTCACAGAGCTACAGTGCATATTACAATAATATCCTATGATCAGCCTTGCAGCTGATCGTTCATTTGATACAGACCTTTGAACGGCTGTAACTCCTAAACCGACTGGAGTTATGCAGGCAGACCTGGTTCATACCCATCACAGAGATGCTCTACACCCTATGAATACTGAATCAGCCTTGCAACTGATGGTTACCAAAATTCCTCTTATCTCTTATACTATTTGGACTGAGCCGTCCGGTTCGGTGCGTCGCGTCATGGTGCGTCTAACAAATGACATAAAATACTAGTATTTACCCGCGACTTCGTTCACACAAATTATATACCAGATTTTAAGTCAGATCATAAGAAGTGGCTAAAGTGGCAACACTGATTTTTTTACCGAAGAACTAAAGAAAAAAGAAATAAAATTAAGTTAGGGTAAACAGTTGTATAAGGGGCTTTAAGGGGTGATTGTACCCATGATACTGCAAATGCAAATGATGCTGAAATTAGCTAAACATTTTTTTGGATTTTCCATACTAAATGCAATCAGCTGATCGATGGTTTGTATCTGAAAAGCCGAACTTTTTTTTACGAATTTCCTATATAGGGTCTTTCTTTATATACTGACACTTTTTAAGGGGATGTTCAGACCGTCAAACTGAACAACTTTCTCTATGGGATCAACATCGAAATCGCAAAAAAAAAATTTGCTCTTCCATACAAAACTGCAATCTGCGATTAAGATTCTTCCCTTTTAAAATTTTATTTTATATTAATTTATTTAAAATTTGTATAAGCATATAAGCATTTGCTTACGACTATATTCCCCAAAAAGGTAGTCAGAGATAAAAAAAAAAAAAATATGAAAAAATTTGTCTTTATTATATTCTTAATCTTCATTATCGTTATCTTTTGATGACCTTAACCATATCAAGGACGTGCCTTAAATACACTATTAGTTTTGAATTACTAACATAACTGACTGTACAGGGTCCAACTTAATATGCTGACAGTTTTTTAAGAGGATGTTCAGACCATCAAACTGAACAACTTTATCTATGGGACCAGCATCGAAAAAAAATCTGCTGTCCCATACATTTGTCTCGAGTAGGTTTGCACTTTTGTATGGGACAGCTGATTATATTTCGCGATTACGATGTTGGTGACATAGAAAGTTGTTCAGTTTGACTGTCTGAGAATCCCCTAAAAAAAGAGTCAGCATATTAAGAAGGACCCTGTATACAAGGTGTTACAAAAATATAAATTAACAATTAAGGGGTGGTTTAGGCCATCAAACTGAACAACTTTCGCTATGGGACCAACATCGAAATCGAGAAAAAAAAATCGGAAGTTCCATACTAAACTACAAATCTACTCGAGCTTATTGTATGGGACAGGAGATTTTTTTCGTGATTTCTATGTTGGTCTAAACAACCCCCTTAAAAGTTTTAAATGTTTATTTTTACTTTTGTAACACCTTGTATACGCCAGACCTGAGAAATTTTAATATAATAAAATCTATCTTATACACCGTGTTAATGAATTAACGCAAAACTAGAAAGTAGTTTGTTTAGAATCGAGAGCAGAATCGAATTATCATGTTTTCAACATAGGTTACTTTTTTTCAAAATATTAAATAGTTTGTTCGTAAAATTAAAAATTTACAGAACTCGATCTCAACCCACCGCACAGGCACACTCACTCTACTTACTACCAAAACAAGATTATTAAAATGTATCTACGAGCACGCTAGCGCTTTCATTCATTGCTGAAATGATAACAAATCATTTTTGCCTGAAAACTTAAAATGCAAATAACTTTAAATTTTAACTATCAAAATATTGAAATTATTGTTTCAATCTCATTATTTTGTTATAAATCAGTTGGGGTGTATGAGGTTTTGCGCTTATTCATGAACACGTTGTATATTTAATCTTTATTTATTTAAAAATTAATTTAAATTCTATTTTTAATCTTCATTATCGTTATCTTTTGATGGCCTTGACCATAATATTAAGGACCTGCCTTAAATACTACACTAGTTTTAATTACTAACATTACTTTAAGGGAGTATTCAGACCATGAATCTAAACTTTCCCTAAGGAACGATGGGTCGAAAAATGATAATTATTTTTGGACTTTCCATACAAAAGTGCGGTTCGGCAGATCGATTTTCGAAGGACCAAAACAATTCTCGCTTTTCGACCCATGTTCGATTGGTTAGATTCATGGTCTGAATACACCCTTAAAGTTATAAACGTTGGTGGACAGTGAACGAGACACAATAGAACTTTTATTGTTATGACTGCTATAGCCAGTTACTGTCCACCAACGTGTTAAAAACTAGTGGGTGTATTAACTATTTTTATATTTTAAGAATTAGAATTATATTAAGAATTAGATTTATTAGGCATTATTAATATAACATTTTCAGTTTACACCGTCTCTATCTTCCTTGCTGAATAAAAATTTACTTACCTACTTTGTCTGGCTTCAAAATTATTTTAAATATTATTCGAATTCCAGAAACGGTTTAAAAAAGCCAAAAAATAATTGAGAAGTAAAATAAATAATTGGTGTTAAACGGTGATAAAATAAATGATTATTTGAATACATTTCTTTCGACATTTTGACAATAGTTTAAACATATGCTCACGACTTTATGCCCCGAGGGGGTAGTCAGAGACATTCTGAAACCTCAGAACATCCACATTTCACTAGTACCGAAACTCTGTCCAGTGTGACGGGGAGTGAGCCCGTCGGCACTTGTAATGGACAGTGGGTACAATACATGCCTTGAAATTGAAGCATGCAGGTTTCCTCACGATGTTTTCTTTCACCGAAAAGCCAGTGGTGTTACAAATCGTACATAGATTCCGAAAAACTTATTGGTACGAGTCGGCCTGGACGGGGATCGAACCATCGCCTCCTGCACGGCAGGCAAGGTTACTCGCCACTGGACCACCACGGCCAGTAAATCTCGATTATCAAAAATCATAACCTAAAACCACGCTGTTAGAATTAGTAAAAAAAAATCTAGACCTAACCTAGAACGTTCTGGAATCTAGGTTCTAGATAGCTTCAAACTCACCTACAAACTTTCACTCAAAAAAATCCAACACAAAGAGAATTAAACTCGAAAATTGTAACTTCGAAACCTCATCTTTCTTTAAGACAAGGACAATCGATGTACTTTTTGAGACATTGGGTACATTTCGCGTTAGGTCATTTCGATTCTGTCTAGAAAGAGACGGATAGTGTTTTGTGAGTGCCGTCTCTAACTAGAGTTCATTGTACCGTCCTCTAGAGTGGGCGCAGGCGACGTTATCGCTTTCCCTCTCGCGCTAGTGATAAAGCCCGTAAGTGCGATAGAGAGCGACGTGGTCCACTTTTTGTTCCGAACTTGAATTTCGATCGATATACCACGGTCGTAACTAGTTGATACTTGTTATTTTTTAAATTCAATTAGTTGGAGTAAAATTTTTTATTCGGCTGTACTGGACTTTCTTTAGATACAAACAAAAATTATACCTATCTATAGTATAGGTATGCACGCTAATTACTATATTTCAGGGAATAGCCTATGCTCACGACTATATTCCCATGAGGGGGTAGTCAGAGAATTACCATATACCAACAGGGTGTAAAAAAACACTCTAGTAATATTTAAAGGGTTGGTTTCGACCAGCAAACTTTCACTATGGAACCAAAATAGAAAAAAAATCATCTGTCTTATACATTTGACTTGTCGGTAAAACAGTTTTTTATCAAACAGCTGATTTTTTTCTCTCTTTGCTTTGTCTCCCCTGTAAGAGTTGATCAGTTTGATGGTCTAAACCAGTCCTTTAAATATCACTAGTGTTTTCTTACACCCTGTAGAAAGGCCACATTTTACGAGCGGTGCCCAATGTCCAGTGTGAGCACGATACTACTTGAGGTCAAGAGCAAACCGATCAGTAAAAAAAAATCATTGAATTTAATATCTCAGCAAAACGTTTTTTAACAATAAACTAAAAGCCATTAAATATAAACCTCGGTGTCTAATCCACTTTTATTTCTCTTTTTGAGATAATTTTTTTATTTTGCCTTTAGATTATTAACATTCAGTACCTATTTGGTACTTGAAACCGTATGCAGCCGGCTTTACAGTCGATGCCCACACATTTGGGTAAAAGCGTGGGTTTTTTAGTACATTAACAAGCCTTGCTTTTGTTTGTTGAGTGTCAATACATTTTTTTTTTCTTTTTCTTTAAAACTAAAAAAGTTGCATAAAATGGACCATGGTCACACACAATACACGCGATCGGAAAATAGTAATTTCTTTTCTTAGACAGTAAAATAAATAATCAAATTAAAGATTGAAAAATTAAACTAATTAGCACAACAAGGCTATAACATTTTTATAATAAATAATAGTTAAAATTAGTAACATAAATACATAAAATAATTGCCAACATAAAAGAAAAACCTAACGACAGACACCGTAGTAATGCTTTAATGAATGCAAAGATCATGTGAAAAATTGGCGTTTTCCCAGCAGTGGGATGAAACAGGCTAAAGAAAAAAAAGAAAAAAGATTTTAAAAAAATCGATTGCGTTTGTGCGTTAATCAAAGTACGGAAACCTGAAGGCGCGAATCCAACTTGGCGTGCTGATTATGACGATGAAGAAGATAAACAAATTTAAAATATTGAATACACACATACTTAAAATATTAAATACATAACATAAGGAGGACAGAGTCACAATTGAACCCTAAAGACAATTTTCACAAAATTGGCATAAATTATCAAGTTAACATAAATGAAGTAAGTAAAAAAAAAGACATCGGCTGTATGGGATATATAACCCATTGCCTTGAATTGAACAACGAAGAAAAAAAAATTATAAAATACTTTATTTTAGACTGCAATTGCCCATTAATACTTTAGTCTTTAGAATCAAATATCTTTAGTTATTGTACAATAATGATGTTAAAAGAGTAACAGATACTTTCATAAAATAAAAACGACGTGAGCGCGTTGAATGAAACAATGGCCGCATAATAAACTTGGTTCGTATATGATATACAGAGTAAAGCTGTGTCTACCTAGGGTTACCATGGAAGTCAAAGTCAATATAATTTATTCAATATAGGAGCTTGAAGTACACGCATCAAAGGCCAAATCTTGTTTAAAGCTACCACCGCTTCGGAACGTGTTCTCGCTATAGAGAAGATGCAGCCAGAAACTCTTCAACATAACACGACTTAATAACTTTTACAATATAAATTCTTAAGCTACGGTTATGTATACAATAATACATAGTATATTTAATAATATGCTTTTTTACAGAGGACTTTTTTGATCTGAGTTTTAAACATGTTTTCGGAAAGATTCAAAATGGTGAAAGCCAATGACTAAAAATGGCGCCGTTTTTCTTTTCGTCTCTTTTTTTAGCGCGGCCATCAATCAAAAATGATTATTATAATTTTTTGTTTGTAATATTAATTCAGAATAATGTTACAAACAAAACTTGTTAACCAAGAATATCTCTATACTCAGTCCGAACGGAGATATAAAGGCTTGAAGTAAACGTAATGAACTTCAGATGATTCAACTTCAAGCCTTTATATCCCTTAACTCAGTCCGAACAGAGATACCGTTCGGTCTGAGTTTAGGGATTTACATGGTAATAAAAAGTTTTGTTTGTTACTTTATTCTGAACTAAAATTTTCAAGTTTGGTTGTCGCCCTAAAAACAACAGTGACAAATAAGGCGCCTATCTTCCATACAAAACCCACATTGTCTTTTAGCCTGACAAAAAGCCTGAATTTCCATAGAAACGACCTGAGATTTTGTCAGGTATGTAATTAACAACTCTGTGGAAAAGAACCAAAATTCCTACAAAAACTCAACAGATACCAACATGTTCATCGCTCCATAGAGAAATGTGCCAGATCAAGTCAAGACTATGCCTGCCTTTTTTTAAAGGCCAAGGGATCGAGCCCATACAGCCATATCACAAGTAAACAGTTTCAAATTGTCGATTAAAATGATTCTTAAATAATTAACCATTCAATTTAAAAGATGCGTTGGCAACTTATTGATGATCTTTCCCCTTTTTTATTATTTTAAAGAAACGCATTTTTAATTTTTGACTTTATTTGCGAAAACCGTAGCGCCATCTATCGATCCTCTATGAAACCACTGGAAAAACGCTCATTATGTACACTGTGGACAAACCCAAACTCAAAAACCAAATAATTTATGCAATATACGAGCTTGAAGCCTACTTCTTAAAAATCAAATCATTTTTTGAAGCTACCACCACGTCGAAAAGTTGCAAGTTCTGTTCTGACACAAAGCACTTGTCTCGCGTGGTGTTTTTGCCTGCCACGAGGCTCCGCAATCCTCAATCTCTTCTTGTTTTAGTTCAAAAACAATCCTTGACATTGGGATAGATACTCCCATAAACGACTAACGGAAATGCAGTGTACAAGCAAAAGGCAGTTAATTATAAATAAATAAAAAAATATAGCCCATTCCTTATCAAGTACTTATGTAGTGCCAACATAACGCCAACACCAAAAGATAAACGCTAATGTATAGGTACGACAGTGCTATAGTATCAAAAAGAAATGTAAGAACGCAAAAAAACGCAAGTAATCGCGTGTAAACCAGACCTTACGTACGCAGACGCATAGCAACAGAGTTTATTTACGGAGTTCTATTTATAGCTCTTGAATCAGTCAATTAAATACGTAGTCTAGACCAGAGCCGTCTGGACAACTTCGACTGGCATTTTTCTTTTTCGCATTGTCGTTCAAGGAGCGTGTGCTAGATTTATCAAGGATCTGGTTAAGTAAAGGTAAGCGTATATTACGACGGGCAAAAATCCACCCAATTTGTTTCTTTAATGGGGAACATGCACCAAAATTATAATGAGAAATTATCTTAATTCTACTATTATTTTAAACGCGAAAGTTTCACGTAAAAACTACTGAATGGATTTTAATGAAATTTGGCACACAGATAGAATATGATCTGGATTACCACATAGGATACTTTTTTAAGGTCTGCTCAGACAGAGTCGTGGGCAACAACTATAATTCAATGATAATAGTTGTGAATAGAACATTACTGAAAGATTTATTCTACGTGGATAGGAACGTAATTTCATACACAATCAGCGCAAAGTGACGAAGCGATTAGCAACTTGCGTGCGTTAGAAGAGTACGGCAACATATTATAGCGGATGATTTGTGATGAGCTTCACGCGTCATGAAAAGGAGTGACGTCACGTCATGGCAGTGAGCGTTTTGGCGCGGAATTTGAAAAGTCAACTTTTGATTTGCAATAAATAAATGATTTGTGCATATTTAAAAAAAAAGATTATTACAGCACTTAAAAAGATAACTTTTTAGAAAAAAATAACTCTTTTTTTTCGATTTCCCAGGTTTAGAGACATTTTATTTTATTTATATACTGTAATTTTATTAATTGTGATGAGAAATAAATACTTTTTATTTATTATTATTTAAAAAAATATTTAGGTAAATAGAATTTGAAGCTCTATTCTCATTGGACTTTTATTAGACTTTTAATAATTATTTTTTCTTATTAGAGAGAATTTTTATTTATCCTGTAATCTAAAAAGAATTTTTAATTTGATGTAGGATGGCGTTGAATTTTCTATAAAACGGTTTAAAACACTGATTTTTTTATTGTTTATAGCTCAATAAAAATGCCACTTATAGAGGAATTTCGTGATAAATTTAAAAAAAACTGTGAATAAAATTAATCTAGTTGTTTTTTAAAGACTTTTAATTATTTTAATAATGACATTACAAATTAATTTAATTAATTTTCGTTTAATCAGGACTAAAATAATGAAGTTTCTTCAAAATAAAACAACAAACCAACTGAATGATTTAATTTTGTCACTGAGAACGAAAAACGTTCACTAGGAAAACCTATATAAAAGTGATTCATTAGAAGGAATTATTTAATTGAAAACCACAAATTACGGAGCGATTTACAAATTGAGTTGATTGGAAAAACGCACTTAAGGTGACGAGCGACTACACTTCTTAATAGATTATAAACATCGGTTTAAACGTTAGTTTCTTACATGGACTTACCAACTACTGGACGGAGGGTCTGCGCTCAAAAGAGAACGAAAACGTAAAAAAGAGAACGAATTACGCAACAATCTTCGTTTGATCGGCCGTCTACGCGCGCGCCGTGCTCCGATGGGGGAGTGACCCAGAAAATAATTTCAGCATTTTCAATGTTTTTAGTTGATTTATATTACTCTACGTACTTAGGTTTGTATAGTTTAGTCTCAAACACTTTTTTTGATAATTTTGTACTAGACCTGGCGTCCATAGTATACTACGTCAATGAAAAACCCGACTGCAGCAAAAAATTGTAAATGAAGAGAGAAAAACAACGTCTAGAATTATTAATTTGCTATACCAACTTTTTTGTGGACACATAATTTGACTGTTATTAGGTAGGTATTGCAGGCGGGGACAAACGAATAACCAACAAATATGGTTTCCATTCACTTAGAATGATTATGAGAAATTAATAAAGAACAAAAATCTGATTCTCAACACAAGTAAAACTAGAAAAAGCTACTTACAAAGTAGATAGAAGGTACTTACGTTAGTAACATTAATCTGTGGTAGTACTTAGTATTATTTTGATCTTCTAACGAGGCGTTTTCTTTAAAAAAATGTTCTTTGGCACTCACTAGATGGTGCTGTAGACACAAAAATTAAATTGTCACTCGCATTTTACAATTATTATAGGGAGACTATTGTATTTAATGATTACGACTTCAACAATTTTGTATTGTTACAATCATTGTGTTTGTTGGTAACATGTTTATGTGTGTATAATTCTTTAAGTGAATATATTTTTTAAGAAGTTGATGTCCCTTAATTTTACAAATAAATTCTGCATCTATTAAATTTAAAATGTCTACTAGCGCCATCTGTTGATTTTTCCAAATCAATTATCATATCATATGTTAAGTCAGATTATAAGCTATCAAACAAAAAAAGTTTCTTCAAAATCGGTTCTGTAGTTTTCGCGTGATGCTCGCACAAACAAACACACAAACGTACAGACAAAAATTCTAAAATAGTTGATTTGGAGTCAGGGACACCTAAAAACCATATCGTCATTATTTTTTTGTAAATACCTTCAATGTGCAGACATACTTCTGTTACAGTTTTATAATAGCTAAGAAGATACCTAGACAGAACTAAGCTGAAACATGTTTTTCAGTAGAATAAAAATAATCTTATAATGTAAATTTATACCACAAACTTACTTACAATGTAAATAATTATTAAGTTGTATGACAGTAAAACCATAAAAATAATAAGTACTAAAATATTTTACGATAATGGCAAACATAAAATTTTTACACGGATGTGATTTGCATTTTTCTTAAAAATCTACAAACAATTTGTTTTAATATCTCTTGCAACGATTACATTTCAATAAATAAATCTCATAAAGATTTTATGTCATTTTTCACCGAAAACATTTTCTTACTTCTAAATTATTGGAGTCACTTAATTAAATATGTGCACTCCATTTCTTTCCGTGGGTGATAAAAGTCGGCTAAACGTTAAGGTTAATATTTTTATTTTATATTTATTTATAAGTCATTCCATCCTATTATGCAAAAAAAACCTCAACAATGCAAAAATAAACGTCGCTACAATCATAAGATACAAACTAACGAATTGAATTAGTACAATATCAACAAAAAATCATTTTATCTATCTCTGCTTTTTAAAACAATAACAAAAAACGCTAAAATTGAACTTTGCTTTATTTAAAAGTATGTAAAAAAGTTTTAGACCACTTCAAAACCAAATACGCTCTTATATTAAAGTATGTACGTGTAATAACATTAAATACAATGTTAATCACTACCAAGAACTCGAAAAAACATTGTAAAAATCACAAAAAATGTCCAGACTAAAGTATCAAAATTCATTGTCGCCAACCGCCCGCGCCCGCCACAGGGGCAGTGCAGTAGGCGTCACGCGTGCGAGCGGGACAGCTATACATTGGCAAGCTCCGTCTGTTGAAGCTAACGGTGCGATGCGCGGGCGACGATCGACCTCACGCTTTTTAAAATCGACCGATCTTTTACACTGATTTAATTTTGAGTTTGTGGTGAAAATTATATGTTTTTTGATACAAGATCTTGTAGGTAGCCATCTGGCACGGATTTTTATTATTTCGTATTGGAGTTCGGTTAAAATTTCTCGTTACAAATTTTGTGGTGGACACAGCTATTTTTAGAATGAGTTTTTTTGGGAAAATTTGTGGAATTTTCAAAAAAAACTCTCTTAGGTCGTGTTGAGAAAGGCTTTCGTTATCTCCGTCATAAGTTTGATTTTGAGATTTGTAAAGAAAGTAATGTTTTTAACACTTTCAAAGTTCGAAATAATTTACTACGATTGTAGACCTATGTTAAAGTCATTATTATTAGAAAAATATGTTTTTTAACGATTTTAGGTTTTCATTTCATACAGCGTGGAATGTTTTAAATATATTTTGTAAGTTATTTCATTTTATTGAATAATACACTAAATATTTTAGCCCGTTTTAAAGACTTGGTAAAAAACGCGACTCTACAATACAAACATACATATGCTCACGACCATATCACTAAAGGACTATCTGAAAAAAAACTCACCATAATCACTAAAGACTATCTGAAACATGGGAAGGTTTAATTTTATCCTATTTAAGGTTTCAAGATGGAAAAACGCATCAGATGAGACTCTACATAAACTATAATGAAAAATAATTAATAAAAATCAATTAAAAACGTTCAACGCACATCATAATTTTGACAACGTTTTGAAATTAATAATCTATTTTGTTTTATATTTTTTCTAAAGACCAAAAAAATACAAAATTAACATATGTGAAAAATAATACTCACATCATTTGTGTTCCTGAATGATTTTTTTAATTAAATATTTATAATTATTATAATATAGGATAATAAATGATTTAAAATTATCTACGACGACGGGCGACGGGTTCACCCCCCGTCACACTGGACAGAGTTTCGGTACTACTGGTGAAACGTGGATGTTCTGATGTTTCAGAATATCTCTGACTACCCCTTCGGGGAATAGGGTCGTGAGCATATGCTATGCTATGCTAAAATTATCTATAAAATTGGAAAGTTAAAATAAAATTTTCAGTTTAAAATTAAATATTTATTTTTAAAAAAATTAACTGTTTTTCCCACTGCTGGGCAAAGGTTTCCCCTAAACTGTTTATACAACGTGTTAATGAATTAACGCAAAACTAGAAAGTAGTTTGTTTAGAATCGAGAGCAGAATCGAATTATCATGGTTTCAACATTACGTAATTTATGTCAAAATATTAAATAATTTGTTTGTAAAAATTAAAATTTACTGAACTCGATCTCAACCCACAGCATGGGCACAGTCACCCTACTTACTACCAAAACAAGATTCTAAAAAATTTATCCATGAGCATGTTAGCGCTTTCATTAATTGCTGAAATGATAGCAAATCATTTTTGCCTGAAAACTTAAAATGCAAATAACTTTAAATTTTAACAATCAAAATAATGTAATTATTGTTTCAATCTAATTATTTTGGTATAAATCAGTTGGGGTGTATGAGGTTTTGCGCTTATTCATTAACACGTTGCATAAAAAATATAATATAAGCATATTTTTATTTGTAAACATTTTTAATAATATTTCCAAAAATCTGATGAATGTATTATATTTATATAATTTTTCAATAAAACAGGTTGTTAAAATGTAATGCTGTCAATTAATTTTAACAATAACACATACACACACGAACAAACACACACACACACACATACTTATTACATACACAAATGGCATTATACCTACACATTTACTAAAATAAAAATAAGAAATATTAAGAAGATTTAAAGTATAACTGAATTGACAACATTTCATTTTAAGAAAGGTACCAAAATAAGAAAACCATTTGGAGATTATGTGATTCAAAGCTTATATCAAAATTATCAGATTTTTCTATCCATTATTTTTCGAGTTATTTGAAAAAAAAAATACTGAAAAATATAATAGAGGTTGAATGAAATTTTATTCCTTTCCCTGCTTGGCTTTTCTAAAAAAAAAATCTATTGTATTTGACAGTTTTTATTTTTAAAGTTATTGCGACCAAGGTATCTTAGCCATAAATCCTATGTTTTTCAGAAAATTCAAAAGTAAACTAAAAATAGAAATATCGGTCAAAAATAAAATCGCAAAAATACGTATCTCTTATTTTTTAACCTATATTTTTATTAAAAACAGGTGGTTAAAAAAATGTAATGTTGTCAATTGAATTGAATTATAAATAAATATAAGTTATGAATTTTGTTTTTGATTGCATATAGCGTATGCTCACGACTATATTCCCCGAGCGTAGTCAGAGATATTCTGAAACTTCAGAACATCCACGTCTCACTAGTAGTACCTACCGAAAACAGTGGCTACAATATATGCCTCGAAATTGAAGCATGCAGATTTCCTCACGATGTTTTCCTTCACCGAAAATAAATTCCGAAATTCCGATTCCAACACGCTCTTGCTCGGTTTTAAAAAAAGGCATATTATTTAAACCTCTAGATACAGTAGGTACTGTAATAGGCCTATAAATGTTACGATGAACAGGTATAATATTGTGGTTTTCCTTTTATAAAATTCTTAGTACCTATCAGGAAAAATACCTTGCATTTTCAATGAAATTACCTGTTAAACAAAAGAAGATCTTTGCATGCATTCTTTGACTATTTATATGTGGACTGGTTACGCGTGTAATTCTACTAACAAACATTTCTGCCACTTTTTGCGAAAGGCGAGGTAACATGAAATCCGCAACTTTGGATTTTATTCCCCATAACTTTAGATTCTAATTTTGAATGTTAAAAATCATGAAAAGTAGTGTCTTGTGAACCCCAAACGTTCTAAGTTCGAAGTTATTATTTCGCAATTATAGGCTGTCTCGATTAGTGATAAGGTGTAAAATTGAATATAAATGCACAAGATCAATTGTGCTTATACCGTGGCAGAGGGGAAATGCTACCGCAAGGCTAGTCCTTATAATAATTAATCAAAGCATGCATTTTATTTTCTGCATCTGTATCCATTTTTTGAAAGTTCAGGCTAGATTTTGATACTCTAAGGCCGAGATTCAGAAACGATTTTTTTGGTCTTAGCTCGAGCTAAGCGTGGCGAAAATGTATGGATTTTGACATACGGGAGTCCGAACTATGACTTACAAATCGTCTCTGTATCTCGGCCTCACTGTCAGTTGCACGGACGTTCATTAAAGTTAATTTTTTTTAAATTTTTATTTATTTATAATTAATGGAGGAAACCTGCATGCTTCGATTTCGAGGCATGTATTGTATCCACTGTCCATTATGTGGCGACGGGCTCACCCCCCGTCACACTGGATAGAGTTTCGGTACTACTGGTGAAATGTGGATGTTCTGATGTTTCAGAATATCTCTGACTACCCCCTCGGGGAATATAGTCGTGAGCATATGCATATAATTAATGGAAACAGATGATACACCGATTCGTTCGTTGTGTTCGATTTGTAACACCACTGGCTTTTCGGTGAAGGAAAAACATCGTGAGGAAACCTGCATGCTTCAATGGGGCAAGTACTGTGTGTTACAAAAGAAAAAAAAACATTTAAAACTTTTAAGAGCGATATTAAGACCATCAAACTGAACAACTTTCACTAAGGGACCGACACCGAAATCGCGAAAAAAAAATCAGCTGTCCCATACATTTAGCTAAGGTAGATTTGTAGTTTAGTATGGAACATCTGATTTTTTTTTCGCGATTTCGATGTTGGTCCCATAGTGAAAGTTGTTTAGTTTGATGGTCTAAACCCCCTTAAATGTTTATTTGTATTTTTGTAACACCTTGTGTAGGTATTGTACCCACTGTCCTTTCTAATGGACTTATAATTATAAGTGGCGACGGGCTCACTCCCCGTCACACTGGACAGGGTTTCGGTACTACTGGTGAAACGTGGATGTTCTGAGGTTTCAGAATATCTCTGACTACCTCCTCGGGGAATATAGTCGTGAGCATATGCTATGCTATGCTATAATGAATGGACTTCTTGCTTGTGCGTTAGCACCGCATTTACTCCAGTACTTTCACCAACTTTGGGACCAACATCGAAATCGCGATAAATATAATCTGCTGTCCCATACATTTAGCTCGAGTAGATTTGTAGTTTAGTATGGAACATCAGTTTTTTTTTTTCGCGATTTCGATATTGGTCCCATAGTGAAAGTTGTTCAGTTTGATGATCTAAACCACCCCCTTAAATGTTTATTTGCATTTTTGTAACACCTTGTATAATTGCTTTATTTATTTCTTTTTTTAACGAATATTGAAAATGAGGTATCTCTACATTAATCTAGTATCTCTTCTCCTTAATTTTTTCTACTAAATAAATATTATATAATATTCCAATTAATATTAATACATCAAACTTACCTCTATTATTGTCTGCCATCAGATATCAGAATAGTTACCTGGAAAACAAAAGTTTAGTTATTAATAATAAAATTTACTCAAAAAAATTATTTATTAAAACCAAATAGGGTGTAAACATATCTATGTAAGATATTTTATAATATTAAAATGAACAACTTTCACTATGGGACCAAAGCAACAGTCACGAAAATAAATCAGTTTTTCCATACAAAAAGCCGCAACAAAACACTCTTATCTTGTTCAACTTTTTTTTTCACTTAACATATTATATTCATAAATTCTTCTTGCTTTACCTTTTTTGAATTCTTTATTTTATATAAAAAAATTGTATCAATAACAATATTTTCAATGTCAGAGATTTTAAAATGAAAGGATAATTTTTATTTAAACTATTTCTGTTTTCGTATTTGCAACTCGATGATTTGCAAAAAAATATGAATTTAGTTTTTTAAAATGATATCTTCTATCCGTAAAAATATAAAATAAAGACTGTGAGAAAAAACTTGACATACCGAATTGTCAAAAACATTAAAATCGATAGGTTTTCATAAAGATAATTATTGGTAGTTATAGCTGCGATTTTTTTTGACCATCCCTTAAGGGATTATGGTCGTAAAGATTTTATGTACTGACGTATGTAATTACTCATATAATAAAAAAATAAAAACGGTCAAGTGCGAGTCGGGATACTCGCGCACCGAGGGTTCAGTACCACACAAGTTACAAAAAAGTTTTGTTTTCTCCGGGACCTTTAGCGCGAGAACGACTCACACTTGGCCGGTTTTTATTATGTTTTGTCATACTGTAGAGCTTGCTCTACCACGTGTTAATGAATTAACGCAAAACTAGAAAGTAGTTTGTTTAGAATCGAGAGCAGAATCGAATTATCATGGTTTCAACATTGGATTTTTTTTTCAAAATATTAAAATTTTGTTTTTTAAATTTAAAATTTAATGAACTCGATTTCAAACCACCACACGGGCCCTCTCACCCTACATACTACCAAAACAAGATTCATAAAATGTATCCACGAGCATATTAGCTCTTTCATTCATTGCTGAATTGATAACAAATAATGTTTGCCTCAAAACTTAAAATGTGAATAACTTTAAATTTTAACTATCAAAATAATGAAATTATCGTTTCAATCTAATTATTTTGTTATAAATCAGTTGGGGTGTATGAGGTTTTGCGCTTATTCATTAACACGTTGTATAATCACACCAAGTTTGACGCCTGTATGTATTATCGTTTCTACGATAGATCGAAATGAAAAAACGTTTATAAAAACTAGTTTCTGGGTTTGAGGACCCTTAATTTTTAACATTTTGTAATTTTTATTATTTAATAAATAAACATATTTTTGTCATTTTAATTATAAAAGTTGTTCAATTTGATGATCTTTACCGTAAACATTCTGATAGTTATATTCGTTAAATTTAAGTTATTAGTTAGTAAGTTCTAAAATTTTTAGTTTAATTTTTTACATGCACAAAAAATAATCAACGACCTAAAAAAAGAACGCCAAAAAGGTCACTGCAAATTAAAAAAACAAACGCATTCATTAAAATCTCCCAACTCTGCAAAAACACAAAAAATGCTGCCACCCTTTAGAAAAAAAACATACATAGTATCAACATAAAGAGGCCATGTAGAAAAAAAAGAAATAGATAAATAAGAAAGGGACGGGGCTAGGCGTTAGAATGTGACGGCATGTGCTCCCCCACAATTGTTTGAATCTATTTATGTTTTTTTGTGCGACGTTGCCGCCCTTCTTCTGTAAGGGACTTTGTTTTTTTGACATTTTTGAATTTGATTTTGACTTTTGATTAATTCGAGTTTGAATTTTTCAGTGCAGCGCGTCAACTCTTGTAGTCAAGCGAAATTGAAAAAAAAAGAAGAAATGATTTTAGTTTTTTTTTAGACCAATATTGATGAATAAGGAGAGAGAAAGATGAGGAGGGGAACAACAAGTTTTTTTGACACCATGCCAAAATTCATAAAAATGAAAAAAGTCGGATAAAAAAATGTATACAACGTGTTAATGAATTAACGCAAAACTAGATACTCGTTTTTTTTAGTATCGAGAGCAGAATCGAATTATCATGTTTACAACATAGGTATTTTCAAAATATTAAATAATTCGATCGTAAAATTTAACATTTACTGAACTCGATCTCAAACCACAGTTCGGGCACTCACACCCTACTTACTACCAAAACAAGATTCTTAAAATGTATCCATGAGCACGTTAGCACTTTATAAAACTGCAAACTTACTCGAGCAAAATGTATGGGACAGTAGATTTTTTTTTGTTAAAATTCATTTTCAATCATTCAATCATAGTTCTGTCTTTCACACTGCTCATACAAATGACAGTGACCGCATCATATTTAAACATGTTACAACGTGGGGTAGAGTAGAGGTCGCCCACCAGAAGATGGGTCAATGATATTAGGAGACACGCGGGTCCCAACAGGATGCAGAGGTCGAGGGACAGAACGTTATGGAGAAATATGGAGGAGTCCGAAGACGGACTGAATAACCTTTGACTATTTATATGTGGGCTGGTTACGCGTGTAATTCTACTAACAAACATTTCTGCCACTTTTTGCGGGGGACGAGGTAACAATGAAATCCGCAACTTTGGATTTTATTCCCCATAACTTTAGATTCTAATTTTGAATGTTAAAAATCATGAAAAGTAGTCTCGTGTGAACCCCAAACGTTCTAAGTTCGAAGTTATTATTTCGCAATTATAGGCTGTCTCGTTTAGTGATAAGGTGTAAAATTGAATGTAAATGCACAAGATCAATTGTGCTTATACCGTGGCAGAGGGGAAATGCTACCGCAAGGCTAGTGCTGTGACGGATGGATGGATGAAGCCTAAATAAAATTTTAGTGTAAGCCAGCCTACATGTTGTCCAAAATGTCAGTTCGCAAGCATTGAAAAGGCAATTTGAAAGACAAACGCTCGGTTACCCGGCCAGGAGGAACGACCGGCCATGTTGGTTGCCACGTGACCTTGCGGCCTGCGCGTGCGACGCAGACAGACGTGACGCGGCGGCTGCGCGCGAAATGCGCGCGATATCGCGTGCTCTCAGAGGCATGAAACTATGTTATAACAGGGTGAAATTGATATCATTAGCATCCTTTTAAACTAAGTCTGCCCATCAAACTGAACAACTTTTACTATGGGAGCAAACCGATCGGAGCAAAAAAAATCTCCTGTTGCATACTAAACTGCAGTGCCTACTCGACTCAAATGTGCATACATATAATACAGTACAATACAGTGCAGCAAGGAATGCATAAATGCGCGCTGCATGCAAACGAAGTCTGGTGATATTTTCAATACTAACCAATTAAACGCAGTGATATTTTGCAAAACAATCTAGGAATACAATATTTATGCTTGTATCGTGTCAGATTTACGTTAAAATATACAGTTTCAATGCTAAGATTAATTTAAAATTTGTATGGAAATCTTTGAGGCACTGTAACTTTAAAACTGTACATATTAAGGAAAATCTGACACGATGCAAGCACAGAGATTTGTTTCTAGATTGTTTCTGCAAAATTTCAGTGAGTTTAATCGGTTATTTTTGCAACCAGACTTCGTTTGTATGGAGCGCGCCCACAGTAATATACCCTTAAACGGTTTTAAAATAGTATCATCAGATCGTCAAACTGAACAACTTTAGTTGTGGAAATAACTTAGATATCACAAATAAAATATGCTGCTATCGCACACAACTGCAAATCTACTTGATCCAAATGTATGGCAAAGTACCTATAATTTTTGGGTTATCAATGTTACTCTCATAGAGAAAGATATTCAATTTGATGGTCTGATCATTCCTTAAAAAACCGTTAGCATATTAAGAAGGCTATATGCTATTTGGTTCTACAGGATGAAACATGATATCAATATCATCCTTTTAAACTAAGAATCTACCCATCAAACTGAACAACTTTTAGTATAGGAGCAAACCGATCGGAGCAAACAAAAATCAGCTGTACCATACAAAACTGCAAACCCATTTGAGCCAAATAAATTGGACAGCTGATCTTTTCTTCGCGATTTAGATATTTGTCTTATACAGAAAATTGATCAGTTTGACGGTCTGATCATCCCCTTAAAAAGTGTCAGCATACAAAGAAGGACCTTGTATACCTAAATTTTGTTTGTGATCTCCTTTTTTTTTAAATTAATTTTTTTTTATTTATTTATTTTTAACAAAACAGATACAAGAATATAATCTAGATATAGACAGCGAACGAAAACCGCGTACGATTTATCTGCCGCCGCTTATTCGCAATAACATAATACTATACTCCGTTCCAAACAGCAACGAAATTTTAAGGCTATATCGAATTACAGAATTTTCGGATTTGGAACAATACTCTCGCTTATTCCCAGCTCCAGTAATGTCCATGATTTATGTCGGACCAGACAGTATATCTTTCTGATCAAAATGGGTTTGCTCTTGAAGGGGTCGAAGATGTAGCGAGCTAACCTAGAAGAAGCCTATTCACTCGTACTTTAAAGTAATTCGGCTAAAATTACCGACTTTAAAAATCCGTACAATGGGGAGGCCTATGTCTATATCAAAGAGATTATACCTAATAGAGTGAGCCATACCAATTGTAAAGTGTCCACTTTTTTTGACGTTTAGGTTTGAGTGTGTGGTGTCAAGTAGTATGGACAAAAGGCACCAAGTGACATATGGCCTTATGTTTACGGTCACTTTTAACACACACTAGCTCAAAAAAAAGTGGACAGCCGCATAAACAAATATCTATAGTTCCATCTCCTTCTACTATTAAAGGTACGTCATAAGACAAAAGAGACTAACTACAATCGTAAATGTATGCGGACTCCATGGAGATCCTTTCTCTGAGTGATTTTCACAAAAACCGAAGGACAACTTCATTGAAGTTTTAACCTTTGACTATTTATATGTGGACTGGCGAGGTAACATGAAATCCGTTACTTTGGATTTTATTCCCCATCAATTTAGATTTTAATTTTGAATGTTAAAAATCATAAATAGTAGTCTCGTGTGAACCCCAAACGTTCTAAGTTCGAAGTTATTATTTCGCAATTATAGGCTGTCTCGTTTAGGTGTCTCATAAGGTGTAAAATTGAATGTAAATGCACAAGATCAATTGTGCTTATACCGTGGCAGAGGGGAAATGCTACCGCAAGGCTAGTCCTTATAATAATTAGTCAAAGGTTTTAACCTACGAGAGAACAGACTAAGCAGCAATCCTGACGCTGGATGCGATGTAAACAACAGATCCAATGTCAGCGCATTCGACACACGACACGAATACTAACCGATCAGATGGCGAGCTCTTACCCACACTATAACGATTATCATTATCACGACTATATTCCCCGAGGAGGTAATCAGAGGTCAACATTCTCTTATTCCCGAAGGCGCTCTGAAAAAACTCTGACACCAGGGCTTGCTGCCCACACGATAAGAAACATAACATTCTCTTGCCCACAAGTGCGTAGCACCCTCAATCGACAGAAGTGCATGAAAAAATGTATGAATGTGAATGAGGCTAAAGAGGTGTGTCAGAGTCGTAGCGTGTGGCGGTCTTTGACTAATTATTATAAGGACTAGCCTTGCGGTAGCATTTCCCCTCTGCCACGGTATAAGCACAATTGATCTTGTGCATTTACATTCAATTTTACACCTTTTCACTAAACGAGACAGCCTATAATTGCGAAATAATAACTTCGAACTTAGAACGTTTGGGGTTCACACGAGACTAGTTTTCATGATTTTTGACATTCAAAATTAGAATCTAAAGTTATGGGGAATAAAATCCAAAGTTGCGGATTTCATGTTACCTCGCCCCCCGCAAAAAGTGGCAGAAATATTTGTTAGTAGATTAGATAGTCAAAGGCAGTCCGTGGTCTCTGCCTACCCCCATGGGACAATGGCATGAGCTTATGTACTACTTACTGACTTTCAAACTAGACTGAAAATCTTGGGGTAGGTTGACCAGAATAAGAATGGGAGTTGATGTAACTATCATCTTCACCAGTGGGGCAAAAAATGCTCACCCGAGTGCGACTGTGGTGGCCCGGAGTAGACTATCGAGCACATAATTAACAAAGTGGCCTGATAGAGCTAACCCCACAGAACACTATAAGAGGGGTTAGAAATGCAAAGTAGCGCTTTTGCTTCGGAGACGGCTGTCGCCACTTGTCTTCCCGCTCACGCTGCTACAATTACTCATGCCTTCTCGCTCGCACCACGCACGTCTTTTATGCACTGAATAGACTCAATTTTATACTACGGGTCAAATACTACGGGTGCGCGCGGCTGACTGCATTCCCTTGCTCGTTTTCCCTCAAGTTTCCCAGAAAGTGTGAGGTGAGGTGGGGGATCTGAAGTCAGAGGGGGGCGGGGAGTGGCCGTTCTGTATGTAGAACTATACCTATTCTGTGCCTAGACGAAGGTGACGGGACGAAATTGATCGTGTCCTTAAGAATTGGTGAGCATAATATGCTCATATGACATGCATATTATGACGGGTAAAAAAACTGCATGCTTCTAAAGAAGCTGGTTGTAGCAAAGATTCTGACCACACCGTTCAGGATTATGGTTGTAAGTTTATGTATGTAGGAGTGTGATGTCCAAATGTATGTTGTAAAGTGGAATAAAGTGTAAAACGCGCGCTGCGCCCGAGTCGTTCGCCTCGTGACGTCACAGAGTTAGTCACCAATTCAGTTCAATGGCGCATGAGTTGATACCGACGCGACGTGAGCAAGAATTAAACATATTGCCTTATGTTTAAGAGTCAAGAAAACTGTGCAGGTAACTGTGGTCATACAGTTTGGGTCAATTCGCGTTTAGGTCAGTTTGCGAGCGATTAAGTCATTTTGAGAGTATGTCATTATGAGATTAGCATAGCATATCGTCGACTAGACCACGTAACTCCATTAGGAGACACAAAAAACGTCACCACGAACAATGACAGCCCAGAGTTATATGGTTTTCTATTTATCATTTTAAATTGTAACGGCTTTTTAAAAGGATTTAAGAGTTGTGCCATGGATGCATTCATAAATTAGTAATAAAATTGTATAAAATGTAATTTGAAAAATAAAATGGAGTTACGAGGTTTGACACTTTAGCCAACGTTATGCTCACGACTATTTTCCATGGGGGGGTTCAAAGATATTCTGAATCCTCAGAACATCCATGTTTCACTAGTAGTATTGAAACTCTGTCCAGTGTGACGGGGAGTGAGCCCGTCGCCACTTGCAATGGACAGTGGGTACAATACATGCCTCGAAATTGAAGCATGCAGGTTTCCTCACGATGTTTTCCGTCACCGAGAAGTGTGGAAATTCTATATAAATTTCGAAAAACTCATTGGTACGAGGCGGCCTGGACGGGGATCGAACCATCGCCTCCTGCAAGGCAGGCAAGGTTACTCGCCAATGGACCACCACGGCTATTGTTTTTGATTAATTTCACATTTTACGCTATACAGGGTCCTTCTTAATATGCTGACACTTTTAAAGGGGATGATCAGACAATCAAACTGAAAAACATTCTCTATTGGACCAACATCGAAATCGCGAAAAAGAAATCATCTGTCCCATACATTTGGCTCAAGTAGGTTTACAGTTTTGTGGGACAGCTATTTTTTTTTCGCGATATCGATGTTGGTGCCGAACAGAAAGTTGTTTAGTTTGACGATCTGATCATACCCTTACAAAATTTTCAGCATGATGAGAAGGACCCTGTAGATTTTCAAAGAATGATCTGACATTTATTTATAGAAAAAATACAAGGTACGTATGTCAAAATGTCACAGATTTCAAAGAATTAATAAATGATAAAAAAATTAAAAATTAAAAAGCCGTGGTGGTCCAGTGGCGAGTAACCTTGCCTGCCGTGCAGGAGGCGATGGTTCGATCCCCGTCCAGGCCGACTCGTACCAATGAGTTTTTCGGAATTTATGTACGATTTGTAACACCACTGGCTTTTCGGTGAAGGAAAACATCGTGAGGAAACCTGCATGCTTCAATTTCGAGGCATGTATTATACCCACTGTCCATTATAAGTGGCGACGGGCTCACCCCCCGTCACACTGGACAGAGTTTCGGTACTACTGGTGAAACGTGGATGCTCTGAGATTTCAGAACATCTCTGACTACCCCCTCGGGGAATATAGTCGTGAGCATATACATACATACATACATACATAAAAAAATTAAATAATGAGTAATATTAGACAAAAAAGTCTTCTTTACTTTTATAAGTAAAGGGACATATTATTTTTATTTCATTCAATAAAAACAAGTCATTTAATAAATTAATAGTCCATTTTCGTGGAATTATTTTGCTCATGTCAAAGAGCCTAAAAAAATTTTAAAAAAAATCGTTATCTCGAACACTGCCTAAAATAATTTTCACTGTAAATGGGTCACTCTATATAATTATACATACATCTGATACATGAAATAAAAAATATCATTAATTTCAAAGTAAAAAAATCACTAATAAAGTTAACGGTACCTCATATGCCGGTAAAGGGCCCGCGCATGCGACGTTGCCGCTCTTCTCAGAGCAAAGGGCGGGAGGCGCGCTCCTCATTGGCCAATTCAAACCCTGCGTCGACGCATCCGATGCATTCTACGCGTCACTTATAGACCGCTCTATTGGTCTATTCGAATTTGGAAGCTTTTTTTAACGATTGGTCGTTTTTTTTTGTTAATAACGGATTGGTTGAATGCAGTTTTTTCGTTGGTCGTTTTTTGGGTTATGTGTTTTTTTGGGATGTGGAATAGTGGAATAGTTATATTTTGTGTTCCTAGAATTGGTTGGGAGGTGGCATTAGGTTAGATTGATCCTCTCTTTATGTAAAGCAGTTTAATATGATTTTTATACTCTTTTATTTATTACATAGACAGGTAAAGTGGTCTTACAACATTAACATAGCTTCAGTATTGTGCGAATGTGACATTTTGCGTAAAGATGACAATTTGCGAATGTGATATTTTGTGACTGTGGCATTTGCCTCAAGAAAGATGACAATTTGCGAATATTACGTTACGCGAATATGCCATTATGCGACAAGAAGCAAATTTGTGAATAGATTTTTTAACTCAAGTCATAATCCTGGAGTCACGTTGCAGGTTCTGACCCGAAAACTTGTCTCGCGTGTTGTCCGCGCGTCGCGTCTTTGCCTGCTACGAGGCTCCGCATTCCTTAATCTCTTCTTGTTCTTTATCAAAAACAATCCCTGAGATTGGGATAGATACTCCCACAAACTACTTGACATTGGCGGAAATGCGGTGCTAACGCACAAGCAAAAAGTCCATTAATTATAAATAATAATAAAATTTGTGAATATGACATTACGCGCATGTGCCATTTTGCGAATATAAAAAGACAATTTGCGAATGTAACATTACGCAAGTGTGATATTTTGCGAATGGCAATGGAATTATTGGCTAAGTGTCGATAACTTTACACAAAAGGGCGAACTTATTCCGAAGATATTTCTTCCAGTAGACCTGTGACAGAGATAAAGTTTACAATTAAAGTTTCATGAGCGCAAACATCGTCAAAACCTTAAATTCGTCGTTGAAACATCGGCGAGTTGTCAATTCGGTATTCGCTAAGGTTATGTTATGTGTCAAACTCATATAAAAACTTCGACGATCTGAAGGATGCAAGAAGGATGTTACATTTGTGAGCTCATCGATGATTTTGACAGCGATGTGACGCTTAGAGAATTGCACTCCAGGTCCATCCCCATCACACAGATGCTCTATGAATACTGAATCAGCCTTGCAGCTGATGGTTACCAAAATGCCTCTTATCTCTTATACTATTATTAAGTTCATTGAACTCTCTCAAACGGGATAATGTTGTAACTCATAACCAAAGTACATATAGAGTCCTTCTTAATTTGCTGACACTTTTTTAATAGGATGATCAGACCATCAAACTGAACAACTTTCTCTATGGGACCAATGTCGAAATCGCGAAACAAAAATCTGCTGTTCCATACTAAACTAAAATCTTACTCGACCCAATTGTATGGGACAGCTGATATTTTTCTCGCGATTTCGACTTTGGTCCCATAGAGAAAGTTGTTCTGTTTGATGGTCTGATCATCCTCTTAAAATACTGTCAGCATATTGTCGGCTAAAGTGTCAGACGTAACTCCATTAGATCAAATTTTACAGGAGGCACAAAAAACGTCACCACGAACAATGGCAGTCCAGAGTTATATGGTTTTCTATTTATCATTTTAAATTGTAACGGCTTTTTAAAAGGATTTAAGAGTTGCGCCATCGATGCATTCAGAAATTAGTAATAAAATGTATAAAAATGTAATTTGAAAATAAAATGGAGTTACGAGGTTTGACACTTTAGCCAACGATATTAAGTTGGACCCTTTGACTAATTATTATAAGGACTAGCCTTGCGGTAGCATTTCCCCTCTGCCACGGTATAAGCACAATTGATCTTGAGCGTTTACATTTGATTTTACACCTTATCACTAAACGAGACAGCCTATTATTGCGAAATAATAACTTCGAACTTAGAACGTTTGGGGTTCACACGAGACTACTTTCATGATTTTTAACATTCAAAATTAGAATCTAAAGTTATGGGGAATAAAATCCAAAGTTGCAGATTTCATGTTACCTCGCCCCCCGCAAAAAGTGGCAGAAATGTTTGTTAGTAGAATTACACGCGTAACCAGTCCCTTGGACCCTGTATATTACATTCACTTTGTCATAACCTTCCTAACTTCGCACTCGAGGATACAGATGCAAAACAATCCATTTATATTTCAATGAGTTTGATAACAGAGTTCGTTGACATTCTGTGCAATTTACTGCATCAATAATGGTCTTGTACTTGTCATAAATTATTATTTATATCTAATCTATAATAATACAGGGTCACAGAATAGTTATTAGTATATAGTTCTATATCTCAGAGGAAGGATCTCCATAGAGTCCGCATAAATTTACGATTGTAGTTGAATTATTATTTGTTAACAAATCCGCCGTAATAACGCATATTCTGTAAAAATATCAACTGTCTAGCTATTACACGGTATAAAAGTTACAGCCCTAAATAGGTAGGACGGACGGACGGACGAACAACGAAGGCTTAGTAATAGGGTCCCGTTTTCACCCTTTGAGTACGGAACCCTAAAAATCTTGAATCTTGGTCGCGCGTCCAGATCCGAAACTTTATCTTTAAAACATTATAATTATACTTGGTCCTTCTTAATATGCTGACACTTTTTTAAGCGCATATTCAGACCGTCAAACTGAACAGCTATCTCTATAGCACAAACAGAAATAGTGAAAAAGAAAAAAGGGCTGTTCCATACAAAACTGCAAACATACTTCAGCCAAATTTATGGGACAACTGTATTTTTTTTGCGATTTCGATGTTGGTCGTATAGAGAATGTTGTTCAGTGTGATGGTCTGATCATACCCTTAAGAGAAGTTTATTCCGAATGCGTAAAAGCGCGCTGCATACAAACGAAGTCTGGTGATATTTTCAATTGTAACCAATTAAATCAATAAAATTTTGCAGAAACAATCTAGAAACAGATCTCTACGCTTGTATTTTGTCCGATTTTAGTTAAAATATACAGTTTCAATGCTAGGATTAATTTAAGATTTGTATGGAAATCTTTGAGGCATTGTAACTTTAAAACTATACATTTTAACGAAAATCTGACACGATACAAGCATAGAGATTAGTTTCTAGATTGTTTCTGAAAAATTTCATTGGCTGTAATTGGTTAGTATTGAAAAAATAACCAGACTTCGTTTGTATGGAACGCGCCAACAGTAATATACACTTAAAAAAGGGTCAGCATATTAAGAAGGACCCTGTCACAGGTCCGGCACTCTAAAGAACGTTTTTATCAACGTATTTTCTTCTCGCTCTATCGTAAAAACTGTAATACATACAAGCGTCAAACTTGGTGTGATTATAGAGGGTGAAATTGATATCATTTGCATCCTTTTAAACTAAGATTCTACCCATGAATGAGAAGCCGTGGTGGTCGAGTGGCGAGTAACCTTGCCTGCCGTGCAGGAGGCGATGGTTCGATCCCCGTCCAGGCCGACTCGTACCAATGAGTTTTTCGAATTTTATATAGAATTTGTAACACCACACTTCTCGGTGACGGAAAACATCGTGAGGAAACCTGCATGCTTCAATTTCGAGGCATGTATTGTACCCACTGTCCATTATAAGTGGCGACGGGCTCACCCCCCGTCACACTGGACAGAGTTTCGGTACTACGGGTGAAACGTGGATGTTCTGAGGTTTCAGAATATCTCTGACTACCCCCTCGGGGAATATAGTCGTGAGCATATGCTGTTTTTATAATGCAAATGAATTTCTCAACACAAATTTATAATTTTGCATGCTAATCTAAATTAGTTGAATGGTGATACCTTTATAATAGTTTTAAATAATTGTATAATTGCATGACACTAAGATCTGTACTGTACCTATTCAGAGCAAATAAAGATATTCTATTCTATTCTAATGTCCTAACCAATTGGGGAAAAATACACAAAGTGACATATCACTAGATGACTCCCATGGGAATCCACGAAAGCCACGACCTCCGTGTTAAGAACCCAATGCTCTTAACCATTAGACCACGGAAGCAGTCTTCTCTATAGTGATTTACACAGAACATTATAAGAGGGGTTAGAAATGCAAAGTAGCGCTTTTGCTTCGGAGACGGCTGTCGCCACTTGTCTTCCCGCTCACGCTGCTACAATTACTCATGCCCTCTCGCTCGCACCACGCCGCGCGTCTTATGGTGTTATGCAAATCATTGCATAACCTGTGGCGACATGTTCCACGCCTACTTTGCACTTCTAACCCCTCTTATAATGTTCTGTGGTGATTTATATGGATTTCAGACGATGTTCCAATTTTTTTGGGCGTTGTCCTGTCACACTGTTACAATGATATGAGTGTGAGTCTTTAACACGAAAAATTACCTAAAAAACGCCATTTGGATCTGCAGGTAAAGCAGACCACTGATTTTGGGCGTTGCCCCATTGATTTTGGGCGTTCTCCCACAGTTTTTGGGCGCTGTCCCACTGTCAATTCTGAGTATTTTCACGAATTTCCAAATAACGTCCTGTAAATCACTGTACATAATAATTTTATTAATGAAACTATTTTGTAAAAATCACACTATAAAATTAAATTAAATCAAGCATAAGCATATGCTCACGACTATATTCCCCGAGGGGGTAGTCAGAGATATTCTGAAACCTCAGAACATCCACGTTTCACCAGTAGTACCGAAACTCTGTCCAGTGTGACGGGGTGTGAGCCCGTCGCTTATAATGGACAGTGGGTAAAATACATGCCTCGAAATTGAAGCATGCAGGTTTCCTCACCGAAAAGCCAGTGGTGTTACAAATCGTACATAAATTCCGAAAAACATAGAACGTTGGTTCAAAAATAAAAAAATCTGTGTATTTTCACCAAAAATAAGTGAAAACTGCGACTGCCCAATATAAACGCACATCCCTTTTGACATTTAAAAAGAAAACAAGCGAATGCGTGCGCCACTTCGAGACGTCATTCTAGTTCTGACTGATCGATAGACCATCAAATCCTAAGAGGAAGTCTCTTTAAGACTAGAGTGAGCCATACCAATTGTAAAGTGTCTACTTTTTTTGACGTTTAGGTTTGAGTTTGTGGTGTCAAGTAGTATGGACAAAAGGCACCAAGTGACATATGGCCTTATGTTTACGGTCACTTTTCACACATACTAGCTCAAAAAAAAGTGGACAGCCGCATAAACAAATATCTATAGTTCCATCTCCTTCTACTATTAAAGGTACGTCATAAGACAAAAGAGACTAAGTACAATCGTAAATTTATGCGGACTCTATGGAGATCCTTCCTCTGAGATCAAAGCCAATTTTTACAATATTTTCTTGTAAAAAAAATATTACACATTTTATTTTTTTAATAGGATTTGCAAGTTTTTTTTAAGCACACGTGTAGCCACACCCATGTCCCCGGGATTTTAGGGCGGGGCCATGCGCATCCCGGGAAAAACTTGGGAATTTAGGGATGCACATCGTAGACAATTCGTAGGCTTTTTGCTACGGTTTTGCTACGATTTTTACGACAACATTTTTGTTTAATTCCAAACCTATTTTATGATTATAATATTAGGTAGCTGGAAGCTTTAAAGTTTCCAAAATGAATTTTTTTGTAAACTAACGTCGATGTTAAGGACATAACCTCAAAATAAAATTAACGTTTTAAACTGTTATAAATTCAGTTCTACACCATTGTAATAGAGTTGATATTTACAAAATACATAAGTATAAAGGTACATACATAAACTCACGACCTTCATTCCTTCCGGGGCGATCAGGAGGTGATAAAACAAAGTACTACACGATGTTTATTTAGAAAGTAAATTGCGTCAAATACTATTATTTATATTAATTATTTTATTAATAAATATTATTATTATTAATCGTTAATATTTTTCAAATTAACAATTTGCTTTAAATTTTTATTTTATTTCCTATGTACTGAAGGCAAGTTTTTCTTGAAATTTAGATATATATGAATATATCATTAAATTAAAAAAATATCTACTTATTTTTTTATTTTACTTTCGGATTAGAGATGTGAAATTAAAATGTGATATAAAGTAACAGTCGATCTTGACAAAAGAAATATTTTAAGTGACATATTTTGATAGTAGCGCATGGAAATTGGGATTTTTAAAAATTCTTTGAAAAGTACATAGTTGCAATCTTTTAATTAAATTTTGATACTTTTAACTAAAACAAATATTTTCCAAAATCTCGAGAAAGTTCAAAAGTGGAGGGGGAAACACGCCCATTTCCAAAATGGCGCTCCGTCGAAGATATCCATGACGTAATAAGTATTATTACAAGAATGTTGACGAAAATTTAGTAAAATACGCAAAAAAATACCTTATTTGTCGATTTTGAAAGTCTTTTTTGAGTTAAAGCAACAAATTTTGAAGTTTTTTGAGTCCATTGTCAAATGTCTTACCTAAAAGACAGCGCATATTGAATTTTATCGATCTCTTAATTCGACGCTACCACGCCCTACGATTAAAAACGCACTCCGTACAAAAAAATATACATGAAAACACGTAATTTTTCAAGGTTTTTTACTAAACAATTGAATTAAAACGCAAAAGACAAAAGAGTCTTTGTTCAAAAACACGTTTTAAAAAAAGCACAAACTGACAAATGGAATACAGATTAAAAATTCAATTTAAAGGTAAAACGACACGGTTGTAATAATAAGAGGTGAATTGTTAAAATTGGAAAGTTAACTTACTGCATGCATTTCGAGCGAGATTCAACATGGCGTCGCACAAAGAAAAGTCCAAAAACCGAAATCCGTTTTTTCCACGACATTTCAACTCTCCCCTCCGTCCTTAAACACAATTTCTAAAAGTTAAAAAAAGAAATTTTATGATTTTTGATATTTTTTGAACGCGATGCGAGTGCATTCGCTTCGGTGCATCGATGCTAACTGACCTAGGGCGTGCAGGGCTTGCATCGGATGCACTATCTCCCTCACACCCGCTGCTTCAAACTGCAGTCTGGTGAAAGCTAAAAACGAGTAACTGGCATAGCAACAGAATGGTGATTTCAAAAGTACTACATTTTTTCCTTACAAAAACTAATTGTCATCAATTTTTTACTCTACAATTTCGAAAAATTTACTTCAGAAACACGCCGTAAAGCAAACCGTTTCTACAAGAACAAACACACAAATTCACGACTCTAAAACTTTACGGAATGCTCAGAAACCTAACTACAACTATCACGTTGTATCTAGGCTCACTTTTAGGATCTTGCACGTTTCAAAATGAAGTGAACAGTAGTGATAATTGTGTGTTCTTCTTATCGTGTGTTGGAGTTTTTTCAGACCGCCTTACGGCCTCTGACGTGGTTTTTATGTAACGACTACTACCACAAGAGATATTAGCCGAGACCAACGTCTTAACGGGTCATTCGAAGCACGGAATCATCTTTATTTTGAGACAATCAGGTGATTCGGCCTGCAATATCCTAACCAACTGGGGAAAAACGCACAAAGTGACATATCACTGGATGACTCTGATGGATGGGAATCGAACCCACGACCTCCGAAGAGCCCAATGCTCTTAACCATTAGACCACGGAGGCAATCCTGGCTGTCCACACGATAAGATGAAGATTGTGTCTTATATAATGTTCTGTTGTAGAGTTATTGGCCACGTCATCTCTACAATTTAAATAACACCTTCCGATGCGATAGTAGAGTCACAAAAAGATTTACGTTAGGAACTACTTTGTAATACAACATTTTTTGAAGTGCACACACCATAATATAAACATATAATATGCACATTAAGCATATGATAAACTGGATGATTATTTAAATGATCAAAATGCTTGGGTCTGAGGTCACTAGCTTATAGTTTATTTACTTTACTGTATAATATCAATTATTTTATTAAATAGACTACGCATTATTGTATACATAACTATAGCTTAAGAATTTATATTGTAATAGTTATTAAGTCGTGTTATGTTGTAGAGTTTCTGGCCGCATCTTCTCTACAGCGACAACACGTTCCGACGCGGTGGTAGCTTTAAAAAAGATTTGACGTTTCATAAGTGTGCTGCAAGCTCCTATATTGAATAAATTATATTGACTTTAATTTTGACTTTTGACCAGCTAGCAACAGGATGCAGGTAGCAGCACTTTGTTAAATTTCCCATGACTCCGGACGAAATCTGTCCAGAGATAAACTATTTATTTACGTATTTCCAGACCAACACCACCTTGTATGTGCTTAAGTTGACCTTTGGTACAACTGAATGCTTAAAAATTTAGTCGGTAAAGTCCGGCCGCTGAAAGATTGCGTTTGACAGTTACCATAAAATTAAGTTAGTAAAAAACTGAATGAAAACTATAAATGCCGATCATTATTTAGTAGCTTTTTGAACTTAAAAGGGCAGCTAGTGCCCTGTGTACTAGAGTGAGCACAGGTAAACAATATTTTCATTCAGTTTTTTACAATTTTATGGTAACTGTCAAACGCAATCTTTCAGCGGCCGGACTTTAGTTGTAGTAAGGCGTCTGACAGGGCGGCAAAATCTGGAAAAAATATAGATTGATTGAGCTCTGTCTATAACCAATTCATAGAGCAGAGAAAAGTCGAGCTCGCTTCGCTCGCTCTAAAATTCTGCTTTGGTTACTGTGCCTACTCTATAGCCCTAATAAAGAGTTCTGACCACAGCTAAGACGTAGTGCTCGAAATTTTGAGCTTGCTTCGTTCCATCCATAGCTTTTACTTCGGTTACATTGCACATGTTTTGTACGTAAAAAGCTTTGGCTCTAACCGATTCATATTGAGGAGAAAAGTCGAGCTCACTCTGACCACAATCGTAATAGATGTGCAAAAAAATTTCAACCTCGCTTCGCTCGCTCCGTTATTTTTTTTAGGTGAGATAAAGGGGCGGCAAAATCAGTCGGTCGTATGGGGAGCGTCTTATGCACTCTGTATCGTGGTGAATAAACTTTTAAAGGTAGCCAAGGTAATATATGGAAATATTGACAATTTTATTTCAGACATATTGCCTACTAAATCCACCACTGTATTTTTTTTAAACCACGATCAAAACCAGCTCAATTTTAGCATATTATTGAATGTTTTACGGTGGAATGACGTGTAGGTATCAAAATTATCTTAAGAGGATAGGCGAGTACCGTTTTTCCATACAAACGTATTCCCCTGTTTCCTTCCTGGATAACAAAACATTTTTTACCATACAATCTATGTTGCCTCTGCAATGTCCCTAAGTTTTGCTTTTTTGCTTTTGATTAATTAATTACTGTATGAACTACGAAAATGACAAATTTTACCGCCCGTTTTCAGACATCCAGCAAACAAATTTGACAAATAAAAACAAAAAAAACAAAATATACAGACATAGCCAAATTCTTTTTCATATTATTCTTGAAAGAATGATTAAAATCGGTTTAGTTTTGGAGGAGGAAACAGGGGAATACGAAATGCTGTTTTCATTGATTTTATGTGGATAAAATTGGTCCGAGCTGCAGTTGTCTCTTTCGCACTCGAGTCGGTGGGGAGTATGGATAAATATGTATACAGTCGGAAAAGTGACCTATTCTCCAAATTAGCATTTCAGCTCGCCTATCCTCTTAAGGTAAGTTGAACTTGCTTCCACCAAAATGCACTGGGCGCCGAAGGCCTTTTTCCATTCAAAATAATATCACACAGTTTGTGACATAATTTTGTAGACTCTACCAACTCTACAACACCCTTCTTTTAAACAAAACAAAGAGCACAAAGTACAACTATGAAATAAATCCAACATTCAAAATCAAAATGTTTTATTCAAAATGATATCACATGGATAGCTTTCTGACGTGATTTGTGACTCTACCGCCGCGTCGGAAGGTGTTCCGTTGTAGAGAAGATGCGGCCAGAAACTCTACAACACACTTCTTTTAAACAAAACAAAATATACAAAGTACAACTAAGAAACTTTTCCCATCTTCTTCTTCTTATCGTGTGGGCAAGCCCTGGTGTCAGAGTTTTTTCAGATCGCCTTACGGTCTCTGACGTGGTTTTTATGTCACGACTACTACCACCAGAGATAGTAGCCGGGACCAACGGCTTAACGTGCCATCCGAAGCACGGTATCATCTTTCTTTTCAGACAATCAGGTGATTCGGCCTGCAATGTCCTGACTTTTCCCAATAATCCCTTCAGTGGGATTCTACAGGCATTTATACAACGTGTTAATTAATAAGCGCAAAACCTCATACACCCCAACTGATTTATAACAAAATAATTAGATTGAAATAATAATTTCATTATTTTGATAATTCAATTTTAAAGTTATTCGCATTTTAAGTTTTCAGTCAAAAATGATTTGTTATCATTTCAGCAATTAATGAAAGCGCTAGCGTGCTCGTGGAAACATTTTAAGAATCTTGTACTGGTAGTAAGTAGGGTGAGAGTGCTCGAGCGGTGGATTGAGATCGAGTTCAGTAAATTTTAAAATTTTCAAACAAATTATTAAATATTTTGAGAAAAAAATTGAATGTTGAAAACATGATAATTCGATTCTGCTCTCGATTCCAAACGAACTACTTTCTAGTTTTGCGTTAATTCATTAACACGTTGTATAAACTTTACTAACCTATTTTTCTACCCTGAAATAACTTTTTTACGATAAAACCATCGACATCAAAGACTGGGAACACCTTGGACATCTTGCTTGGCTGTCACGTTATACAAATAGGAAAAACTGACAAGAACAGGTAATACTGAGTTAGTGCTAGTGGAACAGCAATACACCATTGCCTACTACTTTCTACTATGACATCCTTTGACTAATTATTATATGGACTGGTTACGCGTGTAATTCTACTAACAAACATTTCTGCCACTTTTTGCGGGGGGCGAGGTAATATGAAATCCGCAACTTTGGATTTTATTCCCCATAACTTTAGATTCTAATTTTGAATGTTAAAAATCATGAAAAGTAGTCTCGTGTGAACCCCAAACGTTCTAAGTTCGTAGTTATTATTTCGCAATTATAGGCTGTCTCGTTTAGTGATAAGGTGTAAAATTGAATATAAATGCACAAGATCAATTGTGCTTATACCGTGGCAGAGGGGAAATGCTACCGCAAGGCTAGTCCTTATAATAATTAGTCAAAGATTAATGATAATAAACTGAAATAAGTAATTTTAGACTAATCATTACAAAAAGGCACGGACACAAATAGAGAAACACGAATACAAACATTCTACAAATCATAGCATAAGCGTAAGCATATGCTCACGACTATATTCCCGAGGGGGTATTCAGAGATATTCTGAAACCTCAGAACATCCACGTTTCACCAGTAGTACCGAAACTCTGTCCAGTGTGACGGGAGTGAGCCCGTCACCACTTATAATGGACAGTGGGCACAATACATGTCTTGAAATTGAAGCATGCAGGTTTCCTCACGATGTTTTCCTTCACCGAAAAGCAAGTGGTGTTACAAATCGCACATAAATTCCGAAAAACTCATTTGTACGAGTCGACCTGGACGGGGATCGAACCAATGTCATCGCAACTTTATTGTACAGGTACACACGGAAATATAAATAAAAACAGCATAATAGACAATTATAAAGGGCGAGCTTATCTCTAAAGAGATTTCTTCCAGCAAACCCGTGACAGAGAGAGAGCATACACAGTGAGGCAGGCATAGTGAGCACATTTAAGGGGCTATGTGAAAAAAATAGGATTCTTTAAAGCATCATATCTCATAAAGTACTAACAGTAGGAGTATGATTTGCTAATTGAACATATAATTGAAGTTTTGATTAAAGCCAAAACACGATTAAGACACATTTTCTCGATAGAAAAACAAGCCAAAGTAACCTCCGTCTTTATTGATAAACGCTTGGAAGTGCTAAACGGTGAATATTAGAAACAAGAGGCTTGATTTTTAAAAAAAAGATTGATTTTTTATAAATTTTGATTAGAGCAGAATTGAACTTACATAAATAGTACAATTACAATTAAATAAATCTTGTTTTATGCTTGCGTCGTTTCAGGCGCGCGCGCCGCCCTGTCTCTTTCTCTCGCATCAGGCAGTAATATAAGCTATCACACGCCCAATTCGCTTCAATTATTTTTCGACATAGGCCCTTAACTAATAAAACAGTTCTTGTTTGATTACATTTCGATAACCCAACTTTCTGCAATCGGTTAAGAAACACATACCGCGTTTCAATCCAGAACAATCGCCCTACCTCACCAACTCTAACTTCCACGTTTAACCACCTTACTGCTTTGGAATAGAGACTATAATCGCGTAACAGGAAGCTTTGTGACGTAGTTCTGTCTATAGATAGAGAAGGAAGATTTGTTTTTTTTTAAAATTGCATCGATTTTGTTCACGTTTGGGTGTGACCGGTGTTAAAGGTCCTGGAAACCAGAAGATGTCCTGGATTTCTATTTTTGGACATATACAACGTGTTAATGAATTAACGCAAAACTAGAAAGTAGTTTGTTTAGAATCGAGAACAGAATCGAATTATCATGTTTTCAACATAGGTTTTTTTTGTCAAAATATTAAATAATTTTTTTGTAAAATTTAAAATTTACTGAACTCGATCTCAACCCACCAAACGGGCACACTCACCCTACTTACTACCAAAACAAGATTCTTAAAATGTGTCCACGAGTACGCTAGCGCTTTCATTCATTGCTGAAATGACAACAAATCATTTTTGGCTGAAAACTTAAAATGCGAATAACTTTAAATTTTAACTATAAAAATAATGACATTATTGTTTCAATCTAATTATTTTGGTACAAATCAGTTGGGGTGTATGAGGTATTGCGCTTATTCATTAACACGTTGTAGACAGACAGATATGGACACTCAATCACGATAGTCTGGGTTCGAATCAGCACAGACAATATGCCATGGACAGTCGCCATCAGATATATCGTAGCTTACAAGATGGTCAAATATTTCTAAGCAGTGCTTATTTTCAATAAATTATATACGGTAAATGTTACGAATTATATCTAATCGTGTATTGTGTCATAAATAACTGGACTGATAATTTTCAATAATTTCTTTAAAATTTTTATTTAAAATTGAAATGTATAATAACGGAATAAGATATTTTTTCCTAAACTGCTCAGATGTTTTTGATCACCCTGACTGCGTAGATACATTTGATGTTCTACAACGTGTTAATGAATTAACGCAAAACTAGAAAGTAGTTTGTTCACAATCGAGAGCAGAATCAAATTATCATGTTTTCAACTTAGGTAATTTTTTTCAAAATATTAAATAATTTGTTTGTAAAATTTAAAATCTATTGAACTCGATCTCAACCCACCGCTCGGGCACTCTCACCCTACTTACTACCAAAACAAGATTCTTAAAATGTGTCCACGAGTACGCTAGCGCTTTCATTCATTGCTGAAATGACAACAAATCATTTTTGGCTGAAAACTTAAAATGCGAATAACTTTAAATTTTAACTATAAAAATAATGAAATTATTGTTTCAATCTAATTATTTTGTTGTAAATCAGTTGGGGTGTATGAGGTTTTGCGCTTATTCATTAACACTTTGTATATCTGATGGCGACTGTACCAATGAGTTTTCTAACTTATGTACGTAATAGCGACTGCTCTCAAACGGTGAAGGAAAACATCGTGAGGAAACCTGCATACGCTGAAGAAGAAATTCTGATGCGTATGTGAAGTCTACCAATCCGTAATGGATGTCCGCTTAGACAATATAACGATAGACGAGTCATGCAAGTAATTCTACTAATAAACATTTCGGACACTTTTTGCGGGGGGCGAGGTAACATGAAATCCGCAACTTTGGATTTTATTCCCCATAACTTTAGATTCTAATTTTGAATGTTAAAAATCATGAAAAGTAGTCTCGTGTGAACCCCAAACGTTCTAAGTTCGAAGTTATTATTTCGCTAATGCTACCGCAAGGCTAGTCCTTATAATAATTAGTCAAAGCTCGAGTAGCAAAAATTGAATTTATGTAATTGTACTTTGTATATTTTGTTTTGTTTAAAAGAAGTGTGTTGTAGAGTTTCTGGCCGCATCTTCTCTACAACGGAACACCTTCCGACGCGGTGGTAGATTCAAAAACATGACGTCAAAAAGTTATCTATGTGATATTATTTTGAATAAACAATTTTGACTTGTACTTTGACTTTGCTCTCCTGATCGCTATAAAGAAATGTTTTCATTATTAGAGTCTGGCTACAGTTAGGTAAATTATAGTTACTAACATAACTGCATTACAGTCATGGATGATAAGGGTCAGAGCGTTATCAATTTATTGATAAACATTCTCTTTATTATAACTATTAATACACCAATAGCAACAGACTTATTTAGCCCAGTCATTTAACGGAGTTTCGTTAGGAGGTGTGGGTTTTTCGGAATTTATGTACGATTTATAACACCACTGGCTTTTCGGTGAAGGAAAACATCGTGAGGAAACCTGCATGCTTCAATTTCGAGGCATGTATTGTACCCACTGTCCATTATGTGGCGACGGGCTCACCCTCCGTCACACTGGACAGAGTTTCGGTACTACTGGTGAAACGTGGATGTTCTGATGTTTCAGAATATCTCTGACTACCCCCTCGGGGAATATAGTCGTGAGCATATGCATGCATGTATGTGTGGGGAGTAATAGGGTATTTGACAGCATGTAAAATATAGGATCTATCGATGGAATTTTGGAAACCAACTATACAACGTGTTAATGAATAAGCGCAAAACCTCATACACCCCAACTGATTTATAACAAAATAATTAAATTGAAACAATAATTTCAATATTTTGATACTTAAAATTTAAAGTTATTCACATTTTAAGTGTTGAGGCAAAAATGATTTGTTATCATTTCAGCAATGAATGAAATCGCTAACGTGCTCATGGATACATTTTAAGAATCTTTTTTTGGTAGTATGTAGGTTTGAGTGCCCGAACGGTGGGTTGAGATCGAGTTCAGTAAATTTTAAATTTTACAAACAAATTATTTATTATTTTGAAAAAAATTACCTATGTTGAAACCATGATAATTTGATTCTGCTCTCGATTCTAAACAAACTAATTTCTAGTTTTGCGTTAATTCATTAAGACGTTGTAAAGGGTCCTTCTTAATATGCTGACAATTTTTTAAGAGGATGATCAGACCATCAAACTGAACAACTTTCACTATGGGGCAACATCAAAATCGCGAAAAAAAAATCTGTGGTTCCATACATGTGGCTGGATTAAGTTTGCAGTTTTGTATGGAAGAGCTGATTTTTTTTTCGGGATTTCGATGTCTGTGCCATAGAGAAAATTGTTCAGTTCGATAGTCTGATCATCTCCTTAAATTCTGAAACTTTTTTAAGGGGATGATCAGACCGTCATACTTTCTCTATGGCACCAATATCGATATTGGTCCCATAGAGATAGTTGTTCAGTTTGACGGTCTGATCATCCTCTTAAAAAGTGTCAGCATATTAAGAAGGGCCCTGTATATTACGAAATGTACGGAGGCGTTAATTAAAAGGCTGTTGTCTAGCACAAGATTAACAAAGCGAAGACAAAACAAACATTAATGAACATTTGTTTTGTCTATGATTAAATACTTATCTTAACTATTATACAACTGTATCAGAAGTGTGTCTGTACCACAGAACATTATAAGAGGGGTTAGAAGTGCAAAGTAGGCGTGGAACGTGTCGCCACAGGTTATGCAATGATTTGCATAACACCATAAGGCGCGCGGCGTGGTGCGAGCGAGAGGGCATGAGTAATTGTAGCAGCGCGAGCGGGAAGACAAGTGGCGACAGCCGTCTTCGAAGCAAAAGCGCTACTGTGCATTTCTAACCCCTCTTATAATGTTCTGTGGTCTGTACATTGAAGATATTTACATGAAGAAGATTACGATATGGTTTTTAGGTATCCGGGACTCCAAATCAACCTTTTTTTAGAATGTTTGTCTGATAAAGCCGAGGTGGTCCAGTGGCGAGTAAACTTGCCTGCCGTGCAGGAGGCGATGGTTCGATCCCCGTCCAGGCCGACTCGTACCAATGAGTTTTTCTGAATTTATGTACGATTTGTAACACCACTGGCTTTTCAGTGAAGGAAAACATCGTGAGGAAACCTGCATGCTTCAATTTCAAGGCATGCATTGTACCCACTGTCCATTATAAGTGGCGACGAACTCACCCCCCGTCACACTGGACAGAGTTTCGGTACTACTGGTGAAACGTGGATGTTCTGAGGTTTCAGAATATTTCTGACTACCCCCTCGGGGAATATAGTCGTGAGCATATGCATAGGCTCTCACTTACACCCTGTATAAAGATCTATGTCTGTGGCGCATACACCATTCTTACGAAAAAATTGTACCCTAAAAATGCAGATGATGCCAAATTGAAAGTTTCTGAAGCGGCTGGAAGTTGTGCTTAGGTTCCTAACCATCCCAAAAAGAAACACAGATGAGAGTATATACAACGTGTTAATGAATTAACGCAAAACTAGAAAGTAGTTTGTTCAGAATCGAGAGCAGAATCGAATTATCATGTTTTCAACAAGGGTTTTTTTTTTCAAAATATTAAATAATTTGTTTGTAAAATTTAAAATTTACTGAACTCGATCTCAAACCACCGCTCGGGCACTCTCATCCTACTTACTACCAAAACAATATTCTTAAAATGAATACATGATCACGTTATCGCTTTCATTTATTGCTGAAATGATAACAAATCATTTTTGCTTGAAAACTTAAAATGCGAATAACTTTAAATTGCAACTATCAAAATAATGAAATTATTGTTTCAATGTAATTATTTTGTTATAAAACAGGTGGGGTGTCTGAGGTTTTGCGCTTATTCATTAACACGTTGTATATACTCTCATCTGTGTTTCTTTTTGGGATGGTTAGGAACCTAAGCACAACTTCCAGCCGCTTGTATTTCAATGTAAAGTAACGTTATTTATCGTAGAACAAAACTGCATTTAAAACAAACCCTGAAGCGCTAAAAACGCTTAAAAACAAATGCACTTAGCAACAGAATAATTTCATCACCAACCCACATTTGACTTAACCAAGGCCTTCGACTGCCCCCACCATAATTCCAACCTCTATAACTTCACCGTTTAAGTTCACTTTTGTTCGCAGATCATTATTTCACTTACCAGCTTAAAACCGGCTAAAGAATAATTGATAAGAGAGCATGTCTCGATTTTTGTTTGATTTTTTTCTTTGGCATCCTTCAAGGTTTACGTCTGGGCCCTGTGGCCTTGAATCGTTATGCTGAGGGTTGGGATTAGATTGCATTCGTTTTAATTTTAGTTTTCTCTTGAGTTTGTTGACTTCTTTATAAATACATACATTATCTTACGACTGTAGTGACCTTTGGGGTGGTCAGAAACATTGCATCTTTTGAGATGTGCATCGCAATGCATTTTACATCGAACTAAGATTATTCAATTACGTATAAAATTAAACTCATATTTCCTTTCGAGATTGATAGAAAAGAAACACAGCTTTAACTCCAAAATATTGTTTTTCGTAGCAACTAGCAAGGCTCACGGTTAAATATGTCTACACCACACAAAGTTTTTCAGCAGGTTATTAGGTGAAACAGTTGAATTACTTTAAGGGGTGATTGTACCCATGATACTGAACAATGTTCCCTAAGAAACCTATAGGAATTAAACAAATTTTTTTTTCGACTTTCCATACTAAATCAGCTGATCGAATGTTTGTATGAAAAGTGATTTTTTTTTGTGAATTAGTCTTTGTTCCTTTGGTAAAGTTACTCAGTATGATGGGTACAATCACCTCTTTAAGTAGTGTAACTGTTTACCATAACACCCTGTATATTTTGACTAATTTCAATTAAAAATTAACCTAAAAATGTACATAGAAAAGCTCTGCTTGTTAATTAACGACTGTACGAGACGACTAAGGGATCATCATCAGCCAGGACGTATACTGACTGTTAATGATCCCTTAGTCTCCGTACAGTTGTATGGGCTTTAACATCATTCTATCTTCATTATTTAATATCATCATCAGCATACGTCCCACTGCAGGGCACAGGCCTACCCTCAGGGAGGGTGTATGTACGTTAGTCCACCACGCGTGCACAACGCGGATTGTTAGACTTCACATACGCGGCAGAATTTGTTCTTCAGCGTATGCACGACTAAGGGATACGGTGTCTTGTTCCGTGTTCTTATGGGAATAAAAGGTTTTTTAAGATTTTAAATGTCAATCAATATTGTACAGGCTGAAATTGATATCATTAGCATCCTTTTAAACTAAGAGTTATCTGAACAACTTTTACTATGGGAGGAAACCGATCGGAACAAAAAAATTAACTATACCGTACTTAACTGCAATGCTTACTCGACTCAAATGTATGCAACAGCAGATTTTTTTTTTGCTCCGATGGGTTTTCTTACATAGTAAAAGTTGTTCAGTTTGATGGCTAGACTCTTAGTTTATAGGATGCTAATGATATCAATTTCACCCTTGTATAGGGTCCTTCTTAATATGCTGACACTTTTTAAGGAGATGATCTGACCATCAAACTGAACAACTCTATGGTGCCACCAATACCGATATAGTAAAAAAAAATGCCATTCAAAAGTGCAATACTCGAGCCAAATGTATGGGACGACTGTTTTTTTTTCGTGATTTCGATGTTGGTCCCAAAGAGAAAGTTGTTCAGTCTGATGGTCCGATCATCCTAAAAAAGACTGTCACCACATTAAGATCGACCCTGTATACTGCATTGCAATATAACCTTAGTCGCCTCATTCGACACCCACGATCCATTCTAAACCAGAACACGGCATGCATCTTTCCCAGTAAGACGTCTACCTTAGAGGGGGGAAGCACCCCCCCCCCCCATCTCCCCTCTCCGCGGACTTGCAAGAATGCAAGTACCAAGCGATTAGCGGGTCAATGAACTCGACTTCGAATGGAAAGGTTGTGGGGCGCCAGTTAAAGCGGGCGATATCCGCTTAGCCGACAAAAATAAACGAAATCTATTGTCGAAAAGATAATTCGCATTTTATGAGTTTATGTGCTATCCGTGTGGCGAAATACTGGCTGGAAAGATTTAGAATGGCATGCCATCGACTTGATAGAAGAGAAAATGAGTTGAGAAAATAATATACAGGGAAATTGCTTATAAGCGTTACTAACATAGGTACTTTATGGTCAGACCATAGATAGATAGACAGATTTTTATTCAATCATAATTAAAAATACAGGCCTTACATTAAAATTACACAAAACGGTTTTAAACGCAAATGCATTTAACTTTCATTGTGCTTGTACTTTTACATAGTAGACTAAGTAAATAAGGATGGGCCGCATCAAGACACATTAATTATATCCTCATTAGTATGTCATATAATAAATAGATTAAATTGTCTCGTTTTGATCCCGTTGATCAACGTCTCTCTAAACCTGATTGGGACCAACATTGAAGATACACAATGTACACTATTTATATTAGTTAAATTATGGATAGAATAATCGATAACCAATATACACACGGCGTCACATCAAGCTATACAAAACTAACCTAAGCTAGCCACGCGACGTTATACGTTATTCAACCGACGCGCGGCCAGCTTATTTTAGTTTGGCATAGCTTGATGTGTCGCCGTGTGTACATATTAATCTAAGGGTAGACATATTTTAGTTGTAGGCTGAAAACGACAAAAACAGCAACAACAATACATTTTTACTTACAGCTATTTTCAGTTGTGCGAATTTGTTGTTTTCAGATTGTATATCTATAGAATGGACTACATAGCATCGGCTTGTGCATTGATCGATTAAAATACCGCGAAATTGAGTAAGTTTGTAACCATTTTATTTATTTATCACTTGAACTTTCTACCCTTCTCCTTTCTTCTTCTTTCTTTCTTCTTCTTTCTTTCTTCTTCTTTCTTTCTTCTTATTTCTTTCTTCTTCTTTCTTTCTTCTTCTTTATTTCTTCTTCTTTCTTTCTTCTGGCACTTTTAACAGAAAATTATGAACAATCTACACGATATAAGAAGTGATTTGGTTTTTTCTAGAAATCTATTTTAAATAATAAAACTGAAGAAAAAGGAATCTAAAGTCACCTCTTTTTCTAATTGTATATTGTTGATCGAAAGAAAATGAATCACCATACAACATAGAGTAACTTGGATTTCTTATTTTTTGAAAATTCATAAAAAATCTTCTCATTTTTCAAAGAAAACGGATAATTTATGACCAGAGCCACGCGCTCGTTTACATCGATTGGTATGGCGAGTCGTGTTCCCGAAATTATAAGCCTTAACGTCAGTCAGTTTTTCATTTCGAGACAGTTGTCAGTGGCGGATTTACAAATTTTCAAGGTATAGGCTGAATAGTTTTTGCCGCCCTTGCCTCTACAATTGTCATACAATACATTATTTTTACAATGCAACAATTTCGTTGAAATTGCAAGTTAAATAATTTTTCGGTATATTTTTGAGCTAATCGAAGCTCAATCATGTACTGGTTGAGGGGCGGCGAACTAGCTGCTTGACAATAGAATATGGAAGTTTGCTACTCGCGGAATGTGCAATGACAAGTGAAAGAGAAAAGTCATCGTTAAAATTTGTTGCAGACTTCTATCTGTAAGACATGAGAAAACCGTAATGGAAAATTTTTTTTGATTTCTATGAGGTAAAAAAAATACAAAACATTCGGTCCCCAAATTTGCCGCCCCCAAAATCTGCCGCCCTAGGCTCGAGCCTACTCAGCCTGCTGGTAAATCCGCCACTGACAGTTGTAAGTAGTGTCATATCACAAATCTTAGGAAAGACTCGCTCGCTGCAACTGGGACCACACCTCAAACGCAGACGGGCGTACTTGGCGGAAGATAGCCGGTTTTCTGTCCCGTTCACTCCCCTGCCTTCCACAGTCCGTCTCCCTCGCACGATGTAAATCAAAAACTTGCCGAATATGGATTTTAGTGCATGGGGTCATCTTTAGTTTCTGCTTTTAAGCTTTTTTGTTTGTTCTCTTTTTTTTAAAGTTGGTTAAAGGGTTTTTGATCCGTTCTTAATTTAGAAGGTACTTAAAGCGACGCTCTTTGGCGTAATTAGGCTTCGGTATTGGAAACGATCACTGAAGTTAAGCAACGTCAGGTCCGGTCAGTCTTCGGATGGGTGACCGTTTAGTGGTATTTCATCTCGAGCGTTTCTGTGTTTCGGAAAACATCTCTTAAAGAAGTTAAGTTCAGCTCAGTTGGCAGTAAACGTGCAGTGCTAGGGTAGCGGGTTCAATCCCGCAAGAGTCAAATATTTGTCAAAAACCTCAAAATAATATCACATGGATTATTTCTGACGTCATTTTTGACTCTACCACCGCGTCGGAAGGTGTTCCGTTGTAGAGAAGATGCGGCCAGAAACTCTACAACACACTTCTTTTAAACAAAACAAAATATACAAAGTACAATTACATAAATTCAATATTAAATTACATAGTGTAACATTGTCAAGACCAGACATTTTGGTCATTCAAATAATCATCGAGTTTATAGTAACCTTTTTTACAGAGAACTTGTTTAACATGGGACTTAAACTTTTTTCAGTTGTAGCAACGCGTCTACCCCGTCCCGTCTACCCTGAAATAGATTAAGGTCGTGATTGTATTTATTTATGTGTCGGAAGAATTTAATTGTATATTGTTCAACAACGATCCTCATCATCATCATCTATCCAAGTGTCGAATTTAATTACCATAGCCAAGTGCGAAACGGACTGGAGCATCGAGGGTTCCGTATCGGGGACAACTGTAGTATTAAATACAGGGCCCTTCATAATATGCTGACACTTTTTTAAGAGGATGATCAGACCGTCAAACTGAACAACTTTTTCTATGGGACATCGAAATCGCGGAATAAATCAGCTCTCCCATACATTTGGCTCGAGTAGGATTGCAGTTTTGTATGGAACAACTGTTTTTTCTCGCGATTTTTATGTTGGTGCAATAGGGAAAGTAGTTAGTTTGACGGTCTGATCTGACCATCCCCTTTAAAAAGTGTCAGCATATTAAGAATAAGGACCCTACATAGAGAGACAGACAGACGAACCTGAATAGGTGTAGGCTTTAGTAATAGGGGTCTCGTTAGCACCCTTTGGGTACGGATCCCTTAAAATCAAGGGTGTCCCCCCCCCCCCCCCATACAAGAAACTATTTTAATTCAATGTTTTATTTTTGGTTTTGCTCTATCGTGAAAACCGTAAAATAAGAATGCAATTGCCAAACTTGGTGTAATTGTAGTGAATACTCTAAAGCGAAATAAACGATTAAAAAGCCGGCCAAGTGTGAGCCGGGCTCGCGCTTAGGATCCAGGAGAAAACACTTTTTTAATAATCAAGGTCAAAGTCAAAGTCAATATAATTTATTCAATACAGGAGCTTGCAGCACACTTATCAAACGTCAAATCTTTTTTAAAGCTACCACCGCGTCGGAACGTGTTGTCGCTGTAGAGAAGATGCGGCCAGAAACTCTACAACATAACACGACATAATAACTACTCTAGGTCCTTCTTAATTACGCTGATTGGTGGACTCACCCCCAAAAAGGCTACTATCGGTGTTTAAACCTTTTGTGTGCGGAACCCTAAAATAGTAAAAAACCTAAATTCAAACAAATACTCTCCAATAAATAAACGCTACCGGATTAGTGCGTCAGTGTGTTTGGCACAAACGCAAAAATTTTTAGTTAAAGTAGAATTTACTGAAGCAACTATAGGTTTCCTCTGTTCTTTTCATAATATATCTACAAGTAGCCCAGTCATTTTACGGAGTTTTGTGAGGATGGGTGGGAAGTAATTATGAATGGGACTTTTAAACTGTAACGGCTCGATTTAGTGATACAAATACTGTCTGAAAACCAACTATCCGAATTTTTTTACCAAAAATGACTTAAATACCTGATTTTTCTATAAAATCTAGTCAGTTTTCTTCAATTATTATCCTACTTAATGAAACTAGAATAATTGCTACATACACACATACATAAGCTCACGCCATTGTCCCATGGGGGTAGGCAGAGACCACGGATCGCCACAAGGAATAATTGCTTATTTACAAATAACCATTAATATATATAAATAAACGTTATTATAATACATTTTATGTCTTCAAACTTTCAAGTGCTTAAATCTAAAAAAAAAATTGTAATATTTTTGTGCAGATAATTGGTTTTTGCAATAAGGGTACGATATATCTACAAGTAGCCCAGTCATTTTACTGAGTTTTGTGAGGAGGGGTGGGAAGTAATTATGAATGGGACTTTTAAACTGTTACCGGCACGATTTAGTCATAATAATACTATCTGAAAACCTATTTAAAAAAATCGGTACGCAACTTAGAAATCAGGCTTTTAACTTAAGGGTATATTACGCGCGCTCCATACAAACGTAGTCTGGTGATATTTTCAATACTAACCAATTAAAGGCAATGCAATTTTTCTTTAACAATCTAAAACTAATCTCTATGCTTGTATGTTGTCAGATTTTCGTTAAAATGTACTGTTTTAAAGTTATAGTGCCTCAAAGATTTACATTCAAATCTTAAATTAATCCTAGCATTTAAACTGTATATTTTAACGAAAATCAGACAACATGCAAGCATAGAGATTTGTTTATACATTGCTTCTGCATTTCATTGACTTTAATTTGTTAGTATTGAAAATATAACCAGGCTTCGTTTGTATGCAGCGCGCATTCACGCATTCGGAATAAACTTCTCTTAATAATATTAATACCAATGCACTCATTTTAATTAGATTCAACAATATAAATGACTTTTGAGCATTGAAATAGCCATCTAAATTTAATAAATGTATATCTAAGCTTTATGATTAGACAAAAATACTTAACTACTTCGTGATTGAAGTGGGAATTGACTGCCCGACTGCACAGTCTGTAGTGAACCTGCCTGCTGTGCCGAGAGTCGCGGGTTCGAATCTCGTAAGGGACAAATATTTGTATGATGAATATGAATATTTGTACCCGAGTCATGGACGTTTGTATCTATATATGTATTCTATATCGTTGTCTAGTCATCATAATACAAGTCCAGGCTAGAGTCTGATACCTTAAATGTGGCTAGATAATTTGTGTGATAATGTCCTAGATATTTTTACCCGACTGCGACAGAAGGAGGGTTATGTTTTTCGAGCGTATGTATGTATGTATGTATCTATGTATGTATGTATGTATGTATGTTTGTATGTCTATTTCTTTGGCACGGCCTACAGCCTAAACGGCTTGATGGATTTTAACGTATGGGGTGTCATTGGATTCGTAAAAATCATGAGAGTGACATAGGGTATATATGTCTACGAATTAAAAAAGAGAGGGAGAATAAACAATTTTTTTTTGTTAAAAATTACTATATGGGTATCAAATGAAAGCTAGTGATCAGACGATTCCAAATATATAAATATTATAGTACTTTTATGTTACCGTTTCGACACAAGACTAAAAAGTATGAAATTAACTAAATTATTAAGATAAACAAAAAACCCGACTGCAAAAAAAACCTATTAACTGAAAAGAGAAAAACAAGCTCTAAAATCACTAATCAGCTATAACAGCTTTATTCGAGCTAATATAATTTGAATGTTATTAGGTAGGTATTGCAGGCGGGGACAAAAATAACCAACCAAAAATCTCCTTTGTCACCGTTTGCGATACCTATCTAATAACATTCAAATTATATTAGCTCGAATAAAGCTGTTATAGCTGATTAGTGATTTTAGAGCTTGTTTTTCTTTTTTCAGTTAATAGGTTTTTTTTGCAGTCGGGTTTTTTGTTTATCTTAATAATTTAGTTAATTTTTTATTATAAATTTATTATAATTTTTTTTTTTTTTTAATGTGTAAAAAAAATTTACCGCCAGTTTTTAAGAACGTGATAAATGCTCAAATTTGGGGCTGTTGCTGACTTGTTTTATTATTTTGCTATATTTCTAGGCTCAAATTGGCTCTTAAATAATTTACCGAAAAAAACTCAATTCTTAATTAGTTGCGGCTCAAACCGTAAAATGACTGGGCTAAAGGTGGTAACATAGCGTAGCTAGAGATGGTCAGTGGCGCGTAGCGGAGAGGTATGGACACTAAATCTTAAGGTCCGGGTTCGAATCCGCACGGACGACATGCCATGTACTAATGAGTTTTTCTAACTTACGTACGTAATACCGACTGCTCTCAAACGGTGAAGGAAAACATCGTGAGGAAACCTGCATACGCTGAAGAAGAAATTCTGATGCGTATGTGAAGTCTACCAATCCGCATTGTGCCCGCGTGGTGGACTAACGCCCATATAGGTACCCTCCTAGAGGATAGGCCTGTGCCCTGCAGTGGGACGTAGCTGATGATGATTATGTATGGTATTTTAGGGGGTGATTAAGACCATCAAACTGAACAACATTCATCATAGAGCCACATCGATATCGCGAAAAATGTTAGAACAGCATAATTATGATCAGGAGTTCACGACTATATTCCCTAAGGGGCTATACAGGGTATAAGTGACAGCCTAGCAAATACTGAAACTGTGAATTCAGACCATCAAACTGAACAACTTACACTATGGAGCCTACCTCAGGAAACGCGAAACAAAATCAGCCAAACAAACCATACAAAACTGCAAACCTACTCGAGCCAAATGTATGGGATAGATTTCGATGTTGGTCCCATAGAGAAAGTTGTTCAGTTTGATGGTCTGATCAAAAAGTGTCAGCATTTAAAGTTGGACCCTGTATATATTATTTTTCTTTTAAGTACTTACAATACAACTGCACACTTAAAAAGATATTGGTATTGGTAGTTGTAGCAATGTGTCTGGACTACCCCATTAGAGATTATGGTCGTGAATGTGGTGTATATACAACATTATCAATTCGCGCTAGATATGCAAATTATTAATACGTATAATGTCTCACAACCTTGGGCTTATCTATAGGACAGTCCGATAGTCACGACTAGTGTGACCATTCGTACACGTATAGTCCCGGACAGAGGATATAATAACCAGTGTTCCCAGACGTGCGATAATTATCATAGATCCACGATATTTTCGAGTGGCATGCGATAGAAAATAAAAGTCTGGTATCGCACGATAATTCGTAAAAATTCCACGATAATCCACGATAATTTTTAAATGTAATGGAATCAGTGTATCCAATCACTATTTTCAACTATATTTTCCGTTAAATTCCAATGAAACATCATACTCACGTTTAGTATTGGGTACAATGTTCAAATATTACTAAAATTTAAGTTCTAATGAGAAAAGTTGAGGTACAAAATATTTACACATCGTATAGTTTCAATCAAAAGTCTTACTAAGATTCCATAAACACTACCTTTAAATAAATGTAACTAGCACGTAATGTAGGTAAGAATGATTAAATTTCGTATATCTTTTGGTTCTCCCTCTCTTTTCGACTCGTAAGAGACATCCCAAATTCCCAAAACTATCGTAAGTTTAAGGAATTTGAAATGCGATAAAAACACGATAATTTTGCGGCCAATCTGGGATAATTCTTAATCATGGATCTGGCAACACTGATTTCAACGCTCATTTATGACCAGAGGCGGCGCCGTACATTAAGTGCGCTCGTGCACTGAACTTCCAGGTCTAAATCCTTTAAAAAGAATCACAAAATATCCAATACTTCAATAACATACCTACAGACTTTAGGTATACTTATGTTGAGCTACAAGGAACCAAATTAATCTCTACGTTAAAGGAATTAAAGCTTATAGTAGTATATAGAAGATGATTAGTACAGACTGCATGAAGAAAGTCGGCTAGATTCGTGCGCTGCACGCACCGAAGATAACCGAGAGTTTCCGAGAGTCGACGAATGCGCTCGGTACGAGCACGCAGCGAGCGCGGAGCTACCCGACGCGATGGAGGCCCTTGCTCGCGTCTGTTTGATTTCACGTGAATTTTTGTATTAGGGTAACGTAATTGTCACTATCTGTGACTCTGAATATGTGTAACTTAAAGTCATATCCAACACTCGATACGCTAGTAAAGTGCACCAATTCTCTGAGCCAGCAGCCGCCACTGTTACACGACTATACATGGCCTTCCTTAATATGATAACGGTTTTTTAAGGACATTGATCAGACTAATCAAACTGAACAACTTTCTATAAGGCACATCGAAATCGAAAAATCGGCTGTCCCATACATTTAGGTTGACTAGGTTTGGAGTTTTGTATGGAACAAAAGATGGTCAGATCATGTCCTTAAAAATCGATATCATATTATAGGTAAACAATAGTTGTTTGTTAGCGTTTTTGCAAATACTTTTAGCAATGTTTGTTAATCCATAAAACCGTCCAATTTCTCAAATTAAATAACTGTTTTTTTATTTTTATTCATATCAACCAATGAGATATTTTTATCCACCGGCAGCTGATTAATTAACCATAAACGTACCTTCTTTATTTCACACCATAACATCTAAACTTAAGTACTTACAAGGTGTTACAAAAGAAAAAATAAACATTTAAAACTTTTAAGGGGATTGCTTAGACCATCAAACTGGACAACTTTCACTATGGGACCAACATCGAAACCGCGAAAAAAAATACAACTATCCCATTCATTTAGCTCGAGTAGATTTGTAATTTAGTATGGAAAATCCGATTTTTTTTAGCGATTTCGGTATTTGACCTATAGTGAAAGTTGTTCAGTTTGATGGTCTAAACCACTCCCTTAAATGTTTATTTGTATTTTAGTAACACCTTGTATATGCAGAATGAATAGAATAGAAATAAGGCAGTACAAAATTAGGCTGCTAAATTAAATGCAGCTAAAAATAAAGCAGAATGCCAACTGATGGCGCGGGATAGAGAAGGCTGGAAAAGCTTGGGGGAGACCTTTGCCCAACAATGGGACGAAATAGGTTTTAAAAAAGTGTCCTAGTAATACATACGGCGTGTGTGGAAGGAAACATTGACAGAGGTAGACCTAGGAGGAGGTACCTAGACCAGGTCAGGGACGTCATTAAAAATGCCAGGTTAAAAGTAGCCGAAATCGAAGGGAATGTATGACAAGATGTATGGACTTAGAGGAAGCAAGAGAGGTGTGTCAGAACCGCCCAGAGTGGAGATCTATAGTTTCTGCCTACCCCTCTGGGAAAAAGGCGTGAGTTTATGTATGTATGAATGTGTATGTATGTGAAATGTATAGTAACGGAATAAGGTATTTTTTCCTAAACTGCTCAGATATTTATGATCGCCCTGGCTGCGTAGATACATTTGATGTTCTAGGCGTTCAGATATTTTTAATTGGTTATGTGTAAAGAATTTATTGAAAATTAGAACTGCTTAGAAATATTTGCCCACCTTGTTTGCTATTATACAACGTGTTAATGAATTAACGCAAAACTAGAAAGTAGTTTGTTCACAATCGAGAGCAGAATCAAATTATCACGTTTTCAACATAGGTAATTTTTTTCAAAATATTAAATAATTTGTTTGTAAAATTTAAATCTATAGTTTAGTAAGAGGAGCCTACCCCTCTGGAAAAAAGGTGTGAATTAATGTATATATGAATGTATGTCCTAGTAAACCCACCAAACCTGGTGACCCTACCAAAACTGACACGCAGCCGATAATATGGAGGTTATGAGATAAAATTCTAGGATATTCACTGATAACCTATCGGCTGAATCTAGATCTGGGACGGGGCTGACACGGGGTGGTAGACATCCCACCTGTGGATAATACCCATTACTAAAGTACCATAATCCCTTAAGAGGATATAATTCGGAGCGCGCTCCATACAAACGTACTATGGTGATATTTTCAATACTAACCAATTAAACTCAATTAAAATTTTGCAGAAACAATCTAGAAACATATCTCTATGCTTGTATCGTGTCCGATTTTCGTTAAAATATACAGTTTAAATGCTAGGATTAATTTAAGATTTGTATGGAAATCTTTGAGGCACTGTAACTTTAAAACTGTACATTTTAAGGAAAATCTGACACGATACAAGCATAGATATTTGTTTCTAGATTGTTTCTGCAAAATTTCATTGTGTTTAATTGGTTAGTATTAAAAATATCACCAGACTTCGTTTGTATGTGGCGCGCCAACAGTAATATACCCTTAAGAGGATATAATTCGGAGCGCGCTCCATACAAACGTACTATGGTGATATTTTCAATACTAACCAATTAAACTCAAAGAAATTTTTCAGAATCAATCTAAAAACAAATTTCTATGCTTGCATAGAGTCCGATTTTCGTTAAAATGTATAGTTTTAAAGTTACAGTGCCTCAAAGATTTCCATACAAATCTTAAATCATTAAAACTGTATATTTTAACGAAAATCTGCCTCCATACAAGCATAGATATTAGTTTCTAGATTGTTTCTGCAAAATTTCATTGTGTTTAATTGGTTAGTATTAAAAATATCACCAGACTTCGTTTGTATGGAGCGCGCTCCGAATTATATTCCCATCATACATAATATAATTATTTCCAACAATAACCAATTTATGTAATAGTATTCAAAGATAACCGCTGTCCAAACATCACCTATACCAACAACCATAAATCATAGATCCTACCTTTTTTACAACAAAAGAAAAAAACGCCCAAAAGATTGGTCTATTTAAAAAAAGGGTCCCTTACCTATTTACTATCGCTATCCTAGAATCGTTAATGTAAATATTTTTTTTTTATGTCCGGTTGAATAGATATGGGTCGTTGCCGGTCCCCCAATAGTAAAAGAAAAAGAGTCGACCAATAGGAGCTCTCCGTTGCACATTCCACGTATGATTTTGATTTATTTTTGACAGATGCTTTTTGGAGGGAAACAGGGATAGGCGTTTTTGTTGTCTAGGAGTTTACAATGTTTTTTTTGTTTGATTTTGCTTTTAAGAAGCATAGCATATGCTCACTAAGCCGTGGTGGTCCAGTGACGAGTAACCTTGCCTGCCGTGCAGGAGGCGATGGTTCGATCCCCGTCCAGGCCGACTCGTACCAATGAGTTTTTCGGAATTTATGTACGATTTGTAACACCACTGGCTTTTCGGTGAAGGAAAACATCGTGAGGAAACCTACATGCTTCAATTTCGAGGCATGTATTGGGCTCACCCCCCGTCACACTGGACAGAGTTTCGGTACTAATGGTGAAACGTGGATGTTCTGAGGTTTCAGAATATCTCTGACTACCCCCTCGGGGAATATAGTCGTAAGCATATGCTACATGCATATGCTCACGACTATATTCCCCGGTAGTAGGTAGAGATATTCTGAAAGCTCAGAACATCCACGTTTCACCAGTAGTACCGAAACTCTGTCCAGTGTGACGGGGGGTGAGCCCGTCGCCACTTGTAATGGACAGTGGGTACAATACATGCCTCGAAATTGAAGCATGCAGGTTCCCTCACGATGTTTTCCTTCACCGCTTTGAAGAAGTTTTACACTATTACAAGTTGTTACAAAAGTAAAAATAAACATTTTAAACTTTTAATGGGGTTGTTTAGACCATCAAACTGAACAACTTTGACTATGGGACCAACATCGAAATCTTGAAAAAAAATCTGCTGTCCCATACATTTAGCTCGAGTAGATTTGAAGTTTAGTAAAGAACATCTGATTTTTTTTTTCGCGTTTTCTATATTGGTCCCATAGTGAAAGTTGTTCAGTTTGATGGTCTAAGCCACCACCTTAAATGTTTATTTGTATTTTAGTAACACCTCGTATAAAAATGTACCGGGACCCTATTGCTAAGCCTACATTGCTGTCTGTCCGTCCATCCGTCCGTCCGTATTACCTAGAGCTGTATCTTTTTAACCGTAATAGGTAGTCGGTTGAAATTTTTACAGAATAAAATATCTGTTTCTATGGTTTGTGAGATTTCCGTATAAAATATACAGGGTCCTTCTTAACATAGGTTGTAAGATGACACTATGTACTACTAATAAACATTTTATGGAACTTGTTTTCCGAAATAAACGTATTGAATTGAATTGAATTAACATGCTGACACTTTTTAAGGAGATGAATATACCGTCAAACTGAACAACTTTCTCTATGGGACCAACATAGAAAGCGTGAACAAAAATCAGCTGTCCCATACATTTGGCTTGAGTTTCTGGCCACATCTTCTCTACAACGGAACACCTTCCGACGCGGTGGTAGAGTCAAAAATTACGTCAGAAAGCTATTCATGTGATATTATTCTAAATAAAAACTTGTTGAGTTTGAGTTTGAGTAGGTTTGCAGATTTGTATGGAACAGCAGATTTATTTTTGCGATTTCGATGTTGGTGCCATAGAGAAAGTTGTTCAGTTTGGCGGTCTGATCATCTCCTTAAAAAGTGTCAGCATATTAAGAAGGATCCTATATACTTTTTCTTAGGTCTGGAGGAATAGTCGCTGAGACAGACACCCGTCTGGCCCAGGCGCGGTCCGAAGGGGGGGCACAGAGGACATGATAATATGTGTAATAAAATTGTGTAATGTGCAATAAAGTCTAATTTACTCGTCATAAGTTGGCAACACCAACATAAAATGTAGTAATTAAAAAAGTTGTATTTCCGGTTTCCGCCTTCCATATTGGTACGGTGTTTATGCGTGTAACTAACTGGTGTTAAAATCACTAAAATAAACCTCCAGTGCTGCAAACAAGACTTTCCTTTACATCGAACCACTCCTGCTACCAGAAAAACTACAGTCCACTAAAACCTCTCCAGCGGAGCCGAATAAAACACCGGTAGGCCACGTTCCCTACAGTGACCCCCCCCCCCTCCTCCCCCTCCCCAAATTTCAGGCTCAAACAGTACTCAAACAGCAGCAACACGGTGAGGCTAAAGAGATGTTGACGATAGTCTGACGGTAATAGTCACCTACAACACCCGTCTAGATCGGTGCTATTCCTATCTAAGCCGGACATCACACGAGCATTAAACAAGATACAATAGGTATTCAGTGACCCTAAATACCTAAAGTATGACGTCAGCGGTCAACGACCCCGGTTGAATTGGCACAAATATTTTAGCTTCATACGCTAATGATAATTTTGGCGCTCGCCTTGAGATATGAAGATAATTATAATGTACCTACTCTACAAACATACATACATATACTCACGACCATAATTTAGTTGAGGGTGCTTAGAAATCTTGTAACAAGATTTCTAAGCACCTTCCTACTCGTACTACGTACCTCAAACTGCTTCTCCCACTTTAATCTGTCTGATCACTGTCAGACTCTAAATTGTTGAGGTTCTAGTAGAACGACATAGGTATTGTTTTTAAAATATTATCGACTGTAAGCCTTCTATGTGGGAGGGTGCGCTGCAACCCATATAGTCGAGTGGGACGATGACATGATGACTTACAAAATAAAAAATAAAACTTTCGAAACTAATATCTGTACCCTGAGCAGACGCCTTTAATACAGTATGGTATAACAATCTTCTATCATGAGTTGAACCATGGCTTATGACTCATAATATGAGAAATACACATAATTAGGTGCAGGAATACTAAATTTGATTTCTTAATCTGAAGATTAAGTAAAAAGTACCTACTATCTAACTTTCGGATAGTTTACCTAAATTTTAGGACATAACGCGTTTAGGACATTCCGCGTTTAGGACATTCCGCGATTAGGTCACCTTCCATTTTTCCTATACTCCATTCAAAATAGCAACGAAATTTTAAGGCTATTTTGCATTACAGAAACAGAGATTTGAAACACTTCCTCTCACTTATTCTTAGAACAGCTTTAGTAACGTCCAAGATATGTCGGATAGTATATGTATCCAATAAATTAATTACATTTTGTAATCAGAATTAGCCAGAAAGCTAAATAGGAATCGGAAAATCTCGTCGTCCTTATTTGAAATGAGGTATATACCTAGACGGCATTGTCATTAAGAGGAAAGTTTTTGCTGCGCGCTCCATACAAACGAAGTCTGGTGATATTTTCAATACTAAACAATTAAAGTCAATGAAATCATTCAGAAACAATCTAGAAACTAATCTCTGTTTGTATGAAGTTACATTTACGTTAAAATGTATAGTTTTAAAGTTACAGTGTCTCAATGATTTCCATACAAATCTTAAATTAATGCTAGCACTAAAACTGTATATTTAACGAAAATCTGACTTCATACAAGCATAGAGATTAGTTTCTAAATTGTTTCTGATAAATTTCATTGACTTTAATTGGTTAGTATTGAAAACATTGCCAAACTTCGTTTGTGTGGAGCGCGCTGCAAAAATATCCTCTTAAGAAGATATACCCTTTAACGCGCTCTTTACAAACGAAGTTTAACTCTATTTTGAATATTAACCTATTTAATTCAATAAACTAAATTTTTCAAACAATTCTCCAAAATTTCAAACAAACCATCCAAATGATATTATAGTAAAAAAAAAAACCGTGGTGGTCCAGTGGCGAGTTACCTTGCCTGCCGTGCAGGAGGCGATGGTTCGATCCCCGTCCAGGCCGACTCGTACCAATGAGTTTTTCAGAATTTATGTACCATTTGTAACACCACTGACTTTTCGGTGAAGGAAAACATCGTGAGGAAACCTGCATGCTTCAATTTCGAGGTATATGTTGTACCCACTGTCCATTACAAGTGGCGACGGGCTCAATCCCCGTCACACTGACCAGAGTTTCGGTACTAGTGAAACGTGGATGTTTTGTGGTTTCAGAATATCTCTGACTACCCCCTCGGGGAATACAGTCGTGAGCATATGCTATAAACGTGCAGCTAGACACCTCGGCGTCCCTCTGACTGATAGCTTATCTACTGATACCAAATTATCAACTGATACGATTACGATATAACCCATCCATGTTTAAAAGTTGCTTGGAGCTTCGACTTCGATTGACTGAAGGATATTTTATAACTAGCTTCTGGATTTAAGGAAATATAATTCGGAGCGCGCTCCATACAAACGAAGTTTGGTGATATTTTCAATACTAACCTACTACAGATTATTGAAATAATAAAAATGCTTGGGCCTGAGGTCACTAGCTTATAGTTTATTTACTTTACTGTATAGTATCAATTATTTTATTAAATAGACTATGTATTATTGTATACATAACTTTAGCTTAAGAATTTATATTGTAATAGTCATGAAGTCGTGTTATGTTGTAGAGTTTCTGGCCGCATCTTCTCTACAGCGACAACACGTTCCGACGCGGTGGTAGCTTCAAAAAAGATTTGACGTTTGATAAGTGTGCTGCAAGCTCCTATATTGAATAAATTATATTGACTTTGACTTTGAATTTGAGTCAATGAAATCTGAAACAATCTAAAAACGAATCTCTATGCTTGTATGAAGTCAGGTTTCTGTTAAATGTATTGGTTTGGTTTTAAAGTTATAGTATCTCAAAGATTTCCATACAAATCTTAAATTAATCATAGCACTAAAACTGTATATTTTAACGAAAATCTGACTTCATATGAGCATAGAGATTAGTTTCTAGATTGTTTCTGAAAAATTTCATTGACTTTAATTGGTTAGTATTGAAAATATCACCAGACTTCGATTGTATGCAGCGAGCATTTACGCATTCAGAATAAACTTCTCTTAAGACGCTCCCCATATAACAACGTGTTAATGAATTAACGAAAAACTAGAAAGTAGTTTGTTTAGAATCGAGAGCAGAACCGAATTATCATGTTTTCAACATAGGTAATTTTTTTTCAAAATATTCATTAATTTGTTTGTAAAATTTTAAATTTACTGAACTCGGTCTCAACCCACCGCACAGGCACACTCACCCTGCTTATTACCAAAACAAGATTCTTAAAATGTATCCATGAGCACGCTAGCGTTTTCATTCATTGCTGAAATGATAACAAATCATTTATGCCTGAAAACTTAAAATGTGAATAACTTTACATTTTAAGTATCAAAATTAATAAATTATTGTTACAATCTAATTGTTTTGTTATAAATCAGTTGGGGTGTATAAGGTTTTGCGCTTATTCATTAACACGTTGTAGGTAAACGCTGTGCCGGGCCATATTTAGCTGGTTTTTAGAAGCTATCTTCTCGTTATTTGAAAGACATACAAATTAATAAAAAATGATGCAATGATCTTCAACATCTCGGCTTTATTTGCTGTGGAGAATATTTCTTACTTTTCTATAAAATACATATGAAACCTGTGTTCAAAGGAAAGCCTAAATATTGGAAAAAATCTGTATTATGTGCATCTACTTATAAGTTGAAGTCACTTTTACTTGCGACACACACCATTGTGTAGACAATATTAAGATCAAAAATGCTATGAAGACATTTTTTTAGGACCAATATTTAATGAGTTAATTAGACATTCTTATGATTTTCGAATTTGATTTCCTTGGATTAGATGGCGCCATTATGGCGCCATCTAATCCAAGGCATGGCTTCATTATGTCACTATAATGAAGTACAAGCCAGTCAAAAATAGGTATACCTACTAAAATGATGTAGTTTAGTAGAGGTGTGGCTCTGAAAGGGTCAAGGTCGTTCAGTCAGAGAAACCTCTTAAGGTGTTTGGTGATGTGACACACTAAAACGGCCCTCACCTCGAGGTGAGGCGGCTCTGAAAGGGCCGTTCGGTCAGGAAAACCTCTTTAATACGTAAGTATGATTTTCGTATTTAAATTTACACCCTGTATATTCAAAATGTCATGTGTCTATCTTCAGTGGTGTAGTATCAGTCAGTCATGGACGGTATGACCCAGAACGGATGAAATTAAAAAAAAAAAGAATAATTCGTGTTATTTTGAGTAACAAATATTTTATTTATTTACAATTAATGGACTTCTTGCTTGTGCGTTAGCACCGCATTTCCGCCAGTGTCAAGTGGTTTGAGGGAGTATCTATCCAATCTCGTGGATTTTTTTTGAGTAAGAACACAACTGAGAAGGATTGCGGAGCCTCGTGGCAGGCTGAGACGCGAACCGCGCGAACACCACGCGAAAGACAAGTGTTCAGGACAAACCCTGCAACGTGACTCAACAAATAATTATCCTATCCTATCCTACTAAAGTCCGGCCGCTGAAAGATTGCGTTTGACAGTTACCATAAAATTGTAAAAAACTGAATGAAAACTATAAATGCCGATCATTACTCGTATTTAGTAGCTTGCCCTGTGTACTAGAGTGAGCACAGGTAAACAATATTTTCATTCAGTTTTTTACAATTTTATGGTAACTGTCAAACGCAATCTTTCAGCGGCCGGACTTTAATATTATAAATGTGCTACTAAATGAATATATAAAATAACAAATTAAATGTATAATTCATAGGGTGAATATTAAAAAGTTTAATGCTTTTTTTTTTGTTTAGTCAAGGGTTGAACTATTTATATACTATTTATAATCTATTATTATATATGTATGAATAATAGTGATCTATGATTATTGTCTATTTTAGGGTAAGGCAAAGTTATATTTGCATAAGCATATGCTCACGACTATATAGGGTTCTCTTTTAAGGAGATGATCAGACCATCAAACTGAACAACTTTTTCTATGGGACCAATGTCGAAATCGCGAAAAAATATCTGCTCTTCCATACTAAACAGAAATCTTTCTCGACCCAATTGTATGTTGAGATTTCGACATAGAGAAAGTTGTTCAGTTTGATGATCTGATCATCCTCTTAAAAAACTGTCAGCATATTAAGTTGGACCGTGTATTCCCGAGGGGGTATTCAGAGATATTCTGAAACCTCAGAACATCCACGTTTCACTAGTACCGAAACTCTGTCCAGTGTGACGGGGAGTGAGCCCGTCGCCATAGTTATTTTTAAAAGTACATAAAGTAATGAGTTTATGAATAAGTGTTCACTATTTTAATGCAAAATTGTATGTGAAAATTTGTGATCATGCTTGTATGTTTGTGACTCAATCACTCATAAGCGGCTAAACGGATTTGGATGAAATTTAGCACACAGATAGAATATGTTCTGTATTAAAACATGGCATACTTTTTTCAAAGTAAACGCATACGATGTCGCGGGCGACAACTAGTTTATTGTACAAAGAAAATCTGGCAAAACAGTACCAAGCCAACACAACCGTTTAGTACAAACGTCACTACAAGAATATCATTATTTTACGTCACTCTTTCACACTCAATATGGCGTCGTATGAGCAACACATTAAGAGTCCACTCACGAAACCCTTATACCTACGTCATAACGACCAAAACGGCTTGCTTTGTGCGACTTCACCATGGAACAATTTAGTTTTTTTACCGTCTAGAGTTGAGTTTAAAAAAATTGTCTGGAGTTATTTATAGTATCTGTCATGACACGTATATTATCTGTTGCTATGCGCATACGCATGGTTTTTTTCGACGTTTAGCTTCGAGACGCTTGGCGTAGTGGAGCTTTGGTGTTGGAAACGATTACCGAAGTTAAGCAACGTCATGTCCGGTCAGTCTTTGGATGGGTGACCGTTTAGTTTTTCATCTCGAGCGTCTTGTTGCTTCGGACACGTTAAGCAGTTGGTTTCGGATAGTTCCGTCAGATGGCTGTGTAACTATTCGTTAAGCCAGGTCAGAGGACTATTTTTTTTAATTTTTATAATTAATGGACTCTTGCTGAATTTCCGCCAGTGTCAAGTAGTTTATGGGAGTATCTATCCCAATCTCAGGGATTGTTTTTGGCCAAGAACAAGAAGAGATTGACGATTGCGGAGCCTCGGGGCAGGCAGAAACGCGACGCGCGAAAACCACGCGAGACAAGTGCTCGGGTCAGAACCTGCAACGTGACTCAGAGGTCTATTAATGTGGCTTGAAAATTCTCGGTCGTCTAATTGACCACTAACTTGCCTCCAACAACGCGCACTGGGCCCGCGTGGTGGAATATGGCCCACTCCCTCTCAACATTATTGGAGGCATATTTGTGAGTCATTCAAATAAATTACACTTCAAGTCAAAAGTTAAGTCAAAATTGTTTATTCAAAATAATATCACATAGATAACTTTTTGAATCTACCACCGCGTCGGAAGGTGTTCCGTTGTAGAGAAGATGCGGCCAGAAACTTTACAACACACTTCTTTTAAACAAAACAAAATATACAAAGTACAATTACATAAATTCAATATTAAATTACATAGTGTAACATTGTCAAGACCAGACATTTTGGTCATTCAAATAATCATCGAGTTTATAGTTACCTTTTTTACATAGGACTTGTTTAACATGGGACTTAAACTTTTTGTCCGTCAAGTTAAGAATATTCTCTGGTATCTTATTATAATAACGTATACTAACTAACAGATAAAGACTTTTGGTGTTCCACTTCGAATAACACAAACCCAGACAGGTGTCGTTAGAGGACTTATTGCTTCAGACCATCATCAACATCCCTTCAGCCCCAAATGCTCGTGCTTCCCCACCGTGTTTGAGTAGAGGTGCGGAGTTACATCACATGGTGGTCAGACGGGTGTCTGTCTCAGCGACTAATATCTTCAGACTATCATCAACATCTCTTCAGCCCTCACCGTGTGGCTGCCGGTTATCGTCACAGCATCCGACCCCACCGTGTGTTGAGTAGAGGTGCGGAGTTACATCACATGGTGGTCAGACGGGTGTCTGTCTCAGCTACTAATATCTTCAGACTATCATCAACATCTCTTCAGCCCCAAACGCTCGCGCTTCCGGTTATAGTCACTGCAAACCCCACCGTGTTTGAGTGGAAGTGCGGAGTTACATCAGATGGTTGGGTAGACGGGTGTCTGTCTCAGCGACTAATATCTTCAGACTATCATCAACATCTCTTCAGCCATCACCATGTGGCTGCCGGTTATCGTCACAGCATCCGACCCCACCGTGTGTTGAGTAGAGGTGCGGAGTTACATCACATTGTGGTCAGACGGGTGTCTGTCTCAGCGACTTATATCTTCAGACTATCATCAACATCTCTTCAGCCATCACCATGTGGCTGCCGGTTATAGTCACTGCAAACCCCACCGTGTTTGAGTGGAAGTGCGGAGTTACATCACATGGTGGTCAGACGGGTGTCTGTCTCAGCTACTAATATCTTCAGACTATCATCAACATCTCTTCAGCCCCAAACGCTCGCGCTTCCGGTTATAGTCACTGCAAACCCCACCGTGTTTGAGTGGAAGTGCGGAGTTACATCAGATGGTTGGGTAGACGGGTGTCTGTCTCAGCGACTAATATCTTCAGACTATCATCAACATCTCTCCAGCCCTCACCGAGTTGCTGCCTGTTATGGTCACTGCATCTGACCACTCCGTGTGTTGAGTAGAGGTGCGGAGTTACATCACATGGTGGTCAGACGGGTGTCTGTCTCAGCGACTAATATCTTCAGACTATCATCAACATCGCTCCAGCCCTCACCGTGTTGCTGCCTGTTATGGTCACTGCATCTGACCACACCGTGTTTGAGGAGAGGTGCGGAATTGCATCACATGAGGAAAAGTCAGACGGGTCCCTGTCCCTATAGACTGAGATAATGATACGGAGTCGGTGCCTGGCCAAGCCTAAATAAATCACACACCAAGCCCAGTCGCAAATCGTAATGGCTTTACAGCGACTCCAAGAATCGATTGTCATCGTATCGCAACTACAAGAATATTAATTTGTTTTATTGGATTCGGTGCCAAGCCAAGCCTAAATAAATCACACACCAAGCCCAGTCTAAAATCGTAATGGCTTGACAGCGACCCCCAGATTCGCTTGTCGTCGTATCGCAATTACAAGAATATTAATTTGTGTTATTGGAGTCGGTGCCAAGCCAAGCCTAAATAAATCACACACCAAGCGCAGTCGCAAATCGTAATGGCGTGACAGCGACTCTAAGAATCGATTGTCATCGTATCGCAACTACAAGAATATTAATTTGTTTTATTGGATTCGGTGCCAAGCCAAGCCTAAATAAATCACACACCAAGCCCAGTCGCAAATCGTAATGGCTTGACAGCGACCCTAAGAATCGATTACATTTTCACCTATTTTGGGTTCCACCTATTAGATTCGGTTCAGTGGATATTGTTTTATTTTTAAGAGAAGTTTACCTATTCCATACGCATATAAACGAAGTCTGGTGATATTTTCAATACTAATCAATTATAGTCAATGAAAATTTTCAGAAACAATCTAGAAACTAATCTCTATGCTTGTATGAAGTCAGATTTTCGTTAAAATACATATATAGTTTTAGTGCTAGGATTAATTTAAGATTTGTATGGAAATCTTTGAGGCACGGTAACTTTAAAACTATACATTTTACCGAAAATCTGACTTCATACAAGCATAGAGATTAGTTTCTAGATTGTGTCTGAAAAAATTAATTGACTTTAATTGGTTAGTATTGAAAATATCACCAGACTTCGTTTGTATGGAGCGCGCTCCGAATTATATTCCCTTAACAGATACATAAAATAGTGACATTAAATAAAATTACAAATGAAGTGACTTAAAAATAAACTAACCTAGGATTTGGTGCAGGTTCGGTCCTTGGTGTGAGGGTACCCAAAACGCTGGTCGCATTTCCTCGCTGAATGGCCATTCGATTCTAAATGGTGCCAGCTATCAGCCTGCAATCGCGGTAAATATTCGGTGATTGAACCGTGATTGGACTACGTACGAACTATAACATTTGAAACATTTGGTATTGCGCTAATCGCGGTACTGCTCTTGACAGCCGTTAGAGCCGTTTTGACAGATCGCTCAGACTTTAAGGGGATATAATTCGGAGCACGCTCCATACAAACGTACTATGGTGATATTTTCAATACTAACCAATTAAAGTCAATGAAATTTTTCTGAAACAATCTTGAAACAAATATCTATGCTTGTATGGAGTTAGATTTTCGTTAAAATATACAGTTTCAATGCTAGGATTAATTTAAGATTTGTACGAAAATCTTTGAGGCACTGTAACTTTAAAACTATACATTTTAACGAAAATCTGACTCTTTACAAGCATAGAAATTTGGTTTTAGATCGATTCTGAAAAATTTCATTGATTTAATTGGTTATTTTTGAAAATATCACCATAGTACATTTGTATGGAGCGCGCTCCGAATTATATCCTCTTAAAGGCTATCAGTTATATAGAGTTTAGCGGGATGCGGAATTCAGCACAGTTGAGTAGTAATTGGATTGCAATGTGATTAGAACTGAAATTGGATAAGAATAGAACTTCGATGTTTTAACTTAACGCAATCGAGGGGCAGGTTTATTAGCACCCTTCTAATACCCAAGGGCCCAAGGTGACAAGACAGGTCATCCTCATTGACCTTGGGTATAAACCTGTACCCTGCCCCGTCCAAGGTGATTCCCATATCAAATTGTATAAAACCTGTACTTCTAAATGAATTTATAAAAATAAAAAATTTAAATTTATAATTCATAGGGTGAATATTAACAAGTTTAATGTTTTTTTTTCTTGTTTGGTCAAGGGTTGAACTATAATATACTATTTATAATCTATTATTGTCTATGTATGAATATGAATAATAGTGATCTATTATGATTGTCTATTTTAGGGTAGGTAGGGTTTTTAATTTGTTATATTGAAAAGAACATGATAGGTACCTATATGCTCACGACTATATACCCCGAGGGGATAGTCAGAGATATTCTGAAAACTCAGAACATCCACGTTTCACTAGTACCGAAACTCTGTCGTGTGTGACGGGGAGTGAACCCGTCGCCACTTGTAATGGACAGTGAGTACAATACATGCCTCGAAATTGAAGCATGCAGGTTTCCTCACGATGTTTTCCTTCACCGAAAAGCCAGTGGTGTTACAAATCGTACATAAATTCTGAAAAACTCATTGGTACGAGTCGGCCTGGACGGGGATCGAACCATCGCCTCCTGCACGGCAGGCAAGGTTACTCGCCACTGCACCACCACGGCCTATTACATGATAGGTACCTATTACATGTATTTTGTATTAGTCTGTACCCTGTCATAACCTGTCTGATCAACCGGACACAAGGGCGCCCGAGCGCGCTGCATACATACGAAGTTTCGTCCTATTTTCAATATAAACCAATCATAGTCAGTCACATTTTTAATCACGTTTACAACGAATTTCTTTATCTATGTTTTTTGTTAGATTTCCGTTAAAAAGTAAAAATAAACATTAAAAACTCTTAAGGGGGATGACCCCCTTAAATGTTTTGTTTGTGTTTTTGTAACACCTTGTATAATAGTTTCAATACTAGGATTAATTTAACATTTTAACGGAAATCTGACAATATACAGAGATTAATTTCTAGATCGTGGGAAAAAAATATATTGACTTTAATTAGGTAATATCCAAAATATATTTGAACTTCGATTGAAAGTTTCATATCGTGTCAAGTGACACAATAACTCTTCAAAAACCATATCCCTTAGTCGCCTCCTACGACACCCACGGCATGAAAGGAGTTGGTATATTCTAAGACAGCCCGGGCCATATTAAACCCACTATTATTATGCGTAGAATTACCTAGGCCATAATAGATCGCTATTTAAAACTTATTAAATTATGATGTTTAATAATAGATTACTGATATACAGGATCCTTCTTAATATGCTGACACTTTTTAAGGGGATGATCGGACCGTCAAACTGAACAACTTTATGTTTGAGACCAACATCGAAATCGCAAAAAAATCTGTTGTCTCATACATTTGGCTCGAGTAGGCTTGCAGTTTTGTACGGAAGATCATATTTTTTCTTCGCGATTTCTATGTTGGTGCCATAGAGAAAGTTGTTCAGTTTGACGGTGTAACCATCCCCTTAAAAAAGTGTCAGCATATTAAGAAAGACCCTGTATTCTAAGACGGCCCGGGCCATATTAAATCCACTATTATTATGCGTAGAATTACCTAGGCCATAATAGATTGCTATTTAAAACAAAGATCCTAGATATTTATTATTATAGATATTTATATGCTCACGACTATATCCCCGAGGGGGTAGTCAGAGATATTCGGAAACCTCAGAACATCCACGTTTCACCAGTAGTACCGAAACTCTGTCCAGTATGACGGGGAGTGAGCCCGTCGCCACTTTAAATGGTCAGTGGGCCTCGAAATTGAAGCATGCAGGTTTCCTCACGATGTTTTCCTCCACCGAAAAGCCAGTGGTGTTAAAAATCGTACATAAATTTCGAAAAACTCATTGGTACGAGTCGGCCTGGACGGGGATCGAACCATCGCCTCCTGTACGGCAGGCAAGATTACTCGCCACTGGACCACCACGGCATGTTTGATAATAGATTACTGATATAGGTAAGAGATGAATATAGGAGATGACATACGACCCCAAATAATGGTGTAAGGACTGGATCTATCAAATCATAGATAGCCTCATAAATAATGTAACGGGATTCTATTGGTCTATTTCAAAAAGGGAACAATTTGAAGGGTGCCTTTTTTACACTGTTACACAAATTATGTAGTCCCGATTGAAGTTCCAAAGTAAATGATGATGATGATGATTTCACATTGGTGATTTATTAAAGTAGTACAGGGACTACTTAGGAAGGCGAAGTCAGGGTATTCAGTTTTTTGGGTTCCGTACCCAAAGGGTGAAAACGGGACCCTATTACTAAGCCTACGTTGTCCGTCCGTCCGTCCTACCTATTTAGGGCTGTAACTTTTGAACCGTAATAGCTAGACAGTTGAAATTTTCACAGAATATGTGTTATTACAGCAGATTTCTTAACAAATAATAATAATGACAAAAAGTTAAAATTTAATTGGGGTCCTCATACAAGAAACCAGTTTTTATCAACGTTTTTTCTGTTCGCTCTATCGTAAAAATTGTTATACATACAAGAGTCAAACTTGGTGTGATTATAGAGCAAACTCTACAGTATAACAATAAATAGTAAAAACCGGCTAAGCGTGAGTCGGTCTCGTGTTAAAGGTCCAGGACAAAAAAAATTTTTAGTTATTATGTGGTGTAGTGGTGGGGTACGGAACCCTAGATGAGCGAGTAGCCCGATTCGCACTTGACCGTTTTTTTATGATTGTTTGCGCTAAAAAAATGAGCTGACAAAAATTACTTTATAGGATCTCATTCTGCTCACACCATTTGGGGTGAAAACAACAAAACAGTTTTAGTTTAAATTATATAAATTATAATTTGGGGTGAATAATTAATTAATCTATTATTAAATCGTAGACATTCATAGGATAGTCTATGGGTGAATCCTATTGGTCTACTAATAACATAAGGGTACTATTTTGGGAGAGTGAACACATGAAAATAATTGAATTGAAATGTATATTTTGTGATAATTTGGTATGTATGTATGTATATGCCCACGACTATATTCCCCGAGGGGGTAGTCAGAGATGTCCTTTAACCTCAGAGCATCCACGTTTCACCAGTAGTACCAAAACTCTGTCCAGTGTGATGGGGGGTGAGCCCGTCGCCACTTATAATGGACAGTGGGTACAATACGTGCCTCGAAATTGAAGCATGCAGGTTTCCTCACGATGTTTTCCTTCACCGAAAAGCCAGTGGTGTTACAAATCGTACATAAATTCCGAAAAACTCATTGGTACGAGTCGGCCTGGACGGGGATCGAACCATCGCCTCCTGCACGGCAGGCAAGGTTACTCGCCACTGGACCACCACGGCTTGATAATTTGATGAAATGACTTTAGATTCTTTTTTCTTCAGTTTTATTAATTAAAACAGATTTCGATAAAAAACCAAAACACTTCTCATGTCCTGTAGATTGTTCTTTTTTGGATTCTGCTTAAAAAGTGCCATAGTTCATGTATAAAATGGTTACAAAGTTACCCAATACGTTACGGTAAAATCTGGCGGTAGAGCCTTAAGAGAAAAGATACTTTATACACCGAGAACACAAGAAAGAAACAAAAGAGTACGTATAGAAAATCAACAGGAACAACATTTTTACATCTGGCTGCCTGACTAGCGACAGGCTTCCGATCTATCCTATCGTTTTAAAGGATCCTTTAGAGGATATGTGAAAAAAATAGGATTCTTCAAAGCATCATATATCATGAAGTACTAACAGTAGGAGTATGATTTGCGGATATGTGTAAATTGAACATATAATTGAAGTTTTGATTAGAGCCAAAACACGATTAATAGACATTTTCTCGATAGAAAAATAAGCCAAAGTAGCCTCCTTCTTTATCGATAAACGCTTGGAACTGCTAAACTGTGAATAATAGAAACACGAGACTTGATTAAAAAAAAAAAAGATTGATATTTTATAAAGTTTGATTAGAGTAGAACTTACATAAATAGTACAATCAGAATTAAATAAAGTTTGTTTTACGCTTGCGTCGTTTCAGGCGCGCGCCCCATCTCTTTCTCTCGCATCAGGCAGTAATATAAGCTATCACACGCCCATTTCGCCTCAATAATTTTTCGACATAGGCCCTTAAACTACGACGTTTCCACTGGAATATAAATGTGTTTCCACTGGTGTATATTCTGTCTGTTTGTTTGTTTATTCTGTCTTGTATTTTCTTTCTTTTTCTGTGCAATAAATCAATAATATACACCCCTAGTTTTTGATGAATTACTAAAAAAAAATTAAGAGTGTATTCAGACAATGAAACCAAACAACGATCCCTAAGGAACATGGGTCGAAAAACGACAAAAATTTATAGACCTTGTACACAAAATTGCGTATCAGCAATTATATTTTCTATGGGTCCAAAAAGGTTTTTTCGATTATCGACCCCTGTTCCTTAGTTTTATATTTTATATGGGAAATGCAAATTTTTTTTTTCCCTCGGCTGTTCCTTAGGAAAAGTTTTTTGTTTCAGTGCCTGAATACATCCTTAAAAATGCTTACTTTTTCTACTACCTATACTTCATTCCAAATAAGGACGACCAGATTTTCCGATTCCTATTTAGCTTTCTGGCCAATTCGGATTACCAAATGTAATTAATTTATTGGATACACATACTATCCGTGGATGTTCTGAGGTTTCAGAATATCTCTAACTACCCCCTCGGGGAACATAGTCGTGAGCATATGCTTATGCTTACTATCCGACATATCTTGGACGTTACTAAAGCTGTTTTAGTAATAAGTGACAGGAAGTGTTTTAAATCTCTGTTTCTGTAATGCAAAATAGCCTTAAAATTTCGCTGCTATTTTGAATGGAGTATAGCTCCCATCAGCGAGGCCAGACAAAAAGGCGACTGACAAATTCTGACGGACTATTTAAAATGCCAGTCGACACACGTGCAGACAAACTTGTTCCAAAATTAGCATTATTTAGAATACTGACCCCCGTACCTTCTTCACTAGAAGATATTTTGTTCAGGGAGTCTAAATTCGACCCAAAGTGGGTCTTAGCTTTCAAAATGCGAGAACACTTTTCCAGATCCTGCCCACCCTCTAGCCAGTTAGCTGGCTAGAAGCTAGGGTGGCCCTCTACAGTCATGACTCCAATCTTTACCGTCTTCTTCGCTTAGTAACTATCTAAGGCTGAGATTAAGGGTACATTACCGTTGGCGCGCTCCATACAAACGAAGTCTGGTTATATTTTAAATACTAACCAGTTGAAGTCAATTAAATTTCTCAGAAACAATCTAGAAACTAATCTCTATGCGAGTATGTTGCCAGATTTTCGTTAAAATTTATAGTTTTAAGTTACAGTGACTCAAAGATTTCCATACAAATCTTAAATTAATCCTAGCATTGAAACTGTATATTTGAACGAAAATCTGACACCATACAAGCATCTAGATTTGTTTCTAGATTGTTTCTACAAAATTTTATGGACTTTAAGTGGTTAGTATTGAAAATATCATAAGACTTCCTTTGTATGCAGCGCGCATTTGTAAGAGAAGTTTATTCCGAGATTTCCGAGTGCGTAAATGCGCGCTGCATACAAACGAAGTCTGGTGATATTTTCAATACTAACCAATTAAAGTCAATGAAAATTATCAGAAATAATTTAGAAACTAATCTCTATGCTTGTATGAAGTCAGATTGTCGTTAAAATATAAAGTTTTAGTGCTGGGATTAATTTAAGATTTGTATGGAAATCTTTGAGGCACTGTAATTTTAAAACTATACATTTTAACGAAAATCTGACTTCATACAAGCATAGAGATTACTTTCTAGATTGTTTCTGAAAAATGACATTGAATTTAATTGGCTAGTATTGAAAATATCACCTGACTTCGTTTGTATGGAGCGCACTTCGAATTATATTCCCTTAAGATACGTTTTTTTAAAGAGTAAACTCTCGGTTTATGTCAAAATCCATACATTAGTACTTAATAATGAAGTGGCATTTTCACGCCCAAAAAACGTCCCCGGATCTTGGCCTAAATTTTCTTCTACTTCTCTTTTTATGTTATTATTTATATTTATGTTATTATTTATATTTATTTATTATTTATATTTTATTTTATTTTAACTTATAATTGTTATTTTGTAAACAATTTGTCGTTCATAGTTGTAAATAAGGCCTAATTTCGTTTAATCATTTGTTATTTTTACTGTATTTATTGTTTGTGATGTGACTGTAGAACTTAGATTTTAATTATTTTAATGACGAATTCGTCTTCTTTTAAAATATTATTGCATGCATGCATATGCTCACGATTATATTCCCCGAGGGAATAGTCAGAGATGTTCTGAAACCTCAGAATATCCACGTTTCACCAGTAGTACCTAAACTCTGTTCAGTGTGACGGGGAGTTTATTTTTTCCGATTTCATTATATTTAACATTTCCATTTACTAATGTCTAGTGATGCCAAAATTATGTTACTTTACAAATATACAGTGCTTTCCTTACCTTTACATTTTGGCAGAATCATCGCCCTCACAAAGTAGAGGTATAACTGGGAATATTGAATTGAATTGGGAATATTGAATTGAATTGAAGTGACTAAAGTAAAATAAAAAAAACCTATACACCTAGGTGTACACTGCATAAAATTAGACCAAAACCATAGATTCCCGTAAGGTAAAAAAGTTCTCGCTTTTTGTACGGAGATAAGGGTATATTACTGTTGGCGCGCTCCATACAAACGAAGTCTGGTTATATTTTCAATACTAACCAATTAAAGTCAGTGAATTTTTTCAGAAACAATTAAGAAAATAATCTCTATGCTTGTATCTTGTCAGATTTTCATTAAAATGTATAATTTTAAAGTTACTGTGCCTCAAAGATTTCCATACAAATCTTAAATTAATCCTAGCATTGAAACTGCATTATTTGAACGAAAATGGGAAAAGATACAATCATAAAGATTTGTTTCTAGATTGTTTCTGCAATATTCAATTGACTTTAATTTGTTAGTATTGAAAATATCACCAGACTTCGTTTATACAAGGTCTAACTTAACATGCTGACACTTTTTTAAGGGGATGATCAGACCATCAAACTGAACATCTTTTACTACAGGACCAACATCGAAATCGATCTATAAGTACCCTAACCATAGACCTAAACTAACTAGGACCTTTAGAATACGTGCTTACCGATGATTTGTTTATCACTAAAGTAATTAATTTAACTATTGCAAAGATTATCTACATTTTATTTGATTATCCCTTGGAAACCCTTTAACTTCTAAGTCAGGAAATAATTATGCTATAATGACCATGTTAAGAGAAGTTTATTCTGAATGCGTAAATGCGCGCTATATACAGGATCCTTCTTAATATGCTGACACTATTTTAAGGGGATGATCAGACCATCAAAGTGAACAACTTTCTCTATGGGACCAACATCGAAATCGAGGGAAAAAAATTCTGCCGTCTCATACATTTGGCTCGAGTAAGTTTGCAGTTTTGTATGGAATAACAGATTTTTTTCGTGATTTCGATGTTGGTGCCATAGAAAAAGTTGTTCAGTTTGATGGTCTGATCATGCCCTTAAAAAAGTGTCAGCACATTAAGAAGGACCCTGTATTTAAGTAGCCTATTTTTTTTTGGTTAAAAATTTCAAAGAAAACACAATTTCACGTGATCGTAATTGAAATGGTAATTGTCTGAAAATCTAGTCCATTAAATTCTTCTTTATTTTTAAAATCTTTTAACGGTTGAACTCAATATTAACACACTTGTGATAGATTTTTAGTGTCATATAAAACCATGCTTTTAAGGGTATATTACTGTTGGCGCGCTCCGTACAAACGAAGTCTGTTGATATTTTCAATACTAACTAATTAAAGTCTATGAAATTTTTATGAAACAATCTAAAAACTAATCTCTATGCTTTTATGAAGTCAGATTTTCGTTACAATGTATAGTTTTAAAGTTACAGTGCCTCAAAGATTTCCATACAAATCTTATATCAAATTTAGCATTAAAACTGTATATTTTAACGAAAATTTGAATTCATACAAGCATAGAGATTAGTTTCTAGATTGTTTCTGAAAAATGTCATTGACTTTAATTGGTTAGTATTGAAAATATCACCAGACTTCGTTTGTATGCAGCGCGCGTTTACGCATTCAGAATAAACTGCTTTTAAGCTTTTAATTATTTTAATAGCTCACACAAATGATTAGAAACTATAATATACTTAATTATAACAATAAATATAATGACAATTTTACATATTTAATGATTAATTTAACATGAAATACTGTCCAATCAAAAAGCAAATATTACTTCTTTGTAGAGCTAAACTTTGTAAAAAAAACCTTTAAGAAATGAAAAAAAAAGTATTCAACAATAAATATAGGTAGTTTAAAACCAAAAACAAGCAAAATACTCACATATTCATCAGGAAATAACTAAAAATATCCATGGAGTGCCTCCTCAAATCACTTCGCGAATCCATTCGCGGTGCAAACACAGTCACTGCACGAAATTGTTAAAAAACACAGTTTTTACGTTGAATTTCCACAAAAATGTTCATCAATCGTAAAGTTTGTAGTCCACAGAGTGTTTTTCGAAAGTATTCTAAATAGGCCTATAAGAATCTTATTGGGAAAATATTAGTGCAAAAATTTGGCGGGAGCGCGCGATTGCCGTGTATTTAGGCCTAACGACGTCCGCGCCGGCCTCACCGGGTCGCTCGCGCAACAAATGCAAAACACTTATGCCACTTTTTGAATGATAAATTCGCAAAACGATAACATTGATCCAAAACCTTTGATAAGGGCTGGAGCAATCCACGTTTGCGCCCGTATAGCGCCAATAATTTTTATTTAATAATCGAAAATAAAACTCACTAAACGGTCACGTATAAAACAAAATTTTTACCGTAATTAATATTGACCAAGGAGACTTTTATAGGGCTTGGAGAAAAGGGCGAGTTTGTTTAAAAATGGAACGGCCAAGAGGAGCGCACGCGCGGGCTGCGTAGCCGAAATGGCGGCAAACGGGTTGACGCTAAACTTGTATTGCCAACCTCGGTCCGCATTATGCCTAAAAGAGGCATCCTTACCTACTCTTAATGTACCTAAAAATCGTGTTGGGGGGGGGGGGGAGGTATTGGAACAAATAATAACGATCAATTAATTAAGAATTGTTCGTATTTCATTCATTTATATGGTAAATCACGAATGGGTACCTATAGAATTGATGTCATTAAAATCTCAATGAGATTTTACCCTATGGGTATATAGTCCTTCTTAATATGCTGACACTTTTTTAAGGGGATGAACAGACCATCAAACTGAATAACTTTCTCTATGACACCAACATAGAAATCGCAAAAACAAAATCTACTGCTTCATACAAAACTGCAAACCTACTCGAGCAAATGTATGGGACAGAAGTTTTATTTTTTCGTGGTTTCGATGTTGGTCCCATAGAGAAAGTTGTTCAGTTTGATGGTCTGATCATCCCCTTAAAAAGTGTCAGCATATTAAGTTCGACCCTGTATACAAGGTGTTACAAAAATACAAATAATCATTTAAGGGGGTGGTTTAGACCATCAAACTGAACAACTTTCACTATGGAACCAATAACGAAATCGCAAAAAAAAATCTACTGCTCCATACAAAACTGCAAACCTACTCGAGCAAAATGTATGGGACAGCAGTTTTTTTTCGATGTTGGTCCTATAGAGAAAGTTGTTCAGTTTGATGGTCTGATCATCCCCTTAAAAAAGTGTCAGCATATTAAGTTGGACCATGTCAAAGTCAATATAATTTATTCAATATAGGAGCTTGCGGCACACTTATCAAACGTCAAATCTTTTTAAAGCTACCACCGCGTCGGAACGTGTTGTCGCTGTAGAGAAGATGCGGCCAGAAACTCTACAACATAACACGACTTAATAACTATTACAATATAAATTCTTAAGCTAAAGTTATGTATACAATAATACATAGTCTATTTAATAAAATAATGATACTATACAGTAAAGTAAATAAACTATAAGCTAGTGACCTCAGACCCAAGCATTATGATCATTTAAATAATCATCCAGTTTATAATATGCTTATTTACAGAGGACTTTTTTGATGTATATTATTATTGTATTTATAGTTTAACACACAATATGCATGCTCATTCCATTTCTCTACCAAAAGGGAAGATTAGAACCTCAAAGACCATATTCGATTGAAAATATTCTGATGGAAAAATTTCTCGCCATCAACCATGGCTGTGTCCAAAAGAATTATGCTGAATGAAATGGAATGATAATTTATTGCAGAAAATATGGTATATTAAGGGATGGTAGATTTCCCTCCCGTTTCACACTAATAAAGTAGTGATTTAAAAGAAGGCCTTTATCCTTAGAGTGGAATCTCAGGTGGTCTAGATAAAATCGCGTTTTAACTGACTGACTTATTTATACTTTCTGTATTTTACTTTGGTATGCAATTAAGTATAATATTGACTAATTGATGGATTGATCCTAAAAACTGTACCGAGCTATCACATACGCTGACACCAAACCAATTTAAAACAATGATTGTAAAATTTACATAACATAACTAATATTACTAGGATGTCTTGTAATTTAATGTGTAACAAGACACCCTAGTAATATTTATTGGGGTGTTTCAGTTTAGATCATCAAACTGAACAACTTTTGCTATGGAACCTTCGAGAAAAAAAAAATCTGCTGTCACATTTTAACCGAGTCGGTACTGCAGTTTTGTATGGGACAGTATATTTTTTATTATTTCTCGATGTTGGCTCCATAGTGAAAGTTGTTCAGTTTGATGGTCTGAAGCACCCCCTTAAGTATTACTAGGGTGTTTTGTTACACCCTGTATATCTGTCTGTAGTTACTAGTTTTATAAATGTCTGTGAACCTCACTTGTGAAAGTTACAGAACGACAAAGGCTCAGGCAGGCCAAACTCTGCAATAAAGATTAAAAAACTATTTTTTTAATATTTTAAATTTTATTATATTTGTTCCTGGTTTTAACCCCTAAGAGGTTAAAATTTTTGTTTTTAAGTACCTAATCATTGCAGTAGGCTTAGAAACATTCTGACTACTCCGAAAGGGATTACGGTCGTGAGGTTATGTAATGTAATTCTGTGACGATGTCTTTAAAAAAATCCTTTCGAAATGGCTCGTTCATAGATGCAGTAGTTTAGATGAGTATGTGCATATGGATTGAAGAGCCACATTTGCTATTGAAAAAAGGATTCTATGCCCATGTTGTTGGAAATTTGTAGATTTTATAGGCCCAATTCTGGAATCCATCTGGTGTGAGGAGACCACCTTTTTGTTTATGTAACTTCTCTATACTTTTGCTACAAATTCCAGAATTGGGCCTACAAAATCTACTAATTTCCTAAAAAGTGGACATAGAATCCTTTTTTCAAAAGCAAATGTGGCTCCTCAATCCACACGAACATGAGTTGAGTCAGTAATTCTGAACACTAGTTTTGATATACCTACCTACCTATATTATACAAGTACATGTATGTATGTATGTATATGCTCACGACTATATTCCCCTAGGGGGTAGTCAGAGATGTTCTGAAATCTCAGAGCATCCACTTTTCACCAGTAGTACCGAAACTCTGTCCAGTGTGACGGGGGGTGAGCCCGTCGCCACTTATAATGGACAATGGGTACAATGCATGCTTCGAAATTGAAGCATGCAGGTTTCCTCGCGATGTTTTCCTTCACCGAAAAGCCAGTGGTGCTACAAATCGTACATAAATTCCGAAAAACTCATTGGTACGAGTCGGCCTGGACGGGGATCGAACCATCGCCTCCTGCACGGCAGGCAAGGTTACTCGCCACTGGACCTACATGGACTAAAGTACATACATGGACTAAATACCACAATTCCCTTTAACATGACTGTTTGGTGATACAAAATACATTATTAAATGGTACCTAACCTACTTATTATGGTAAAGCTAAAACATGTTGACTCTCCTTTTTGTTAAATAATCTAAAAATAAAATAAATAATTTATTTCAGATATAAGAAATCCATATTGATGTTAGTATTTCTTAATACTATATTAGTACCTAAGAGGAAGGATCTCTCTTTAAGACTAGAGTGAGCCTTACCAATTGTAAAGTGTCCACTTTTTTTGACGTTTAGGTTTGTGTGTTTGGTGTCAAGTAGTATGGACAAAAGGCACCAAGTGAAATATGGCCTTATGTTTACGTGCACTTTTCACACACACTAGCTCAAAAAAAGTGGACAGCCGCATAAACAAATATCTATAGTTCCATCTCCTTCTACTATTAAAGGTATGTCATAAGACAAAAGAGACTAACTACAATCGTAAATTTATGCGGAGTCTATGGAGATCCTTCCTCTTAGATTAGTTCACAGAAGCAAAAACTGCTTTTATAAAATAATGAATCATAAAATTATTTAACCTAAAATTTTAATAAGAATTGGTTTTCGAGATTTCTCCATCTGATTATTTTGTTTTTTGTATTCCAATAAGTATTTTGTACAAGTATTAATTATATGGATAGGTTAATTCTCGTTTACTTAAGTTTCTACTAAATTTAAAATAGGCTAATCATACCAAAATTTCCTCTAAGAGCGAGTTTTGAAAACTACCTATTTGGGCCTTATTTAAAGCACCGTATAAATGTAATTTTATCTTAGCAGCGATATAAGTACAGAAGTAAAGAAAGAAACATTGCTATTAATTATTTATTAATGTAAATTTAGAAAAAAATATTGGTACACAACGAGGCTTTTTTTGTTTTAACTTAATAAAACAAACTTGGGCCTTATACAACGTGTTAATGAATTAACGCAAAACTAGAAAGTAGTTTGTTTAGAATCGAGAGCAGAATAGAATTATCTTGGTTTTTAACATAGGTAATTTTTTTTAAAATATTAAATAATTTGTTTATAAATTTAAAATTTACTGAACTCGATCTCAACCCACCGCAAGAGCACACTCACCCTACTTACTACCAAAACAAGATTCTTAAAATTCATCCATGAGCACATTAGCACTTTCATTCATTACTGAAATGATAACAAATGATTATTGCCTGAAAACTTAAAATGCGAATAACTTTAAATTTAACTATCAAAACAATGAAATTATTGTTTCAATCTAATTATTTTGTTATAAATCAGTTAGGGTGTATGAGGTTTTGCACTTATTCATTAACACTTGTATAAGGTCTAACAAAATTAGCTGAAACTATTCTAAGGGGATGATCAGATCAGATTTGGATGTTGGTCCCATAGAGAAAGTTGTTCAGTTTGATGGTCTGATCATCCCCTTAAAGTAGTTTCAGCTAATTTTGTTAGACCTTATAGAGCAATAAATAACAAACTCATATGTGTTAGTTTAAATCACAGGTTGTAATCACTTTAAGTTTTTTTACATAGCCTGTTTAGTGTCCTACCGCGAGGTAAAGTTATCCTCTAGCGCTCTAACTCTATAATATGTGGCATATGACCAACTCGCCAGCAAGTGATCCAGGCAGGCAGGCAGACCACTTTAAGTAAAAATCAAAATGAAACATTATAAATAAATTCTTGGGTTTTTATACAGGAGCCTATTTCAAAATAGCAGAAAAAAATCTGCTGTGCCATACAAAATTCTCTCTCTAAAAATCTATTTTAAAGCGTGTAGGCAGAGTTACGTACCGCTTAGATTTTGTTTTTCTGGGCCTTATAATCAACTGGGCTTTATTAACCACAACTAAGTAATTTATTTTATTTATTAGTTATTACCTGGTTAGACTTGCCACATACGATTCGATATCATATAGGATTCGTACCGAACGGAATTGTGGAGGGGGAAAATCCATACAAAATCGCAATCCTGATTCGGAATTCCATAGACAACGTGTTAATGAATAAGCGCAAAACCTCATACACCCCAACTGATTTATACCAAAATAATTAGATTAAAACAATAATTTCATTACTTTGATAGTGAACATTTAAAGTTAATCGCATTTTAAGTTTTCAGGCAAAAATGATTTGTTATCATTTCAGCAATGAATAAAAGTATGGATACATTTTAAGAATCTTATGTTGGTAGTAAGTAGGGTGAGCGTGTCTATGCGGTGGTTGAGATAGAGATCGAGTTCAGTAAATTTAAATTTTTCAAACAATATTTTTTTTTGAAATATGATAATTCGATTCTGCTCTCGATTTTAAATTAACTGCTTTCTAGTTTTGCGTTAATTCATTAAGGGCCTATGTCGAAAAATAATTGAAGCGAAATGGTCGTGTGATAGCTTATATTACTGCCTGATGCGAGAGCAGATCAGTCAGATTTGACGCAAGCATAAAACAAACTTTATTTAATTGTGATTGTACTATTTATGTAAGTTCAATTCTGCTCTAATCAAAATTTATAAAAAAAGAATCTCTTTTTTTTAAATCAAGCCTCTTGTTTCTAATATTCACCGTTTAGCACTTCCAAGCGTTTATCGATAAAGACGGAGGCTACTTTGGCTTGTTTTTCTATCAAGAAAATGTGTCTTAATCGTGTTTTGGCTCTAATCAAAACTTCAATTATATGTTCAATTTACACATATCCGCAAATCATGCTCCTACTGTTAGTACGTCATGAGATATGATGCTTTGAAGAATCCTATTTTTTTCACATAGCCTCTTAACACGTTGTATACGAGGCGGACCTTAATTTAGAAGTAAATTTTTTTACATAATTAAATACCTACATACAACGAAAACAAACCTGTCACTATTCACGGCTTCAAAATAAAATATATATCATAAAATTCTTACCTGTAAATCTATAATGTATTAGTACTTACCTACTTATAAAAGAGTTCCGTGACTAACTGACTGACAGACAACGTACAGCCTAAACCGCTGAAAACGGAAACACGAAATTTGGAATATACAGGTGTATGTGACAGCCTAGCAAATATTGAAACGGTGAACTCAGACCATCAAACTGAACAACTTTAACTATGGAGCCTACCTCAGGAACAACGAAAAAAAATCAGCTGTCTCAAAAGTATAACGATACTAGCTGTTGCCCGCGTCTCCGTCTGCGTAGACCTTAAAAAGTATCCTATGTGTTAATCCAGATCATATTCTATCTGTGTGCCAAATTTCATTAAAATCCATTCAGTAGTTTTTACGTGACAGAGTAACAAACATCCATCCATACTTACAAACTTTCGCGTTTATTTATAATATTAGTAGGATGGTTTTTAGGTATCCCTGACTTCAAATCAACCTTATTAGAATAATTTTTGTTTTGTCTGTTTGTTTGTTTGTTCAAGCATCATGAAAATACTACTGAAACGAGTTTGATGAAACTTTTTGTTTGATATCTTTTTATTTGACTATACTCCATTCAAAATAGCAACGAAATTTTAAGGCTATTTTGCATTACAGATACAGATATTTGAAACACTTCCTCTCACTTCTTCTTAGAACAGTTTTAGTTACGTCCAAGATATGTCGGATAGTATATGTATCCAATAAATTAATTACATTTGGTCAGAATTGGCCAGAAAGCTAAACATGATGACACTTTTTTAAGGGGATGATCAGACCATCAAACTGAACAATTTTCTCTATGGGACCACCACCAAAAATCTGCTGTCCCATACATTTGGCTAGAGTAGGTTTGCAGTTTCGATGCTGGTGCCATAGAGAAAGTTGGTCAGTTTAATGGTCTGATCATCCTCTTAAAAAAGTGTCAGCATATTAAGAAGGACCTTAAACAGGAATCGGGAAATCTCATCGTCCTTATTTGTATAATTTGTGCGTACGAAATCACGAGTAAACTCTTGTTACTAACAATTTTATAGGTAGGTAAGTGGGTAGATATGGGTACCTTACTTACCCACTTTGACTAATTGTTATAAGGACTAGCCTTGCGATAGCATTTCCCCTTTGCCACGGTATAAGCACAATTGATCTTGTGCATTTACATTCAATTTTACACCTTATCACTAAACGAGACAGCCTATAATTGCGAAATAATAACTTCGAACTTAGAACGTTTGGGGTTCACACGAGACTACTTTTCATGATTTTTAACATTCAAAATTAGAATCTAAAGTTATGGGGAGTAAAATCCAAAGTTGCGGATTTCATGTTACCTCGCCCCCCGCAAAAAGTGGCAGAAATGTTTGTTAGTAGAATTACACGCGTAACCAGTCCACATATAAATAGTCAAAGCCTACCCATAATAAATTACCTGGTTTTTAACTAGCTTTTACCAGGTAAGTAGTTAATTCATAATTCAAAATAATTTATTGCATTCACAAGTTTTACAGATGTTACAAATACAGTTATGGTCCTACATGAAACCCTGACCGGGAACTGCTAAAAACTCTTTGACCAATATATACAGGGTTCTTCTTAATATGCTGACACTTTTGAAGGGGATGATCAGACCATCAAACTGAACAACTTTCTATATGGGACCAACATCGAATTCGCGAAAAAAACTACTGTCCCATACATTTGGCTCGAGTAGGTTCGCAGTTTTGTATGGGACAGTTTTTTTTTCATTCGCGATTTCGATGTTGGTCCCATATAGAAAGTGGTTCAGTTTGATGGTCTGATCATACCCTTGAAAAAGTGTCAGCTTATTAAGAAGGACCCTGTACATAAATTATTTCCTTAAAAGTAAGAATTTACATTATACACAACAATAAAAATAATAGTACAAACAAAGAAATCCTTAAGTAATATACATAATATACTCTATGTAGCATAAGCATATGCTCACGACTATATTCCTCGAGGGGGTAGTCAGAGATATTCTGAAACCTCAGAACATCTACTATGTCGTCTGTAATAATTATGTTACCTAGCATTATTATTATTTATTAATGCTCATCAAAAAAACTCCTTTAAACTATAAAAACATTTGCTTATCAGATATTGTTTTAAATAAATATTTGTTATACAGGGTGTAACAGAAGCCCTAGTAATATTTAATGGGAGGTTAAGACAACAAAACTGAACAACTTTCACTACTGGAGACAAGATCGGAAACAATATTCAGATGGCCCCATACATGTATTTGGAGTGCTATTTTTAAAACTCATACTTTGAACTCAGCAGATGAATATGTCAATATTACTATGGAGATATGCATCTTTATATTGCTGATTTGACATTTCAAAAATCATACTACAGGAGTGCGATTTTTGAAAGTCAAATCAGCAGTAAAAAGATGCAAATCTCCATAGTAATTTTGACATTTTCAACTGCTGAGTTCAACGAATGAGTTTCAAAAGTCGCACTCCAGATCAGTCGAGTCGGTAGGTTTTTTTTTTTGTTGAATAAAAGGCTATAAGAAAAAGGGAGAGCTAATGGTCTACTGCTCCCTTTTTCCTAATTGGTTTTTAGTAAAATAGATTATTAATTGATTTACATAGGCAGTGATATGTGTTTAGTTAACGTTGGAATATAAGAAGAATAATACAGTTGATTGTGGTAATTGGATGTTGGCTCCGTAGTAAAAGTTGTTCAGTTTGATGGTCTAAACCACCCCTTTAAATTATTCAGGGTATTTTCTTACACCCTGTTGTATACTAAACTGGACATCAACAAAATGTACCTAGTTATTAATATGGAGAGATGCATCTTTCTACTGGTATATTTGACTTTCAAAAATCACAATCCAGGAGTGCGATTTTTGAAATTCAAATCAGAAGTAGAATTATGCATTTATCTCAATAGTAATTTTGACATTTTCAACTGTTGAGTTTAACGAATGAGTTTCAAGAATCGCACTCCAATCGTAATAGGTAAGTACCTACGTAGGTAGGTAAATTAACACAACGATAGTGTTTCCTTTGGAAGTCCCAGAAACTTTACTCGAATATCAACTACTTTTTCCTAGAATGAAAATTTTTTTGGAGCTTGTTTCACCACTTCTTAGTAAGTTGTTGTAAGCGAATCCGGCAGATATTTTGACATATCTTTCATACAAAATATGTCAATATATCTGTCGGCTAAGCTAACAAGAACTTACTCAGATGTGGTGAAACAGGCCCATAGACTTTTTTAAGTAGGTAGGTTTTACTTAGCGTTCCACGATGGAACAAATCCTTCGATCAAACATAGGCCAAACCTAGGCCAAAGAAACAAATCAACGTCCTTTGGAAATTCATAGCTTTACACTATAAGCTATGGCTTTACATTACATAGGTAGGCAATAATCTCACATCTTTCTGCAGAGGGGTAAGCAGAGCCTATTGGTCCTTTTGGGTGGCCCTGTCCTAAGTCCTAACACATTTCTACGTTTTTAACTTTACAATCTTGTCAAAGATCTCTCGTCTCAAATTTGGTCTAACATTTCAACTTCCGCTGACTCTTTTGTAAGTGTGACTTTCATTTTGGCTTGTTCTTCGGCTTCGTACTATTAAAACCAATAACCTAGATTTCTGCCTGGAAACCAACCTTACTAAAACACCCACACAAATTAAATTTTGCTAGATTCGCATTTCTACCTCAGCGAAAAAACTACTAACGCCATCTCTTGACGCTGAATGTCAAACTTTCAAAAGTTTTAAGCTCAAAGATTCTGACTCCCACCACTAGATGGCTCTGCACTCAATGATATTGTTCCTCGCTACTAGATGGCAGTGATCATATTAGTTCCGCTACTCGATACTAGGTGGTAGCACTTGTTGCTAGCTTCACACAATTCTTGTCAAAAAAAAGTAAAACCCGCAACTAACTTCTCATCATTACGTTCAACAAATTTTGAAAGATGGCCGCCGTAAAGTATGCAGTTATCGATGTCACCGAATTTCTATCGAAAAAACAAGCCACAGAGCCAGATTTGGCTGCAGATTGGGCAAAATTAGAGGAGCTTTACAATAAAAAGTAAGTCAAACCAGCATTTCGGTCTTATTCATTCAAATATAGTGTTATAAACAAACCTAACCTACCGCTTTGTTTTTTCAGATTATGGCATCAATTAACGCTAAAAATAATGGATTTCGTGAAGCATCCGTCGCTGCAGCGCGGCGACAACCTCATTCAACTTTACAACAACTTTTTAACAACATTTGAGAACAAGTAAGTGATTTGCAAGTCACCACTTTCATTGTTTCTTTGATGACAAACTTGACTAGTTTCAAACTTGCACTGTTTTGTTAGGATTGAGATAATCTCTACTAATTTTGAAGCCAAAATCTGGGAAAGGCACACTGAACATTTATGAACCTATAGCTATGTATTAACTAGCATATGCTCACGACTATATTCCCCGAAGGGGTAGTCAGAGATATTCTGAAACCTCAGAACATCCACGTTTCACCAGTAGTACCGAAACGCTGTCCAGTGTGACGGGGGGTGAGCCCGTCGCCACTTATAATGGACTGTGGGTAGAATACATGCCTCAAAATTGAAGCATGCAGGTTTCCTCACGATGTTTTCCTTCACCGAAAAGCCAGTGGTGTTACAAATCGTACATAAATTCCGAAAAACTCATTGGTATGAGTCGGCCTGGACGGGGATCGAACCATCGCCTCCTGCACGGCAGGCAAGGTTACTCGCCACTGGACCACCACGGCTTTATCAACTCTAGGCTCATAAAGGTTCTAATCAGGAATTTCCAATTTGTAACATCACTAGACTTTTCGGTGATGGAAAACATCGTTAGGAAATAAATGCTTCAATTAAAATAACTCTCACAGGTACAAACTGTTGAGGCGTGGTCCCTTACGATTAATAAAATAACTCTGGATTACATAAAACCATTTTATTTAAAACTCATCTTTTAACGGACACACCAGAGAAACAGAGTTACTTTTTTACACTCAAAGATACAAAACAAACTCGGAGTCACGTTGTAGGGTTTGCCCCGAACACTTGTCTTTCGCGTGGTGTTTACGCGGTTCGCGTCTCAGCCTGCCACGAGGCTCCGCAATCCTTCTCAGTTGTGTTCTTACTCAAAAGCAATCCTCGAGGTTGGATAGATACTCCCTCAAACCACTTGACACTGGCGGAAATGCGGTGCTAACGCACAAGCAAGAAGTCAATTAATTGTAAATTTTAAAAAAACTCTTTGGATGGTAGGACATTGGCTTTCAACACATAGAATGTTCTAATCCCACACGTAAGCTACCACTAATCTATTTATTCATTTTACCAAAAAAAATTACATGTATAATTAATAATAGCATCCACGACTAGAGTTGCCAGGTGTCCCGATTTGCGCGGGACGTCCCGATTTTCAGGGTCTGGGGACGCGTCCCGATTTGCACCTGATCGGGACGCTAAATGTCCCGATAAATCAATAAATTTATTAAAAACCATTATTAGAAAAAACAAATAAATTACACATCACATCACTATATCGGGTGCGACAATGCGCTCGAAATAGCACGCATCACATCACTAATGCTATATACAAGGTGTTACAATAATACAAATAAACATTTAAGGGAGTGGTTTAGATCATCAAACTGAACAACTTTCACTATGGGACCAATAACGAAATCGCGAAAAAAAATCTGCTGTTCCATACTAAACTAAAAAACTACTTTGAATGTCTGATAATTTGTGTGACAATGTCCTAGATATTTATAAAAAAAATATACATTTGACTAAGCGTTGCAGTTTAGTATGGAACAGCAGATTTTTTTGCTCCAATCGGTTTGCTCCCATAATAAAAGTTGTTCAGTTTGATGGGTAAACTCTTAGTTTAAAAGGATGCTAATGATATCAATTTCACCCTGTACTATTTTGGACCTACGAGGTAGGTCATTAGCAGCCAATTTTTCAAAACGAAAATCAAAACCTAACATAGCTCAAAATGTCTTGATTACAGAATCAACCCGCTCTCTCTAATAGAGATAGTAGTTCACGTCGTAAAGCAGTTTGATAACAAGAAGGATGCCATCGCATTCTTAGAGAAGATGGAGCCGAAGGTGAAAGCCAACGATGAAGCGCTAGCACTGTGCAAGGTGAGTGTCTTGGTGCATGTGCCCCCTGGGAGATAGTTTCCAAAAACAGAGAGGGTTTCTTCCCCTGAACGGAATAGGGAACTTGCACAGTTTTATATATTAGTGTATCATCAAGATCAAGGCTTACATAAAAATACCAAACACAAAAATTTTAAAATATGTATAATCATTTATTTATTCAATTCAATTCAATTTTTGTTTAGTGGCATCCGATGTGTTATCACAATTCAGCCAATGTCTCGTTATGTGGAGAGTATACGAAGGAAAATTATCAGTAGTATTAATTAAGTCTAGCGTGGCAGTTTTGCCAATGTAAGTAGTTTATAATCTCAAGTGATTGTTTTAAGGTTAAAACACAAAAGAGTTCACAAAATGGTGGAGCCACGTGCAAGCCCAACGCCGATACGCACGCGTCCGTACTCCGCCAGACTTGCAGCGCGACTTCATTTATTTATTGCAAATCAAAAGTTGACTTTTCAAATTCCGCGCCAAAACGCTCACTGCCATGACGTGACGTCATTCCTTTTCATGACGTTTCAAGCTCATCACAAATCATCCGCTAGAATATGTTGCTCTTCTAACGCACGCAAGTTGCTAATCGCTTCTGCCACTTTTGAATTATGTTTGAAATTACGTTCCGATCCACGTAACTTATAATTGAATTATTTTGTAAAAAATAAAAACTTAAGAATAAATCTTTCAGTAATGTTCTATTTACAATTATTATTATTGAAATACTAAGATAATATCTCATTATAATTTTGGTGCAAGTTCCCCATTGCCTATCATCTGCCACGTTTTTGAAGGGTGAAGAAATAAAATATTTAGGGGATAATGTAAAAGCCGTGGTGGTCCAGTGGCGAGTAACCTAGCCTGCCGTGCAGGAGGCGATGGTTCGATCCCCGTCCAGGCCGACTCGTAACAATGAGTTTTTCGGAATTTATGTGCGATTTGTAACACCACTGGCTTTTCGGTGAAGGAAAACATCGTGAGGAAACCTGCATGCTTCAATTTCGAGGCATGTACTGTCCATTATAAGTGGCGACGGGTTCACCCCCCGTCACACGGGACAGAGTTTCGGTACTACTGGTGAAACGTGGATGTTCTGAGGTTTCAGAATATCTCCGACTACCCCCTCGGGGAATATAGTCGTGAGCATATGCTTATGATAATGGAAAAGAGCCCATTGGGTGGAAATGTTGCTGGCTTGCCAGCCTCCATAATGAGATTTTAAGATAAGAAGGTTAGCCAGCATGTCCTTTAAAACCCCACTATCAAATTGCAGGTACTTCAAGGTCAGATCTACCTGGAACAGCTGAACGACCTAGACGCGGCGGAGAAGATCATCACGGAGCTGGAGAACACTCTTGAGGATGCTGACGGAGTCACACCTGTGCACGGCAGGTTTTATAAGCTCGCCTCCGAGTACTACAGGTAATTATATTTGGAGAAGATCATCACCTGACTGGAGAACACGCTAGAGTACGCAGATGGAGTCACACCTGTGCACGGCAGGTTTTATAAGCTCGCCTCCGAGTACTACAGGTAATTATATTTGGAGAAGATCATCACCTGACTGGAGAACACGCTAGAGTACGTAGATGGAGTCACACCTGTGCACGGCAGGTTTTATAAGCTCGCCTCTGAGTACTACAGGTAATTATATTTGGAGAAGATCATCACCTGGCTGGAGAACCCGCTAGAGTACGCAGATGGAGTCACACCTGTCCACGGCAGGTTTTATAAGCTCGCCTCCGAGTACTACAGGTGATTATATTTGAAGAAGATCATCACCTGACTGGAGAACACGCTAGAGTACGTAGATGGAGTCACACCTGTGCACGGCAGGTTTTATAAGCTCGCCTCCGTGTACTGCAGGTGATTATATTTGGAGAAGATCATCACCTGGCTGGAGAACACGCTAGAGTACGCAGATGGAGTCACACCTGTCCACGGCAGGTTTTATAAGCTTACTTCCGAGTACTACAGGTAATTATATTTGGAGAAGATCATCACCTGTCTGGAGAACACGCTAGGGTACGCAGATGGAGTCACACCTGTGCACGGCAGGTTTTATAAGCTCGCCTCCGAGTACTACAGGTAATTATATTTGGAGAAGATCATCACCTGACTGGAGAACACGCTAGAGTACGCAGATGGAGTCACACCTGTGCACGGCAGGTTTTATAAGCTCGCCTCCGAGTACTACAGGTAATTCTATTTGGAGAAGATCATCACCTGACTGGAGAACACGCTAGAGTACGTAGATGGAGTCACACCTGTGCACGGCAGGTTTTGTAAGCTCGCCTTCGAGTACTACAGGTAATTATATTTGGAGAAGATCATCACCTGACTGGAGAACACGCTAGAGTACGTAGATGGAGTCACACCTGTGCACGGCAGGTTTTATAAGCTCGCCTCCGAGTACTACAGGTGATTATATTTGGAGAAGATCATCACCTGTCTGGAGAACACGCTAGGGTACGCAGATGGAGTCACACCTGTGCACGGCAGGTTTTATAAGCTCGCCTCCGAGTACTACAGGTAATTATATTTGGAGAAGATCATCACCTGGCTGGAGAACACGCTAGAGTACGCAGATGGAGTCACACCTGTGCACGGCAGGTTTTATAAGCTCGCCTCCATGTACTACAGGTGATTATATTTGGAGAAGATCATCACGGAGCTGGAGAACATGCTGATGGAGTCACACCTGCCACGGCAGGTTAGTAAAGAAGAAGGAAGGTTATAAATTAGCCTAATATTTTGACGGAGAAGTTCTATCAGAATATATCTTTTTGTTTAGTTGGCACTTTCACATTTTGGACCAAATTGGATGACGTCTTTTCCCGGGCAAGTTTAGTTCAGAATATTGGCGTCTAACTCCATTACAAATAGCAACGAAATTTTAAGGCTATTTCGAATTACTTTAACAGAGATTTAAAACACTTACTCTCACTTATTCTTAGAACAGCTTTAGTAACGTCCAAGATATGTCGGATAGTATATCTTTCTCATAAATAAATTATTTTTGCAAATCCGGCCTTCATCACAAGGCAGGTGTTGGTAAATAAAGAGAAGAAATGAATCATTATTTATAAGTGCAATTGCTCCATACAGTTACAATTAATTAAGTCAAAAAGTCAAAATTGTTTATTTACACATAGATAACTTTTTGACGTCATGTTTTTGAATCTACCACCGCGTCGGAAGGTGTTCCGTTGTAGAGAAGATGCGGCCAGAAACTCTACAACACACTTCTTTTAAACAAAACAAAATATACAAAGTACAATTACATAAATTCAATATTAAATTACACAGTGTAACATTGTCAAGACCAGACATTTTGGTCATTCAAATAATCATCGAGTTTATAGTAACCTTTTTTAAAGAGGACTTGTTTAACACAGGGATCTTAACCGGTTTTGAAATACCGGTTAATATAGTTCATAAAACCGTTATAATTGTGTTCATTCATTAACCGGTTAATCCAGTAACCGGTTTTTAAAAAAACGAAATAATTTTGGTTACCGGTTAATTCAGAGAACGAAATTATTGAACTCGTGCTAACCGATATTATGATCAGAATTAACCGGTTAAACTCACGCCACCCGTGCGCCGGTCGCTGCGCTGTTGCCAGATTGCCGCCAATCTGGCAACGCTGCGCGCGCTGTGCATTCGTTTCGGTGATATGTAGCCCAGTCATTAATTACAGTTTGAGTCGGGATGAATTAAGAATTGTTTTTTTTTGGGTATATCATTTGAGAACCAAATTGGGCCTAGAGATATATCAAAATTTTAAAACACTCACGTCAGCCCACCCCACCCCAAATTTAAAATTATGCATTTATCTCTTCAAAAAATATCTTACGGTAAAATTTTTTTATTTCACTTTTTTAATCCTTTACCTTTACAGCCTTCAAACACGGAGTAAATTTTATTGTCTTTAAAAAATACATTTTTATTTTTTAATGAATAACTCATTTAAAATTAATTAAATTTAAACTTTTTTGTTTTTTTAACCGAATGCGTCCAAAATCTACATCTGGGGGTTTCTGCGATCTCTTGCGACGAATCCGATGTCAGATTTGAGAAAAGTGGCCGCCATCTTGAACTTTTTGTTTCTCAACCGATTGCTTTCAAAATCGATATCTGAGGGTCCGCGTGGGCTCCAACCACGGATCCGAAGTCAGATTTGAGAAAAGTGGCCGCCATCTTGAACTTTTTTGTTTCTCAACCGATTGCTTCCAAAATCGATATCTGAGGATCCGCGTGGACTCTAAACACGGATCCGATGTCAGATTTGAGAAAAGTGGCCGCCATCTTGAACTTTTTGGTTTTTCAACGGATTGCTTTCAAAATCTATGTCTGAGAGTCCGCGTGGACTCCTAACACGGATCTGATGTCAGATTTGAGAAAAGTGGCCGCCATCTTGAACTTTTTGTTTCTCAACCGATTGCTTCCAAAATCGATATCTGAGGATCCGCGTGGACTTCAAACACGGATCCGATGTCAGATTTGAGAAAAGTGGCCGCCATCTTGAACTTTTTTGTTTCTCAACCGATTGCTTCCAAAATCGACATCTGAGAGTTCGCGTGGACTCCAAATACGGATCCGATGTCAGATTTGAGAAAAGTGGCCGCCATCTTGAACTTTTTGGTTTTTCAACAGATTGCTTTCAAAATCTATGTCTGAGAGTCCGCGTGGACTCCAAACACGGATCTGATGTCAGATTTGAGAAAAGTGGCCGCCATCTTGAACTTTTTTGTTTCTCAACCGATTGCTTCCAAAATCGATATCTGAGGATCCGCGTGGACTCCAAACACGGATCCGATGTCAGATTTGAGAAAAGTGGCCGCCATCTTGAACTTTTTTGTTTCTCAACCGATTGCTTCCAAAATCGATATCTAGGAGTTTCTGCGATCTCTTACGACGAATCTGACGCCAGATTTCGGAAAAGTGGCTGCCGTCTTGATTTTTTTTGTTTTCCACCCGATTGCGTCCAAAATCGATATCTAAGGGTTTCTGCGATCTCTTACGACGAATCTAACGTCAGATTTCCGAAAAGTGGCCGCCATCTTGAACTTTTTTGTTTCTCAACCGATTGCTTCCAAAATCTATATCTGAGGATCCGCGTGGACTCCAAACACGGATCCGATGTCAGATTTGAGAAAAGTGGCCGCCCTCTTGAACTTTTTTGTTTCTCAACCGATTGCTTCCAAAATCGATATCTGAGGATCCGCGTGGACTCCAAACACGGATCCGATGTCAGATTTGAGAAAAGTGACCGCCATCTTGAACATTTTTGTTTCTCAACCGATTGCTTCCATAATCGATATCTGAGGATCCGCGTGGACTCCAAACACGGATCCGATGTCAGATTTGAGAAAAGTGGCCGCCATCTTGAACTTTTTTGTTTCTCAACCGATTGCTTCCAAAATCGACATCTGAGAGTCCGCGTGGACTCCAAACACGGATCCGATGTCAGATTTGAGAACAGTCGCCGCCATCTTGAATTTTTTTGTTTCTCAACCGATTGCTTCCAAAATCGATATCTGAGGATCCGCGTGGACTCCAAACATGGATCCGATGTCAGATTTGAGAAAAGTGGCCGTCATTTTGAACTTTTTGGTTTTTCAACGGATTGCTTTCAAAATCTATGTCTGAGAGTCCGCGTGGACTCCAAACACGGATCCGACGTCAGATTTGAGAAAAGTGGCCGCCATCTTGAACTTTTTTGTTTCTCAACCGATTGCTTCCAAAATCGATATCTGAGGATCCGCGTGGACTCTAAACACGGATCCGATGTCAGATTTGAGAAAAGTGTCCGCCATCTTGAACTTTTTGGTTTTTCAACGGATTGCTTCCATAATCGATATCTGAGGATCCGCGTGGACTCCAAACACGGATCCGATGTCAGATTTGAGAAAAGTGGCCGCCATTTTGAACTTTTTGGTTTTTCAACGGATTGCTTTCAAAATCTATGTCTGAGAGTCCGCGTGGACTCCAAACACGGATCCGACGTCAGATTTGAGAAAAGTGGCCGCCATTTTGAACTTTTTGGTTTTTCAACGGATTACTTTCAAAATCTATGTCTGAGAGTCCGCGTGGACTCCAAACACGGATCCGATGTCAGATTTGAGAAAAGTGGCCGCCATTTTGAACTTTTTGGTTTTTCAACGGATTGCTTTCAAAATCTATGTCTGAGAGTCCGCGTGGACTCCAAACACGGATCCGACGTCAGATTTGAGAAAAGTGGCCGCCATTTTGAACTTTTTGGTTTTTCAACGGATTGCTTTCAAAATCTATGTCTGAGAGTCCGCGTGGACTCTAAACACGGATCCGACGTCAGATTTGAGAAAAGTGGCCGCCATCTTGAACTTTTTGGTTTTTCAACGGATTGCTTTCAAAATCTATGTCTGAGAGTCCGCGTGGACTCCTAACACGGATCTGATGTCAGATTTGAGAAAAGTGGCCGCCATCTTGAACTTTTTTGTTTCTCAACCGATTGCTTCCAAAATCGATATCTGAGGATCCGCGTGGACTTCAAACACGGATCCGATGTCAGATTTGAGAAAAGTGGCCGCCATCTTGAACTTTTTTGTTTCTCAACCGATTGCTTCCAAAATCGACATCTGAGAGTTCGCGTGGACTCCAAACACGGATCCGATGTCAGATTTGAGAAAAGTGGCCGCCATCTTGAACTTTTTTGTTTCTCAACCGATTGCTTCCAAAATCGATATCTAGGAGTTTCTGCGATCTCTTACGACGAATCTGACGCCAGATTTCGGAAAAGTGGCTGCCGTCTTGATTTTTTTTGTTTTCCACCCGATTGCGTCCAAAATCGATATCTGGGGGTTTCTGCGATCTCTTACGACGAATCTAACGTCAGATTTCCGAAAAGTGGCTGCCATCTTGAACTTTTTTGTTTTTGATTTGATTGCTTCGAAAATTAATATATGAGGGTCCGCGTGGACTCCTAACATGGATCCGATGTCAGATTTGAGAAAAGTGGCCGCCATCTTGAACTTTTTTGTTTCTCAACCGATTGCTTCCAAAATCTATATCTGAGGATCCGCGTGGACTCCAAACACGGATCCGATGTCAGATTTGAGAAAAGTGGCCGCCCTCTTGAACTTTTTTGTTTCTCAACCGATTGCTTCCAAAATCGATATCTGAGGATCCGCGTGGACTCCAAACACGGATCCGATGTCAGATTTGAGAAAAGTGACCGCCATCTTGAACATTTTTGTTTCTCAACCGATTGCTTCCATAATCGATATCTGAGGATCCGCGTGGACTCCAAACACGGATCCGATGTCAGATTTGAGAAAAGTGGCCGCCATCTTGAACTTTTTTGTTTCTCAACGGATTGCTTCCAAAATCGACATCTGAGAGTCCGCGTGGACTCCAAACACGGATCCGATGTCAGATTTGAGAAAAGTCGCGGCCATCTTGAACTTTTTTGTTTCGCAACCGATTGCTTCCAAAATCGATATCTGAGGATCCGCGTGGACTCCAAACATGGATCCGATGTCAGATTTGAGAAAAGTGGCCGCCATTTTGAACTTTTTGGTTTTTCAACGGATTGCTTTCAAAATCTATGTCTGAGAGTCCGCGTGGACTCCAAACACGGATCCGACGTCAGATTTGAGAAAAGTGGCCGCCATTTTGAACTTTTTGGTTTTTCAACGGATTGCTTTCAAAATCTATGTCTGAGAGTCCGCGTGGACTCTAAACACGGATCCGACGTCAGATTTGAGAAAAGTGGCCGCCATCTTGAACTTTTTGGTTTTTCAACGGATTGCTTTCAAAATCTATGTCTGAGAGTCCGCGTGGACTCCAAACACGGATCCGATGTCAGATTTGAGAAAAGTGGCCGCCATCTTGAACTTTTTTGTTTCTCAACCGATTGCTTCCAAAATCGATATCTGAGGATCCGCGTGGACTCTAAACACGGATCCGATGTCAGATTTGAGAAAAGTGTCCGCCATCTTGAACTTTTTGGTTTTTCAACGGATTGCTTTCAAAATCTATGTCTGAGAGTCCGCGTGGACTCCAAACACGGATCCGACGTCAGATCTGAGAAAAGTGGCCGCCATCTTCAACTTTTTTGTTTCTCAACCGATTGCTTTCAAAATCTATATCTGAGGGTCCGCGTGGACTCCAAACACGGATCTGATGTCAGATATGAGAAAAGTGGCGGACATCTTGAACTTATTTGTTTTTTAAATCGATTGCTTCCAAAATCAATATCTGAGGGTCCGCGTGGACTCCAAACACGGATCCGATGTCAGATTTGAGAAAAGTGGCTGCCATCTTGAACTTCTTGTCTTTCAACCGATTGCTTCCAAAATCGATATCTGAGGATCCGCGTGGACTCCAAACACGGATCCGATGTCAGATTTGAGAAAAGTGGCCGCCATTTTGAACTTTTTGGTTTTTCAACGGATTGCTTTCAAAATCTATGTCTGAGAGTCCGCGTGGACTCCAAACACGGATCCGACGTCAGATTTGAGAAAAGTGGCCGCCATTTTGAACTTTTTGGTTTTTCAACGGATTGCTTTCAAAATCTATGTCTGAGAGTCCGCGTGGACTCTAAACACGGATCCGACGTCAGATTTGAGAAAAGTGGCCGCCATCTTGAACTTTTTGGTTTTTCAACGGATTGCTTTCAAAATCTATGTCTGAGAGTCCGCGTGGACTCCAAACACGGATCCGATGTCAGATTTGAGAAAAGTGGCCGCCATCTTGAACTTTTTTGTTTCTCAACCGATTGCTTCCAAAATCGATATCTGAGGATCCGCGTGGACTCTAAACACGGATCCGATGTCAGATTTGAGAAAAGTGTCCGCCATCTTGAACTTTTTGGTTTTTCAACGGATTGCTTTCAAAATCTATGTCTGAGAGTCCGCGTGGACTCCAAACACGGATCCGACGTCAGATCTGAGAAAAGTGGCCGCCATCTTCAACTTTTTTGTTTCTCAACCGATTGCTTTCAAAATCTATATCTGAGGGTCCGCGTGGACTCCAAACACGGATCTGATGTCAGATATGAGAAAAGTGGCGGACATCTTGAACTTATTTGTTTTTTAAATCGATTGCTTCCAAAATCAATATCTGAGGGTCCGCGTGGACTCCAAACACGGATCCGATGTCAGATTTGAGAAAAGTGGCTGCCATCTTGAACTTCTTGTCTTTCAACCGATTGCTTTCAAAATCTATATCTGAGGGTCCGCGTGGACTCCAAGCACGGATCTGATGTCAGATTTGAGAAAAGTGGCCGCCATCTTGAACTTTTTTGTTTCTCAACCGATTGCTTCCAAAATCGATATCTGAGGATCCGCGTGGACTCCAAACACGGATCCGATGTCAGATTTGAGAAAAGTGGCCGCCATCTTGAACTTTTTTGTTTCTCAACCGATTGCTTCCAAAATCGATATCTAGGAGTTTCTGCGATCTCTTACGACGAATCTGACGCCAGATTTCGGAAAAGTGGCTGCCGTCTTGATTTTTTTTGTTTTCCACCCGATTGCGTCCAAAATCGATATCTAAGGGTTTCTGCGATCTCTTACGACGAATCTAACGTCAGATTTCCGAAAAGTGGCCGCCATCTTGAACTTTTTTGTTTCTCAACCGATTGCTTCCAAAATCTATATCTGAGGATCCGCGTGGACTCCAAACACGGATCCGATGTCAGATTTGAGAAAAGTGGCCGCCCTCTTGAACTTTTTTGTTTCTCAACCGATTGCTTCCAAAATCGATATCTGAGGATCCGCGTGGACTCCAAACACGGATCCGATGTCAGATTTGAGAAAAGTGACCGCCATCTTGAACATTTTTGTTTCTCAACCGATTGCTTCCATAATCGATATCTGAGGATCCGCGTGGACTCCAAACACGGATCCGATGTCAGATTTGAGAAAAGTGGCCGCCATCTTGAACTTTTTTGTTTCTCAACCGATTGCTTCCAAAATCGACATCTGAGAGTCCGCGTGGACTCCAAACACGGATCCGATGTCAGATTTGAGAACAGTCGCCGCCATCTTGAATTTTTTTGTTTCTCAACCGATTGCTTCCAAAATCGATATCTGAGGATCCGCGTGGACTCCAAACATGGATCCGATGTCAGATTTGAGAAAAGTGGCCGTCATTTTGAACTTTTTGGTTTTTCAACGGATTGCTTTCAAAATCTATGTCTGAGAGTCCGCGTGGACTCCAAACACGGATCCGACGTCAGATTTGAGAAAAGTGGCCGCCATCTTGAACTTTTTTGTTTCTCAACCGATTGCTTCCAAAATCGATATCTGAGGATCCGCGTGGACTCTAAACACGGATCCGATGTCAGATTTGAGAAAAGTGTCCGCCATCTTGAACTTTTTGGTTTTTCAACGGATTGCTTCCATAATCGATATCTGAGGATCCGCGTGGACTCCAAACACGGATCCGATGTCAGATTTGAGAAAAGTGGCCGCCATTTTGAACTTTTTGGTTTTTCAACGGATTGCTTTCAAAATCTATGTCTGAGAGTCCGCGTGGACTCCAAACACGGATCCGACGTCAGATTTGAGAAAAGTGGCCGCCATTTTGAACTTTTTGGTTTTTCAACGGATTACTTTCAAAATCTATGTCTGAGAGTCCGCGTGGACTCCAAACACGGATCCGATGTCAGATTTGAGAAAAGTGGCCGCCATTTTGAACTTTTTGGTTTTTCAACGGATTGCTTTCAAAATCTATGTCTGAGAGTCCGCGTGGACTCCAAACACGGATCCGACGTCAGATTTGAGAAAAGTGGCCGCCATTTTGAACTTTTTGGTTTTTCAACGGATTGCTTTCAAAATCTATGTCTGAGAGTCCGCGTGGACTCTAAACACGGATCCGACGTCAGATTTGAGAAAAGTGGCCGCCATCTTGAACTTTTTGGTTTTTCAACGGATTGCTTTCAAAATCTATGTCTGAGAGTCCGCGTGGACTCCTAACACGGATCTGATGTCAGATTTGAGAAAAGTGGCCGCCATCTTGAACTTTTTTGTTTCTCAACCGATTGCTTCCAAAATCGATATCTGAGGATCCGCGTGGACTTCAAACACGGATCCGATGTCAGATTTGAGAAAAGTGGCCGCCATCTTGAACTTTTTTGTTTCTCAACCGATTGCTTCCAAAATCGACATCTGAGAGTTCGCGTGGACTCCAAACACGGATCCGATGTCAGATTTGAGAAAAGTGGCCGCCATCTTGAACTTTTTTGTTTCTCAACCGATTGCTTCCAAAATCGATATCTAGGAGTTTCTGCGATCTCTTACGACGAATCTGACGCCAGATTTCGGAAAAGTGGCTGCCGTCTTGATTTTTTTTGTTTTCCACCCGATTGCGTCCAAAATCGATATCTGGGGGTTTCTGCGATCTCTTACGACGAATCTAACGTCAGATTTCCGAAAAGTGGCTGCCATCTTGAACTTTTTTGTTTTTGATTTGATTGCTTCGAAAATTAATATATGAGGGTCCGCGTGGACTCCTAACATGGATCCGATGTCAGATTTGAGAAAAGTGGCCGCCATCTTGAACTTTTTTGTTTCTCAACCGATTGCTTCCAAAATCTATATCTGAGGATCCGCGTGGACTCCAAACACGGATCCGATGTCAGATTTGAGAAAAGTGGCCGCCCTCTTGAACTTTTTTGTTTCTCAACCGATTGCTTCCAAAATCGATATCTGAGGATCCGCGTGGACTCCAAACACGGATCCGATGTCAGATTTGAGAAAAGTGACCGCCATCTTGAACATTTTTGTTTCTCAACCGATTGCTTCCATAATCGATATCTGAGGATCCGCGTGGACTCCAAACACGGATCCGATGTCAGATTTGAGAAAAGTGGCCGCCATCTTGAACTTTTTTGTTTCTCAACGGATTGCTTCCAAAATCGACATCTGAGAGTCCGCGTGGACTCCAAACACGGATCCGATGTCAGATTTGAGAAAAGTCGCGGCCATCTTGAACTTTTTTGTTTCGCAACCGATTGCTTCCAAAATCGATATCTGAGGATCCGCGTGGACTCCAAACATGGATCCGATGTCAGATTTGAGAAAAGTGGCCGCCATTTTGAACTTTTTGGTTTTTCAACGGATTGCTTTCAAAATCTATGTCTGAGAGTCCGCGTGGACTCCAAACACGGATCCGACGTCAGATTTGAGAAAAGTGGCCGCCATTTTGAACTTTTTGGTTTTTCAACGGATTGCTTTCAAAATCTATGTCTGAGAGTCCGCGTGGACTCTAAACACGGATCCGACGTCAGATTTGAGAAAAGTGGCCGCCATCTTGAACTTTTTGGTTTTTCAACGGATTGCTTTCAAAATCTATGTCTGAGAGTCCGCGTGGACTCCAAACACGGATCCGATGTCAGATTTGAGAAAAGTGGCCGCCATCTTGAACTTTTTTGTTTCTCAACCGATTGCTTCCAAAATCGATATCTGAGGATCCGCGTGGACTCTAAACACGGATCCGATGTCAGATTTGAGAAAAGTGTCCGCCATCTTGAACTTTTTGGTTTTTCAACGGATTGCTTTCAAAATCTATGTCTGAGAGTCCGCGTGGACTCCAAACACGGATCCGACGTCAGATCTGAGAAAAGTGGCCGCCATCTTCAACTTTTTTGTTTCTCAACCGATTGCTTTCAAAATCTATATCTGAGGGTCCGCGTGGACTCCAAACACGGATCTGATGTCAGATATGAGAAAAGTGGCGGACATCTTGAACTTATTTGTTTTTTAAATCGATTGCTTCCAAAATCAATATCTGAGGGTCCGCGTGGACTCCAAACACGGATCCGATGTCAGATTTGAGAAAAGTGGCTGCCATCTTGAACTTCTTGTCTTTCAACCGATTGCTTCCAAAATCGATATCTGAGGATCCGCGTGGACTCCAAACACGGATCCGATGTCAGATTTGAGAAAAGTGGCCGCCATTTTGAACTTTTTGGTTTTTCAACGGATTGCTTTCAAAATCTATGTCTGAGAGTCCGCGTGGACTCCAAACACGGATCCGACGTCAGATTTGAGAAAAGTGGCCGCCATTTTGAACTTTTTGGTTTTTCAACGGATTGCTTTCAAAATCTATGTCTGAGAGTCCGCGTGGACTCTAAACACGGATCCGACGTCAGATTTGAGAAAAGTGGCCGCCATCTTGAACTTTTTGGTTTTTCAACGGATTGCTTTCAAAATCTATGTCTGAGAGTCCGCGTGGACTCCAAACACGGATCCGATGTCAGATTTGAGAAAAGTGGCCGCCATCTTGAACTTTTTTGTTTCTCAACCGATTGCTTCCAAAATCGATATCTGAGGATCCGCGTGGACTCTAAACACGGATCCGATGTCAGATTTGAGAAAAGTGTCCGCCATCTTGAACTTTTTGGTTTTTCAACGGATTGCTTTCAAAATCTATGTCTGAGAGTCCGCGTGGACTCCAAACACGGATCCGACGTCAGATCTGAGAAAAGTGGCCGCCATCTTCAACTTTTTTGTTTCTCAACCGATTGCTTTCAAAATCTATATCTGAGGGTCCGCGTGGACTCCAAACACGGATCTGATGTCAGATATGAGAAAAGTGGCGGACATCTTGAACTTATTTGTTTTTTAAATCGATTGCTTCCAAAATCAATATCTGAGGGTCCGCGTGGACTCCAAACACGGATCCGATGTCAGATTTGAGAAAAGTGGCTGCCATCTTGAACTTCTTGTCTTTCAACCGATTGCTTCCAAAATCGATATCTGAGGATCCGCGTGGACTCCAAACACGGATCCGATGTCAGATTTGAGAAAAGTGGCCGCCATTTTGAACTTTTTGGTTTTTCAACGGATTGCTTTCAAAATCTATGTCTGAGAGTCCGCGTGGACTCCAAACACGGATCCGACGTCAGATTTGAGAAAAGTGGCCGCCATTTTGAACTTTTTGGTTTTTCAACGGATTGCTTTCAAAATCTATGTCTGAGAGTCCGCGTGGACTCTAAACACGGATCCGACGTCAGATTTGAGAAAAGTGGCCGCCATCTTGAACTTTTTGGTTTTTCAACGGATTGCTTTCAAAATCTATGTCTGAGAGTCCGCGTGGACTCCAAACACGGATCCGATGTCAGATTTGAGAAAAGTGGCCGCCATCTTGAACTTTTTTGTTTCTCAACCGATTGCTTCCAAAATCGATATCTGAGGATCCGCGTGGACTCTAAACACGGATCCGATGTCAGATTTGAGAAAAGTGTCCGCCATCTTGAACTTTTTGGTTTTTCAACGGATTGCTTTCAAAATCTATGTCTGAGAGTCCGCGTGGACTCCAAACACGGATCCGACGTCAGATCTGAGAAAAGTGGCCGCCATCTTCAACTTTTTTGTTTCTCAACCGATTGCTTTCAAAATCTATATCTGAGGGTCCGCGTGGACTCCAAACACGGATCTGATGTCAGATATGAGAAAAGTGGCGGACATCTTGAACTTATTTGTTTTTTAAATCGATTGCTTCCAAAATCAATATCTGAGGGTCCGCGTGGACTCCAAACACGGATCCGATGTCAGATTTGAGAAAAGTGGCTGCCATCTTGAACTTCTTGTCTTTCAACCGATTGCTTTCAAAATCTATATCTGAGGGTCCGCGTGGACTCCAAGCACGGATCTGATGTCAGATTTGAGAAAAGTGGCGGACATCTTGAACTTTTTTGTTTCTCAAATCGATTGCTTCAATAAATCAATATCTGAGGGTCCGCGTGGACTTCAAACACGGATCCAATATCCGATTTAAGAGTGGCCGCTATATCGAACTTTTTTGTTTTTGAAGCGATTGCTTCGAAAATCTGATGATCTGAGGGTCCACGTGAACTTCAAACACGAATCCGATGTAAGATTAGAGAAAAGTGGCGGACATCTTGAACTTTAAAAACTTGAACGTAAGAGATCGCAGAAGCGCCCAGATATCGATTTTGGATGCAATCGGGTGGAAAACAAAAAAAATCAAGATGGCAGCCACTTTTCCTAAATCTGACGTCAGATTCGTCGTAAGAGATCACAGAAGCGCCCAGATATCGATTTTGGACGCAATCGGTTGAAAAACCAAAAAGTTCAAGATGGCGGCCACTTTTCTCAAATCTGACATCGGATCCGTATTTGGAGTCCACGCGGATCCTCAGATATCGATTTTGGAAGCAATCGGTTGAGAAACAAAAAAGTTCAAGATGGCGGCCACTTTTCTCAAATCTGACATCGGATCCGTGTTTGGAGTCCACGCGGATCCTCAGATATCGATTTTGGAAGCAATCGGTTGAGAAACAAAAAAGTTCAAGATGGCGGCCACTTTTCTCAAATCTGACATCGGATCCGTGTTTGGAGTCCACGCGGATTTTCAGATATCGATTTTGGAAGCAATCGGTTGAGAAACAAAAAAGTTCAAGATGGCGGCCACTTTTCTCAAATCTGACATCGGATCCATGTTAGGAGTCCACGCGGACCCTCATATATCAATTTTCGAAGCAATCAATTCAAAAACAAAAAAATTCAAGATGGCAGCCACTTTTCGGAAATCTGACCTTAGATTCGTCGTAAGAGATCGCAGAAACCCCCAGATATCGATTTTGGACGCAATCGGGTGGAAAACAAAAAAAAATCAAGTTGGCAGCCACTTTTCCGAAATCTGACGTCAGATTCGTCGTAAGAGATCACAGAAGCGCCCAGATATCGATTTTGGACGCAATCGGTTGAAAAACAAAACAGTTCAAGATGGCGGCCACTTTTCCAAAATCTGACGTCAGATTCGTCGTAGGAGATCACAGAAACCCCCAGATATCGATTTTGGACGCAATCGGTTGAAAAACAAAAAAGTTCAAAATGGCGGCCATTTTTCCGAAATCTGAACGAATCTGTCATTCGTCGTAGGAGATCGCAGAAACCCTCAGATATCGATTTTGGACGGAATCGGAAGAAAAACAAACAAGTGCAAGATGGCGTCTACGTTTCTTAATTCCCTCATCGGTTTCTTGTTTAAAGTTCACGTGGACCTTCAAATATCGATTTTGGAAGCAATCGGTTGGGAAACTAAAAGTTAATTATGGCGGTCCCGACCAAATACCTACAAACCTAGCAGCACCCGCCACCCACTCCACAACCCACCACCAAAACCCGCCACCCATCACCAGCCACCCAACATCCACCACCATCCACCGCCACTTACCAAACACTCACCAAATAACCACCAAACCAAAACACCCACTAACCACTTACCAACAGCCATCCATCCATCCATCCATCCACTACACAGTCAAGATTTGACCCAACCAGTCATCACGACTCCATGCTGGTGCGTGGACTTTAATCGTTAATCATTAATCAGATTAAGGCTTTGATTACTTGATTAATCAAAACAAAATTAACTTTGGGCCCACACTGCTATGACCTTGTATTGCAAGCCGCAGAAAAAGCGAGAGTTCCGTTATGCAGTAACTACAAGAGATGGCGCTCGTTTTTTACTCAAATTAACCGGTTAATTCTGCTCAACAAAATTGAAATTTGTAAAAAACCGGTTTGATAGATTAACCGGTTAAAATACCGGTAACCGAAAACTAAACCGCAATCAATTCAGGTTTGGGGTCAATGACCAAAACCGGTTTCCAAAATTAACCGGTTTCCGATCCCTGGTTTAACATGGGACTTAAACTTTTTGTCCGTCAAGTTAAGAATATTCTCTGGTATCTTATTATAATAATGGATAACCTTAACTCCATAAACTGAATAACGTATAGCCGTGTGGTTCCGGCTTAGAATGGACCACCCCAATTCTTCCCGTGGGTGTCGTACGAGGCGACTAAGGGATTAAATGTTTCTCATGCAGTGTTTATGTGGGCGAAAGGCTAGCCACCTCTCACCACTTGGCACGTCATTCCATCCTGAAACTTAAATTGCTAAATGTGAGCCAGTCAAAGTCAATATAATTTATTCAATATAGGAGCTTACAGCACACTTATCAAACGTCAAATCTTTTTTAAAGCTACCACCGCGTCGGAACGTGTTGTCGCTGTAGAGAAGATGCGGCCAGAAACTCTACAACATAACACGACTTAATAACTATTACAATATAAATTCTTAAGCTAAAGTTATGTATACAATAATACATAGTCTAGAGCATTGCTACAACTACATTCTTAAACAGAAAGTTGGTAGTTGGAGCTATGTTTCTGATCACCCCGAAAGGGATTACGGTCGTGAGTTTATGTATGTACGTATAACCTTAACTCATGTTTCATCACGTTGCCCGCAGAGTGCGAGGACCTATGGCGCGGTACTACAGGTCAGCGCTGCGGTACCTCGGCTGCACTAACGGAGGAGCCGACCTCTCGCCGGAGGAACGCCGCGCGCAAGCTCTCAGACTCGCCCTCGCCGCTGTAATAGCACCAACTGTGTACGACCTGGGAGAACTGGTAAACTTAACGTGCTTTTAATAACATTGAAACCGGCCAAGTGCGTGCCGGGCCACGCGCAGGGTAGTTCCGTAGTTGCCCGTCAAAATATACGGACTTAGAAGGGGACTTTTTGTTTTATACTACGGTTTAACGGCTAATAAAGATTAAAAAGTACATTTTACAAGACGACTGTTACTCGTTAACTTGTAAAGCCCACTTAGCGGTGATAGTTTTCATTTTTTTCGTTATACAACGTGTTAATGAATAAGCGCAAAACCTCATACACCCCAACTGATTTATAACAAAATAATTAGATTGAAACAATAATTTCATTATTTTGATACTTAAAATTTAAAGTTATTCGCATTTTAAGTTTTCAGGCAAAAATGATTTGTTATCATTTCAGCAATGAATGAAAGCGCTAGCGTGCTCGTGTATACATTTTAAGAATCTTGTTTTGGTAGTAAGTAGGGTGAGAGTGCCCGTGCGGTGGGTTAAGATCGAGTTTAGTAAATTTTAAATTTTACAAACAAATTATTAATTATTAATTTTACAAATAAAAATTACCTATGTTGAAAACATGATAATACGATTCTGCTCTCGATTCTAAACAAAGTACTTTCTAGTTTTGCGTTAATTCATTAACACGTTATATACACTACTGCCGTGAATTTTTTCACGTATCCAGAAACAACCGTTTAGCTAGCAGGGGGGGGGGGGGACGACGACGACACACACTTGACTAACATTAATTTTCGGTTTAAAACTTAATATGTATAGGGTTCCTTGTTTGACAACTTTGACTATTTATATGTGGACTGGTTACGCGTGTAATTCTACTAACAAACATTTCTGCCACTTTTTGCGGGGGGCGAGGTAACATGAAATCCGCAACTTTGGATTTTATTCCCCATAACTTTAGATTCTAATTTTGAATGTTAAAAATCATGAAAAGTAGTCTCGTGTGAACTCCAAACGTTCGAAGTTATTATTTCGCAATTATAGGCTGTCTCGTTTAGTGATAAGGTGTAAAATTGAATGTAAATGCACAAGATCAATTGTGCTTATACCGTGGCAGAGGGGAAACGCTACCGCAAGGCTAGTCCTTATAATAATTAGTCAAAGTTTGACAACGAAGCCCCAAAAAAAGCATTACTTACCGAATTGTTAATTTTATTATTTGATTGCAGCTAGCTCACCCTATCCTGGAAGCACTCGAAGGTACCTCAGACGCGTGGGCCTGCGAGCTGGTGAAGGCTGTCGCCGCGGGGGACGTGGTCGCCTTCGAGAAGATAAGGGCACAGGTATGGCCCCTTAGTTTTGTATAGTATTACATACATACATATACATAAACTCACGCCTTTTTCCCAGAGGGGTAGGCAGAAACTATAGATCTCCACTTTGGGCGGTTCTGACACACCTCTCTTGCTTCCTCTAAGTCCATACATCTTTTCATACATTCCCTTCGATTTCGGCTACTTTTAACCTGGCATTTTTTAATGACGTCCCTGACCTGGTCTAGGTATCCTCTCCTAGGTCTGCCTCTACCAATGTTTCCTTCCACACACGCCATATATATCTGTTTCGTAAGTCGACTTTCATATAATATTATTCCTAGAATAATTAGATCTTCAGTGATGGGTAGATGGAGCTGACTCAAGACAAGGATGAGGAGGGAGGTCTTTGACCAGCAGTGGGATGAAATAGATTAAGAACAAAAATGGCATGTCGAACATGCATTCTGTTGCTAATTTTACACGTAACACGTAAAAAAATTAATTTTCAAAACTTCGCAGTGAAAGAGTTCTTTCAATTATAGTCTAGGAAAAATAAGGTTTGAGATTGCATTAAAGCTTTGACTAATTATTATAAGGACTAGCCTTGCGGTAGCGTTTCCCCTCTGCCACGGTATAAGCACAATTGATCTTGTGCATTTACATTCAATTTTACACCTTATCACTAAACGAGACAGCCTATAATTGAGAAATAATAACTTCGAACTTAGAACGTTTGGGGTTCACACGAGACTACTTTTCATGATTTTTAACATTCAAAATTAGAATCTAAAGTTATGGGGAATAAAATCCAAAGTAGCGGATTTCATGTTACCTCGCCCCCCGCAAAAAGTGGCAGAAATGTTTGTTAGTAGAATTACACGCGTAACCAGTCCATATAATAATTAGTCAAAGCATTAAAGACACTTTAGTAAATTGTGTTTCAAATAATATTACTGTTTACAACACTTGTCGAGATTTCGTGGTTATATTGGCTCAGGAACCTGAGAAATACCTTAAAATCGATATAAATGTACAAAGGGCAAGCTTATTTCGAAAGATATTTCTTCCAGCATACTAGCAAAAGAGACAGTTAATTATCACAAGGCAAATTTAATGTGTACAAACAAACAGTAAATAATTTAGTTTTGAGGTTATAATTTTTGAAGACTTAGCATAGCATATGCTCACGACTATATTTCTGAGGGGGTAGTCAGGGATATTCTGAAACGACAGAACATCCACGTTTCACTAGTACCGAAACTCTGTCCAGTGTGACGGGGGGTGAGCCCGTCGCCACTTGTAATAGACAGTGGGTACAATACATGCCTCGAAATTGAAGCATGCAGGTTTCCTCACGATGTTTTCCTTCACCGAAAAGCCAGTGGTGGAAAAACTCATTGGTACGAGTCGGCTTGGACGGGGATCGAACCATCGCCTCCTTTACGCACGGCAGGCAAGTTTACTCGCCACTGGACCACCACGGCTAAGCGAATTTTCATTTAAATAATAATTACAATTGACAACATTTCATTTAAGAAAGGTACCAAAATAAGAAAACCATTTGGAGATTATGTGATTCAAAGCTTTCATCAAAATTATCAGATTTTTCTATCCATTATTTTTAAATATAATAGAGGTTGAATGAGATTTTATTCCTTTGCCTGCTTGGTTTTTCTATTGTATTTGACAGTTTTTATTTTTAATGTTATTGCGGCCAAGGTATCTTAGCCATAAATCCTACGTTTTTCAGAAAATTCAAAAGTAAATTAAAAATAGAAATATCGGTCAATAATAAAATCGGAAAAATACGTATCTGTAATTTTTTAACCTATTTTTATATTTTTTATTAATTTTAACAGGTGGTTAAAAAAATGTAATGTTGTCAATTACTTCACTGTATTATTGCAGGCGCCGCATCCCGAATTACACCGCGCTGACAGACAATTACGACAAAAGATAGCCATACTCTGTCTGATGGAGGTAAGTTATTTAAATGAGAATCTATTAACAAAATTTTTGAGAATTACGCGGTTATTAATTAAGCTAAAGTTAATCATTTTAACGGATTCTTACCGCGTCTTTATTGTTTCTGGAGAATCTATTACATATGAAATGGATCCTTTTTCACAAATCGTGATCCGCACAGCGTGACATTGCTGGCGCAAGCTTTTTGGTTTTTGTATTGATCAAGATAATCTTCTTCTTTCTTCTTCTCTTATAAAACGTGTTAATGAATTAACGCAAAACTAGAAATTAGAATCGAGAGGAGAATCGAATTATCATGGTTTCTACATAAGTAATTTTTTTCAAAATATTAAATAGTTTTTTTGTAAAATTTAATATTTAATGAACTCGACTCGCACGGGCACTCTCACCCTACTTACTTTTTAAAATGTATCCACGAGCACGTTACCGCCTTCATTCATTGCTGAAATGATGACAAATAATTTTTGCCTGAAAACTTAAAATGCGAATAACTTTAAATTTTAACTATTAAAATAATGCAATTATTGTTTCAATCTAATTATTTTGCTGTAAATCAGTTGGGACATACGCCCCAACGGTTTGCGCTTATTCATTAACACGTTGTATATAAAAATATACAGCTATCCATTAGTCTCGCTAAAACTCGAGAACGGACCGATTTGGCTAATTTTGGTTTTGAAATACTTCTTACTCCATAAAAAATGGCCAAGTGTGTGTCGGGTAAAAAAGAGGCATTGCAACGCATGCCGGGAACAGCTAGTTATCAATAATTCTTATCTTTTTAAACCCTGACAAATAACACAAACCTATATTCCTAGTTATAGAGTATGACATTATGAATTCTATGTTCATAGTCCCTGCTAAATCCACATCAATAATGTTAAATGGCTTGTTATAATATTGCAGATGTCGTTCAACCGCACATCTTCCCAGCGTCGCATCTCATTCAGCGAGATTGCGGCGGCTGCTCGAGTACCTAGAGACGAGGTGGAGCTGCTCATAATGAAGGCGCTTGCAGACAAACTAGTCAGAGGACACATCGATCAGGTAGGTAACATATCTCAGTGTGATAGCGGCCTTAGCTTAGAACTTTGGACTAGCCTTGCGGTAGCATTTCCCCTCTGCCACGGTATAAGCACAATTGATCTTGTGCATTTACATTCAATTTTACACCTTATCACTAAACGAGACAGCCTATAATTGCGAAATAATAACTTCGAACTTAGAACGTTTGGGGTTCACACGAGACTACTTTTCATGATTATTAACATTCAAAATTAGAATCTAAAGTTATGGGGAATAAAAATCCAAAGTTGCGGATTTCATGTTACCTCGCCCCCCGCAAAAAGTGGCAGAAATGTTTGTTAGTAGAATCACACGCGTAACCAGTCCACATATAAATAGTCCAAAGGCATAGAAGAACTAATGCGTTATAGAATGGAATCTACTTTGTGCGTGGTCCAATCGCCGCTTTATAAACGCCTACTTCCCCCCTCAGCTTGCGACGCTCCGCTGTCGCCCACGGAGGCCGCTATATTATAGTTGCCATGGCCATTTTTGTAGTACCGAATGTTATGTGCGGCGTAATAAAAATATATTTAATAATAGTTGCATAAACATATTACTAAAACTTTATATGGTACAAATGAGATATCTTGAATTTCATGATGGATAATTTTGTTCTAAAATGTGAAAAAAATTACATTGACTAATCAAATATTAAAGATTGAAAAATTAAATTTTGGACGGGACTTGAACACCCAACCTGCTATAAACCGTAGTAGTTAGGGAGACGAATAGGGGAATTTTCGGTAACACTCGAGCGTGGCAGTTTAAGATATGAGAGATACCTTAGACCTAATAGAACAACCTTGTAAAGTATTTAGCTCTATATGTAGTGACGCGCGCCTAGGATAGACGATCAGATTAGTAAAAAAAAATCGATAGTCTGAAATACTCGAGCGCGTCAGATTAAGATATTGGGGGTTGATTTTAGTGTTTTAAGACTAAATTTAACTAATCTGACGATAAGTCCTTGACGCCGCCGAGTTATAGGGTCGCGGACTTGTAAAAAAAAACGTTAATCCGGCATTCTCGAGCACGATTTTTATTTTTTTTTGTTTTGAAGAATATAATCTAAAACTTACTAAAAATAAATCTGCCGGTTTCCGCATGACCGGAAGTGTGGAGGAGCTATTTCGTCTTCCGAAAAACGCGTTTCGGCATATAAGTCACGAACGATACATTTTACAAAAAAAAGTTTAAATAAACAAAAAAGGTAATTTTATTTTACACAAAAAAGGTCTCTTTACATTTTTGTCCAAAGTTAAAACTTTTTGACTTCAAGCATCATAAAAACTCAAACTCCCGGTTTTTTGAGTATATCTCGAAAACTGAGGGTGTTAAAAAAATTTTATATGAAATAACGATGCGGCGCGGAAATATGCCGTCCTACCAGTATTTTTCCTTTATTTCGCAACATTGATGGTGGGGAAAGAAGCGGTAGAAGGGAATTTTCGGTACCTAATATAAATATATGTTTATGGTCCCCTACCGTAGACCTATTTTGGTCAGATTAAGAGAACCCACCAACATTTTTGTCAGATTAAGAAAATACGCTTTCAGGATACCGAGATAAACCTCCCCTATGAAAATCTGACGCGCTCGAGTATTTCAAAAAAACTTTTTTTTTTTGCATTTTCAAAAATTCATCGTAACTTATCGTCACGCCGAAATCGTCAGTTTTTTTAATGGGAGCTTCCTTGGGGCCTACTTAACACCCCTTCCGAAAATCTGACGCGCTCGAGTAAATTTTTTTTTTTTGCATTTTTGACTACTTATGCCTACCCCCACCACGCAAACCGGCAGATTAGTATACCGTTGTTATCAGAGGCACTTGGGGCATACGTAGTATGAATATCTGACGCGCTCGAGAATGCCCAAGTAACTGTTTTTTTTAACATTTTTGAAAAACCGTACACGCCAAACCCACCGCTAAAATGGTTTTTACCATACGAGCTTTTCTTTTCGAAATTATTTTATCTTTCGATTTTGATAGGTCTCGACGGCGCCGTTGAATTACGCCATTTAGCTACCTCGCCTCCCTAACTATAGTACCTATAGCTCTTACAAAATTAGCCACAAAGCCTGCTACGTCAGTAAACGAAATTCTTTAACGTATTACGTCTCAATGGACGTGCCATTGACATTCGGATTAGGTGCCTTTAAGGGGATATAATTCGAAGCGCGCTCCATACAAACGTACTATGGTGATATTTTCAATACTAACCAATTAAAGTCAATGAAATTTTGCTGAAACAATCTTGAAACAAATATCTATGCTTGTATGGAGTCCGATTTTCGTTAAAATATACAGTTTCAATGCTAAGATTAATTTAAGATTTGTATGGAAATCTTTGAGGCACTGTAACTTTAAAACTATTCATTTTAACGAAAATCGGACTCTATACAAGCATAGAAATTTGTTTTTAGATTGATTCTGAAAAATTTCATTGAGTTTAATTGGTTAGTATTGAAAATATCACCGTAGTACGTTTGTATGGAGCGCGCTCCGAATTATATCCTCTTAAGGTGCACTTCCGATGCCAGCGGCCGATGCGACTGACGCGCGCGGCTCGCGGCCGACGGCCGATGTGACAACACTGTTACTATGAAAACGTATGGCGCCGCTTCCGATGCGATGCGATAGACATATGGCATATGACAGAACCACGCGTCAGTTGCATCGGCCGCTGGCATCGGAAGTGCACCTTTAGACGGACGTTCAATCGCGCGGGATTAGCCACGAAAGAGCGAGCGTTATTCTGCAGTCGCGCGCGCAATCATATACTGCTTGACATTGGTGGAGCCAGTATTTGTAAATACTTTTGTCACTCTTCCACCATCAGAAATTAATCATGATAGAACGGTGAAGTGCGTGGGGCACGCGTGCCAACATTAAGCAATAAAATTACTTAATTTGCCATATGTTTACTCGTTATGTTACGATAAATATCGGTGACAAATCAGAGAAAATGTCTTATTACTGTTTCTAATTGCAGCAACAAGTTCTGATGTGACTCTGAAGATTTGAGTACTTAATTATAATTAAAAACGTTATTTAATGACAATTAAAACAATAATTCAAAAATGCACGGGTGGTCCGAAACTGAAAACGCGCGGAACACAAGTAAAACAATGATTATGGCCGTTCCGTCTTGATTTATTTCAATTCAATTCAATTATACTTTATTGCACACCAAAAAAGAACATACATTTGAATACAGATAAATAATTAAAAGTAGGTACAAATAAGGCGGTCTTATAGCTAAAAAGCGATTTCTTCCAGACAACCTTAGGGAATTAACAAACGAAAAAATAGGTAGGCGGTGTAGCTCAAAATAAAGAAATGGCAATGAGTGTATATACAGGGTCCTTCTCAATATGCTGACACCCCTTCAAGGGGACGATCAGACCATCAAACTGATTACATTACTTATTTCTGTGCTCCCGTGTTCACCAACTAGGCTGTTGTAGTGCCCTCCAGTGGCATAACGTGAGTTTCTGCCGCCCGGGGCAAAGACCGATTTTGCCGCCCCGAAGACCTACACCAAAAATAGCGGAGCGAGCGAAGCGAGGTCGAAATTTTTTGCACATCTTTTCGGGTTGAACTCAGACATCTTATGGTTTATCAATGCAAAATAGAAACTTACAGCGAGCGAAGCGAGCTCGACTTTTCTCCTCAATACGAATCGGTTAGAGCTAGAATTTTTACGTACAAAGCATGTGTAACCTAAGTGAAAGCTATGGATTGAGCGAAGCAGGCTCGACATTTTTAGCACCACGTCTTAGCTATGGTCAGAACTCCTTCGGATTATGTGTAGGCACAGTAAAATCGAAGAGCGAGCGAAGCGAGCTCGACTTTTCTCTGCTCTACGAATTGGTTATAGACAGAGCTCAATTAATCGATATTTTTCCCGAATTTGCCGCCCCTATTAAAGTGCCGCCCGGGGCATTTGCCCCTCCTGCTCCCCCCTCGCTACGCTACTGGTGCCCTCTCTAATATTCCCCTGAACCTCCGGCCCGCAGGTCAGCGAGACGGTGAACATCAGGTGGGTGCGACCGCGAGCGCTTCCCCGCGCAGGCGCGCGCGCGCTCGCGCAGCGCCTCGACGCGTGGTGCGGCGCTGTGGCCGCCGCCGCAGACCTGCTGGACCGCACCGCGCCCGACGTGCTCACACTGTAGTGTGTCTGTATGTGCGTGAGTATACTATTATCCTGTGTGGAAACTTGACACTTTCGCTGCTAAGCTCAAAATCATTATACTCGCGCAGTGCTAAAGTTGACGCCCCTCGTCGTTCGTTCCCAATCGTAACGGAGAAACGATAAATGAATAAATGAAAAATACTTTATTTACACCAAAAGCAAAATACAATACAAAATAGGAAACAAAACTGAATATGGTACAAAAAAAAATGGATAAATGTGGCTCGCGTCGCGGTCACAGGCGAAATGCAATTGAACCGACTCGTTACGTGGGTTCTTCAGCACTGCGGCCCATTTGTGCGACCAAAGCCGTAGGTCATCGGCAGCGAAAGTGTAACAGCTACGCTCTTGCCTTATGGACTGTTGGTCCCACTGCCTTGTACCACTAGTGGGTCCAGGAGAATTTTCAAGTACTGATGTCTCCACTGCCTGACATTGATAGAGACATCATCTCCCGCAATTCATCATAATGGGGAACTTGCACCAAAATTATAATGAGAAATTGGCTTAATAATTCAATAATAATAGTTGTGAATAGAACATTACTGAAAGATTTATTCTAAAGTTTTTATTTTTTACGAAATATTTCAATTATATGTTACGTGGATCGGAACGTCAAACACCAATCAGCACAAAGTGACTTGCGTGCGTTAGAAGAGTACGGCAACATATTATAGCGGATGATTTGTGATGAGCTTCACGCGTCATGAAAAGGAGTGACGTCACGTCATGGCAGTGAGCGTTTTGGCGCGGAATTTTGATTTGCAATAAATAAATGATATGTGCATATTTTACCATTTTTGTTTTTGGTATTTTTATGTAAGCCTTAAATCTTTACGATACACTAAAAATATAAAACTGTGCAAGTTCCCCATCTATTATAAAACTAGCAGAAATGTCTGTAAATTGAAGATATTTATATGAAAAAGATTACGATATGGTTTTTAGGTATCCCAGACTCCAAATCAACCTTTTTTAAATTTTTTGTCTGTTTGTTTGTTTGTATGTTTGTAACAGCATCACGCAAAAACTACTGAACCGATTTTGATGAAACTTTAATTATAGTTTGAAAGCTTATGATCCGACTTTTAATCTGGTATACAAGGTGTTACAAAAATATAAATAAACATTTAAGCGGGTGGTTTAGGCCATCAAACTGAACAACTTTCACTATGGGAACAACATCGAAATCGCGAAAAAAAAGTCTGATGTTCCAAACTAAACTACAAATCTACTCGAGCTAAATGTATGGGACAGGTGATATTTTTTTCGCGATTTCGATGTGGGTCCCATAGTAAAAGTTGTTCAGTTTGATTGTCTAAACAATCCCCTAAAAAGTTTTAAATTTTTATTTTTACTTTTGTAACACTAACTCAAAACTTGTATGTACGATTTTTGCTGCAGTTCCATAAATTAACTATTTCTTTCCACAGATTCCCGATACCTTCAATTTAATGTTAAAAGAAATCTGAACAGCAAATTTCAAGAATGGGATGTCCAGATGGAAAATATATCTTATAATTTACTGGTTTATCAATGTATTAATTAAATAAAATTTATAAAAACTTACCATTGTTTATGTTTTATACTGAAGGCAATTATACCTTAAACCTACCATAATTATGTTAACTTACTAGCACGTAAGAAATTGGAAATAACTTTGTTTCTCATATAAGTGAAATGTAAATTTCTTTTGAGAAAATAAATATTCTTTAAACCTTAAATTTTGAATGCAGGGTGTATGTAACAAAACACGCTAATAATACTTAAGGGTATATTACTGTTGGCGCGCTCCATACAAACGAAGTCTGGTGATATTTTCAATACTAACTGATTAAACTCAATGAAATTTTGCAGAAACAATCTAATTCAATTAAATTTTTTGTTTAGTGGCATCCGATGTGTTATCACAATTCAGTCAATGTCTCGTTATGTGGATAGTATATGAAGGAAAATGATCAGTAGTATTTATTAAGTCTAGAGTGGCAGTTTTGCCAATGTAAGTAGTTTATAATCTCAAGTGATTGTTTTAAGGTTAAAACACAAAAGAGTTCACAAAATGGTGAAGCCACGTGCAAGCCCAACGCGCCGATACGCACGCGTCCGTACTCCGCCAGAATTGCAGCGCGACTCGCCAAGAAACAATCTAGAAACAAATCTCTATGCTTGTATCGTGTCTGATTTTCCTTAAAATGTACAGTTTAAAAGTAACAGTGCCTAAAAGATTTCCATACAAATCTTAAATTAATCCTAGCATTGAAACTGTATATTTTAACGAAAATCGGACACGATACAAGCATAGAGATTTGTTCCTAGATTATTTCTGAAAAATTTCATTGAGTTTAATAGGTTAGTATTGAAAATATCACCAGACTTCGTTTGTATGCATTTAAGCATTTGGAATAAACTTCTCTTAAGGGTTTCACCATTAGGGCAGCACGGAATAATTTTTTCACACTCTATCCTTATCTGTAGCTCAGGAACATCATTTGCTAGAGCGGTAAAGGTAGCAGCCGTGGTGATCCAGTGGCGAGTAACCTTGCCTGCCATGCAGGAAGCAATGGTTCGATCCCCATCCAGGCCGACTCGTACCAATGCGGTTTTCGGAATTTATGTACGATTTGTAACACATGTGGCTTTTCGGTGAAGAAAAACATCGTGAGGAACTCTAAAAATTGCAAATTAATGTAGTTACTTACCTTTGGGGGGTTGCTTCAGACCATCAAACTGATCAACTTTCACTATGGAGCCAATAACGAGAAAAAATTAAAAAAATCATCTGTCCCAAAACATGAGTCGAGACGGTATTGCAGTTTTGTATGAAAGACCAAATTTGTTTTCGCCATTTCGATTATGGCTCCATAGTGAAACCCTAAAAATTTCAAATTAATGTATCTAGGTACTTACCTTTATTTATATTGAATGCAATCATTGATATAACTAAATAATATTTCAAAGAATGCAACACGCTTCGTCAAAATGCATTATATACTTTGGCTAATTATTATAAGGACTAGCCTTGCGGTAGCATTTCCCCCCTGCCATGGTATAAGCACAATTGATCTTGTGGATTTCCATTCAATTTTACACCGTATCACTAAACGAGACAGCCTATAATTGCGAAATAATAACTTCGAACTTAGAGCGTTTGGGGTTCACACGAGACTACTTTTCATGATTTTTAATATTCAAAATTAGAATCTAAAGTTATGAGGAATAAAATCCAAAGTTGTGGATTTCATGTTACCTCGCCCCCCGCAAAAAGTGGCAGAAATGTTTGTTAGTAGAATTACACGCGTAACCAGTCCACATATAAATAGTCAAAGATTATATATATTTGTATTTTTTTTTTAAATGATTTATTCCCCCTCTCTTTTTTATTTCTCAGACGCCATATTAAAATAATATAGCCTATATCACTCACAATTTTTACGAATCTAAAGACACCTCATACGTTAAAATCCATCAAGCCGTTTAGGCTGTAGGCCGTGCCCAAGAAATAGACATACAAACATACATACGCTCGAAAAACATAACCTTCCTTCTGGCGCAGTCGGGTAAAATAAATACACAGCGCCCGCAGCGGCATGGGGCCTCGATAAACGTTTTATCGCGCCTGCTAACTCGTTCGTTCGCGCGCAAAAAGAAAAGAAGCTAGGGCGCGATAGAGCTTTATCGCGTCATCATGCCGCGGGCGCAGGATACCAATCAGTAACATGCTTCGTCAAAACCTTACCTTTATTTACAACCATAGAATATAATCACTATGTGCCACTATTTACAACAATATACTTAAATTATAGAATAGAAAACAAAACGAAAGAAAATACCCGACCTTTATCGATCCAAGAATAAGATTATAAAATACAAAGGTTGCAGAGTTTGTATTGCTTGCTTGCTATGGCCAGCCTTTATTACCTGTTTATTACATGCAAAACTTTGACCATTTAGATGCAAAAGCAGCTGAAGTAGTTTATAGTTTATTCGTGAATAATGAAATGAAAAGCTTGAAAAGGAAATTACGCGCCACCAGATTTGAAAATTATTTGACATCTGGAAAAAAGTTGCCAGATAAAAAATTGATCGACTCAAAGAATCGATTCAAACGCATTGAACACACGAATAGAAAAAGATTTCTACACTCTACATGAAAAACATTATTAATGCGTTTTGTTTATAAAATAGTCCTTTCATAATAAAAACTTTTAATAAATAATGGCAAGAAAAATGATAAACAACCAAATCGGAAATGAGCCGAATCTGCCGAATGCACGCCGCACGCTCGGTACATTGCAAATGGCGACCGCGTGACGGATGTCCTCGCCGTCAAAATGCATTCGCGATGTTTTAAATACTTTTAAAAACATTACTGCGTCATATTGAACACTGTGTGTATAATGCAAAAGGGGTAAGTTATAAATTGTGAAGAAATTTCGTAAAAAATTACGTAATTGATTTGTTTTTGTTAATGCTCCTCAGACATTAGCCGTCTCACTCGTTTGTTTTGATTCGTTCTTGTCATTATTTACAATCGGCGACGTATATGCATCTCTTTCGTTTCCCCAGTTTCCTTGCAGTAGGTTTTTCATTTTTAAGTGTCCGAGCGACTGAGACCGCGGATGGAAAGCGGGCCCCAATGGAAAAATATGAACAATTTTGTGCTCTTAAAAATTATTGATTTTTCATCGTTAAAAAAACATCAGACGCTGCTAATTGCATACGTGATGGTGTATCGTGCGGTCCGTCTGCACAGTGAGTATAATTGTGTCTATTTTAGTATTTTAGATTTCCCCTATTTGAGGTTGTTGTCGCGAAAAGTCACATTTTTCAGCGCATGATATGCGACCATTTCGTATGCGCGTTAAGTTTTTTTGCGTCTTCTAAACATAGAGTCGTGTAATTGTTTAAATATTGATTTTTTTTGGGGCCCGTGCATGTGTGAGTCAGTCACGTTGAATGTTTATAACATTAGTTGGGGCCTGCGATATACTATTTTGGGAACGGCCAAATGTTGGCTTTGTGCTCATGTTTTAACCATCATTTTGTTCCCGTGAAGCGCTCAAGACTGTAATAAACGGCCAAGGAGATTTTAGTGTCTTGTGATTTTTATAACTTTTTCAAATATTTTCTTTCCGGTGAGTCGTGTTTTTCATAATATTTGGCTGTTTTGTATAAAGAAATGTTAAGTTTTATCGGTCAAATGGCCAAACCCAATATTTATGGCACCGTGGAACGTATTTCTGATAAGATTATTTCGACTTAAAAAAGATTTGTTTATGAGGCCCACCTTTTTAAGCCCCCATTGAATTAACCTTCTCATTTTGTCATATTAATAAGTTTTTGTATTTCAAGGGTTTTAGAAATATACTTTGATATAAAATCTTAAAGACCCTTGAAAGATAAGGTGATTACTAAGAAAACTGTGTTACTATTGTACAAAATGAAGTTGAGTACATAGAAGTAATCGCTATATCTACGCTTTTAAAGTATGATTTAGATTGTATTAATTTTCCGGTAGTAAATACATTAGGTCTGACTTTAGGTACTAACTTATCTTTGAATCATGAATCACTGATCTGGAATAAATATTTATAGTTCTTATTAGAATTTGGAAATGAACTGTCCAAGGAGATTCCAATATGATCTTCATTACATACACACGTAAACACAAAATTGATAATAAATCTCATTTGACACGGTCGAAATAAAAAAATAAAATTGAATTCTCTTTTTAAGATTACTTTTAGCATAGGTAAGTATGTGAAGTGACGAATAAAGTGGCGAAAAGTTTTCTGCAACTGCAAACATTTAATAGATCTCGCAATCACCTTTTACGTTACCTACGGGAATAAATCAGGTGTTATTCTATACTGAGAAGTACGTAAATGAGTCATGTTCAAAACTCTTGAACCCTTCAGTGACCTTCCCAACTTCCTCTTGCAGTAGCATTATTTTTAAATATCGATGCAAATGCATACCTCACGTCACAGTAACGTGAAAAAACCTCCGATTCATGTGAATCGCATTTCATTACTATTTTTAATGAAAACAATATTTACTTAGGTACTACTATTTGGAATAACTCTGATTTTCTTGTAGTAGGTACCTAGGTACCCATGTGGTTTTCAGCATCTGAATATTTTATACAAGGTGTTACGAAAATACAAATAAACATTTAATTGATGGTCTAAACTACCCCCAGTTTAGACCATCAAACTGAACATATTTTACTATGGGACCAATTTTGAAATCGCGAAAAAAAAACAGATGTTCCATACTAAACTACAAATCAGATTTTTTTTCGCAATTTCGCTGTTGGTCCCATGAAAGTTGTTCAGTTTGATGGTCTAAACAACCCCTTAAAAGTTTTAAATGTTTATTTTTACTTTTGTAACACCTTGAATATCCATCTTAGTTGATGGTTTTTTTCAAGGGGATCATAAGACCATCAAACTTAACAACTTTCTCTACGGAACCGAAATCGAAATCGCGAAAAAAAAATCTGCTGTCTACGGAACAACCCGATTTTTTCTTAGCGATTTCAATGTTGGTCCCATAGAGAAAGTTGTTCAGTTTATTGGACTGATCATCCTCTTAAAAAACCACCAGCGTATTAAGTTGGACCCTGTATAGGTAGTTACCTATTTCCAAAAAACTCCTGCTACTTTTTCTTCATCCTGAAAAGATATATCTTAAACAAAAGGTACTTACTGACTCTACGGTGATGATACTATTACGAGTAATAGTGGATCCTATTATTAATACTATAATTATGCCCATACTATATCCTGAGCCAAAACTGAAACTGGCTTTATTTAGGACCAGACGACAAAGACAGAACATAACATCCTTGAGCAAACCCTCAAGTTCTCCTGTATACGTACTTCAATAATCCCTTGCAACGGATCGGATCAAAAATTCAAACGCTGTCGTGCACAATTTTTGACTATGAGTCTTTGTTTGAAAATAGCAACGACATTTTAAGGCTATTTTGCATTACAGGAACAGAGATTTGAAACACTCACTCTCACTTATTCTTAGAACAGCTTATTTGTATCGTCCAAGATATGTCGGATAGTATATGTATCCAATAAATTAATTTGGTAATCAGAATTGGCCAGAAAGCTAAATAGGAATCGGAAAATCTTGTCGTCCTTATTTCTAATGAAGTATAGTTGCTCGAAAATAAAGTCTGTTCTATTCTTTACGAGAACAGAGATGGTCATACCTGCCTTCGGTTACAGTAACGACTGGGAGGCTGGATCTTCTTACTGCATGCAGGTTTATTGTAGACAAAACTTGACCTCGTCGTGAATTTTCTGACCCTCCAGTAATGATTTCTTCTACTCTCCTCTAAAATCAGATAGCCTCCAATTCCTGTGAAATTATGCCTCGTCTCGTTTTGCTAAAATTGTCTAGTTGGCTATCATTGAAGCATCGCTTTCTATTTTGTTGAAATTTTTCTCAAAAAGTTTTGCATTTTGTAGGCCTTGTCGAGACGTGTCTTTTGACACTATTCAGCCACGTAGTCCCAAACCCCACGACACCACGAAGTCGCACTTTCGCTGAAAATCGGGTCTATACCGAAGCGACCAAAAAAACATTTTCAATGTTAATAAATCCGCCATCTGGTGCAGTAACTGACTGTCTCGAAAAGACTTAAGTCTTGACAGAAGATGATTTCCCACCACCAAAAAGCTGGAAATAGGTATTGTCTAAACCTGGAGTACAGACTGCCTTACAAGCAGTGAAACATGATAATACTCCTTGTCAGTCGGTAATGTTCAACCTTCTTTTGTACGTTTTCATCATCGTTATTGATTTGTCCCTTTCTAATCCAAGGATGAAAATTTAAAAACAGTTTTTATTTAATTTTTGTTATGACAAAAAGGGACAAACCTAAAGTTAAACATCGACGTACGAAAGAAGGTTGAACATTACCGACCGCCATGGTCAATTTTCGTGTTTCAATGCTTGTAAGGTGTATTGGTATCCTTTATCATTCTTAATCCATGGCCACCACTAACAAATAGGTACTACGTCTGTGTTAGAATATGCCTCGCTTTCACCCTTCAAGAGCAGATTAGCAGTTTTTTTCCCGGGATACGCATGTAGACTGATATTCATGAGACAATAAAAAAATACACGTCTGGATATCTCCGTATTCGCAAAAGCAAAGGATGCAAATAAAAATGTCACCCGCAAAGAAACAGCGATAATAGATACGACGCTGAGCTCGCGTGATAGATTTTTGCTGTCCGGAAAATCTGTATACTAAGCCAACTTATGATATTTCCATCATGATAACGATTATAAATTATCAACTGAATCATTATTTGATTTTTATCGGGCATGGCCCCACCACTGTACTCCTATAACCAAGAGTAACAGCGGCGACCCCTCACAACACCAGACAATGAAGTCCAGTGAGCATGCCATCTTTCTTGGAAGTCTTGAAACCCGCATCTATTTCAAGGAAAGTCGGATAACAGGAAGCGTATACCAACCTACGGCACAGTATAATAAACAGTAGTAATATCTAAGTACTGACACTCGATGTCACTTGACATTTCCCCCCACACCTCTTCTCGGTGGTACGGGAGGTGTACGATAGCAACCAGTGGTGTATTCTCCTTTTATTCGCACTTAGCGTTAATGTTCTAGCTCTCCTTGTCAGTTGCTATCTCAACATATTGCTCAAAAAGGTAGTAGCCATCCCAAAAGAGGGCTAAGATCATGAACTTATTTAGTAACGACACAGATCTTAAATCTTTCTTCAATTGTGATGCGGGTATAATTCTTCTGATTAAGATAGTAGTTAAAACGTGTGTGTTTGATGACAGCAACAAAGAAGATTCCACCTTACGATAAATTTGAGTTACTCTAAGAGGTAACAAATTACACAATGTTATAGAGTGATTTATTTTGTTCTGACATCATATTTACTTCTATTGTTATCGTTAACTGTAAACTTTAGAAAAAAAAGTAAATTACATGACAATAGCCGATATAAATGTATTCAAATAGATTACAGATTGTCAATAAACATACATAATCAAGCTATAGTCCCCTAGCAAGTCAGAAATATAGTATAGCATATTCAAAGTATCCACATTGATTACCTATGCCTGAATCCTGTTTTTTTTTTAAATAATTTCTTTAACGGCTCTGGATACTAGTCCTTTTGAGCCATTCGTAATTTTTTTCTTTATATTCTTTATTTTTTGATGAGGGGATGATTGATGACGATGAATCTGTGGTCGATTTCGTAAGCTCGCGCGTTGCCGCCAAAATGACCATGTACGAGTTAACTTGAACCAAAACTTATTTTCTGTTATCGTATTTATTTGAGATTCCTGTTACATCGGTCGCTTTACGCAACTGTTTGGTACACAATCCGCACGAAATTATGTCACAAATATCACTAAAACCAATTTTTTACAAATTTCAAATAACACGAAACACAGCAAGAGCAATGGCGCCAAGCAAACTCTCCCTGAATCCTGTCGTCAGAGTGTAGAGTTGCCATATTTGGCTAGAGTCTCGTCCTAGTGACCCGATAGCTTTAGATAAAGTATTACCTTACTTATTATTAAAGGTAAAAGTTTTTGATCAAATTGTTTCTTGGACAAATCTATGACAATATCCACATCCAAAATTCCTCAAAATTAAAGCATTTGCCAAGGGTTCCTCAACTCAACGTTTTCTTTCGCAGAAAAGGTGATACAAATCATACCTATATCAAATGTATAAAAGATCCGTGACTATCTAACAGACAACGCACCGCCTAAACCATTGTAGAAAACTTATTGCACGAATCTGATCCACTGTGAAACCTCGGCACTAGCTATACTCTATTCAAAAAAGCAACGAAAGTTTAAGGTTATTTTGTATTACAGAAACAGAGATTTGAAACACTTCCTCTCACTTATTCTTAGAACAGCTTTAGTAACGTCCAAGATATGTCGGATAGTATAATTATGTATCCAATAAATTAATTACATTTGGTAATCAGAATTGGCCAGGAATCGGAAAATCTCGTCGTCCTTATTTGGAATGAAGTATAGACGATAAACGTTACGCGATGTATTTTAATAACTCTTTCCTTAAATATTAGTACCTTTTCGTTTCATTTTCGTAGTATTATTATTTTAATGTGCAATATAGAACAAATTGATTGATTTAATTGTTGTCAATTGTCATGCTCAATCAGCGATAGTCTGCCCCCATTTCTGCATTTTTGCCAAAGTTTCATGCTAGTTCTTGCATATTTTTAAGCGAATGCAATTTGGCCAAAAACGCAACGAAACAATAAAGACTATACTAAAGTTATAATACGCACTAACGTCATTTTGACCCAAAACTGAGGCTACTACTAAAAGTTATGTCCTTTAAAATAATAAGTAGCCCGCTATTTAGTTTTTTCATATTAAGACCCGTAAGATTTCTACCTGTGATTCCATAAAATTATTTCTACCTTAAAGTCATAATATGTTTAATATAGGTTACTTTACTGCTAAAAGGAAGAAACTGCTCAATCAAACAAAAAATCAATAAATAAAGACATCGGATTTGGTCCAAAATGTGGAAGTGCCGGCCAAAAAGAAAGAATGCGATATTCTGTTAGGACTTGTCCGTCTAAACATTTTTTAGTATGGCACTAAAGCTGTAGGGCCTTTTTCCTTGGTTTTATTAAGGTTTGAAAAATCTTCCTTTTTGACGAAATTAATCTTATAGCTACAGCTTTCTTGCCATAACAATAAATGCTTAGACGGGCAATTTTTGACTGAATATATCACTAGTTTTTGTTGGCCGACACTTTCACATTTGGATCAAAAATTTATGAAACGTCGGCGTCGCGACGATAATGTATTTTCATATTTATTCGATTTCTTTAGCGGGTCTCGAAAATACAGAAAATCGAATCAATTTGAAATGGGAAACTCAGTTACTTTTGATTAAAATGTCGTAACGATTAAAAATCGGTGACCTTAAAATCTAACCACAAACCCTAACAAAACTAAAGTAATGTCTTCAAAAGCAAGCTTCCTCTGATATTGTTGGCCTCATAATGTCATCCAAATATAAACCCATACCTACATAATAAATAGCCAGGTGCTGTTTGAGACCCCCGCGCGGACTATTTCGGTCGCGCCCCTAGGGTCGTTGCCCTACCCCCCTCCGACGCTTGGAAACTTTTTTTTTTATCTCTCAGATAACACTCCCTTTTACTGTTTTAGGGTTTGGGGCAAAGTTTTGGGAATTATTTAGACTACAGTACATACTAGTGCGAAACCGCGTTTGGATTTTTGACGAAACGCACAATGTTTCAATTTTGTGGCGTGTATGGTAAATAATATGTGTTCATGGTTGCAAAAAATTATTTGTATTTGTAGGTATATTGTGGTTCGTGTCAAATCAATCCAATTTTCATTAAACGTTTCGACAAGCTCGCTTTCTACCGCACTGGACAGGAATGCAATTCTCTAAGCGTACCTAAACATCGTCAAAACCTTAAATTCGTCGTTGAAACATCGGCGAGCTGTCAATTCGGTACTTGCTAAGGTTATGTCATGTGTCAAACTTATATAAAAAAAATCGACGATCTGAAGGATGGAACAAGGATGTTACATTTGTGAGCTCATCTATGTTTTTGACAGCAATGTGACCCCGAATTACAAAAATCACAATCCTTCCTTGTGAATCATCTATCTATTCATGAAAACCGTATCAAAATATCTGCAGTAGTTTTCAGAGATTTGCCTATACACTATACAGAGTGTAAGGAAATAGTAAATATTTGTTCAGTTTGATGTGTAGAGTATATGGTTTAATGGTTAATTATACTTTTCCTTTTGTATAGACAGAAAATCGCAGCAGGGGATTGTAAAATTATTGATACATAGACACATGTATGTAAGTGATATCACAGACTTCCCCGTTTAGGTATAGCGTCGTGAGATAACTTTATAATGCCGTAGTCTGACACGTATTGTATCTAATATTGTCCAGTATATCAGGTAGTTAGCCTGTCGCCACTTTTAACAGTGGGGCACAACACACACCTTAGTTAATAATATACCATTTTTCACAAACTATAGATATTTTACGGCAGGCGTCCCGAGTCTCTCCGCAATAACCCAGATTTCCCGATCCACCCAGTTCACCCCCATAACCCGAGGAATTTTCTGTCCTTTCTACAATAGTCTCTGCACCGAACGTGGTTTGTCTTCTGGGGCATTTACATAATGTATTCAGGTATAGACCACGCTTGGTGCATCCTCTCACATTTAGATAAAAGGGGCCTCTACGTGTTGGACCTGTGTCCCCACGCAAGCCTTCCAAAGGTCCGGGCTACGGCCCGTGAAATACCTTAGTCACATAAAAACCATTTTAAATATGTAGGTCCACAACCTGTAACGATCAAATGTGATACTATCTTTGAGGTACAATCTTCACGTTATCAAATTCGGTAAAGATATCTAAGATAAATAAATGATAACATTTCCAATTCGATTTTCTAAGAATCATAGAAGACCTCTTCAATCTGGGCTTGTCTCATTATTTGGGTTGTACGAATAATCCATATCGGTTAAGAAGACTGTCTTCTTCTATCGAGTCGATGTAATGTCATTCTAAATCTTTCCAGCCCAGAATTTCGCTATACGGATAGCATTTTCGGCAACGTTCATAAGCTCCGTTTGCGTGCAGGTGTCCGGGCAGGAAGGTTACGATACGAGATGGGCCATAGTCTGAGGAGTAACACCACATTCACACCCAAGGTCCGTCCCGTCCGTGTAACCCCACTTAAACAGATTGTCTTCACTCCGGCCAACCTGAGTTCGGAGTCTATTCAAGCATCTCCAGACCGGAAGGCTTTCCATGAGAGGAACAAACGCGTTAGGAAGTGCGGTACCTTCCCGCCAAAGACTAAAGTAAATTTAATTCTCTCCAGGTCTTAATAACGCTTCTCTGGATGTCTTTAACAAACCTTGCCGCCAAACCATGGTTATACAAACCACGATGAGGTCTGAAGATCGATTGCGCTAATTTAAAACATCGAAGTTCTATTATTATCAAATTTCAGTTCTAATCGCATTGCAATCCAATTACTATTCAACTGTGCTGAAATCTGCATCGCGCTAAACTCTATGTAATTGACAGCCTTTAACGTCTGAGCGATCTGTCAAAACGGCTCTAACGGCTGTCATGAGCTGTACCGCGATTAGGGCAATACCAATTGTATCAAAAGTAGTTCGTACGTAGTTCAATCACCCTATTTCGAATCTCAGACCGTAAAGCGAGCCAAAAGACACAGGAATGAACAGCACAAATGTAGCAAGTCTTGTCGCTCCCGTATTGGCTTATACAGCCACGTACGTTGGTATCAATCCAAACAGATTCTTCTTGAAATATCTAGTCAGATGATAAAGAACCCATGAAAATGGTAGTGGCTAGTCCGACCAACCTTTAAAAACCAGCCAAGTACGAGTCGGGACTCGACCATAAATTGACACTTACTTGGTACGTGGTCACATAGTAACTGAAGATCATTATACACTGCTGGTAATTTTTGGGCAAAGAAAAAAATCTATCCAAGTTAGTTGCACCTTATTTCTAATGTGAGTGATTTTTTAAAATTTTATTTGGAGTCTCGGTTTTTGAAATATCGGTGGCAATTTTTCTGGCTTTACCGAAAAATTTTGTTTAACAAAGTTTTAAAGAAAATCAATCTAAACATTAAGCTGTTTTTTATTTATGTAATTGGACCGTTAATTGCGATAACTGGGCCAGAGTTTCAGCTTCCTGTGTCTTAGAGTCTCCGAGAAAAATGCAAATTTTGGTACGGAACACAAAAATCCTTGATGATTAATTACTCTAGGTCCAGAACCAAGCAAAATAGTTCTTTGTTTTAGCAAAGCTTCTGATCCTCGAGGAGATTACGGTCGTACATATATACGATTTGCAAATAGACGGGTTGGATAGAAATTATCAAGTGTGAACAACGTCTGTATCTAATTAGCGATGACTTATCGATTCCTCCTCTCACTTCGACTCGTTGAAAGTCGAGATGCTAACAACTAAATGATGATTAGGTACTCAATGCAGTTTTCGACTGCAGCGATGAATTGATTGCAAATTGTTTAATATTTTATCACTAGCTCTAACAAAATTCCCATAAAATGAGCAAGATCTGCAATTTGCTAAATATAAGAAAAATAAAACCAGTTAAGTGTGAGTCGGGCTACTCGTCCACCAAGGGTTCCGTACACAACATATCGATTAATAGAAAATATAGTTCCCGAAGAAAATGACATATTGTGCCGATCCCAAATAAACGGGACAAGGGCAGAAGGTCTTTGGTTGAAATAATCAATTTATCGTTATTGGTTATAAATAACTTCGCCATCGGATTATTCTAAACGTATAAACCGGGTCGGACAGAGGTCACTGTAATGGAAAGTTTGGCTAGCAAAAAAACTATTGTCGATTATACCGAGACAGTCACATACAACTGTCTGAAATAGTGCGAATCTAGAAATCTTCTGCCCCCCTAGACAAAGTGACATTCTATTGGCGTCGACGCTAGTAGAAACGGACAAAATGTATGGATTTGACTTTGGCGATCGAAACATTTTGCCGTTTGTTTTCGTCGCCATAAGTCAAGTCCATACATTTTTTATGCTTTTTACTGTCGTTAACGCTAATCGAAAGTACTTTGTCTAGAGGCCCTGGTATAAGATACCTCTTGAAATATTAGAAAAAAATTATTTCAAATTGAAGATTATCTCGTTCAAAAAGCCGTCATGATCCTGTGGGTAACACCCAATCTCAACTTCCATAAAGATGATGGTGGTTTGACCCTAATCTAAATCAGAAAAACTTATGTACGATTTTATTACACAGACTTTTCGGTAAAGACCATCGTGAGAAAACCTGCAACTCCAGGCTTCAATCTTTGATAAGTTATGATGTCAAGATTGACAGACGAAGCTACAAACGCGTCGAAAAAAATATCTGCAAACTCTTAGGTGACACACATTGGATGATCACAGAGAAAAGTTGTATGACGCCTCACGCACACCAACCTAAGAAAGGTAGCCACTTTGTTTTATACGGTAGAAGCGTAAGGCTCTATCTAGACATATACTTTATCTAAGGCTCTAATATGCGGCGTGTATTGTATCCACTGTTCATTTAAAAAAGTAACGGACTCACCAACAGTGGACAGAGTTTGGCCTTTGCCAGCGAAATATGGACTGAATTATATTTAGAATCAAGGAACAAAATACAAATATTATTCTACAATTTCTGATCAACATTTTTCCTTGACTACCACCATGTCGTTGTGTCGTGAGGTACCTAGTACCTAATCCTGGTACGGCTGCAGAGAAGATGCGGCCAAAAACTATGGGTGCATAGAAGTATACAGGAGTACACGGATTTATCGGCTGATAAACATCATGAAATTAATAAACAATCTGGATTGTAATGTGCGAGGTCTTTTATACCCACATAATAGGGTCCTTCTTAATATGCTGACACTTTTTAAGGGGATGATCAGACCATCGAACTGAACAACTTTCTCTATGGGACCAACATCGAAATAGCGAAAAAAAAAACTGCTCTTGTATACAAAACTGCAAACCTACTCGAGCCAAATGTACGGGACAACTGATTTTTTTTCGCGATTTCGATGTCGGTCCCATAGAGAAAATTGTTCAGTTTGATGGTCTGATCACCCCCTGAAAAAAGTGTCAGCATATTAAGAAGGACCCTGTATGTATTTTGGAGTCAAAAAACCTCCTTTTATTAACTTTCTATGAAATTACTCGATAAAATAATAATAAATAAACACTGGGAGATAAAGCCCGAGATTCAGAGACGATTTTTTTAGTCTTAGTTCGGTTATTAGGGCGAAAATGTATGGATTTTTACATACGGGAGTTCGAACTATGACTTAAAAAACGTCTCTGAATCTCAGCCAAAGTGTTACTATAGTGCGTCCACGATAGCTCCGTTTTGACAGATCGTTGTAGAGCGATTATTTTACTTTCTGAAAATGTTTAAGCCGTAAAACCTTTAATTTTATGTTAAATAGACGGAGCTATCTTGAAAGCATTATAGGCATACATTAGAAACCTTAAAAAGATTTATAATATGCCAAGAGTTCGCTAGGGTCAGACCTGCCCTCTTTTTACGTCGTGTCATATTGATTTTATGTCCAAACTCCTTTTTGTTTGTAACTTTTGGCGTCGTTTTGTTGTCTCGCTCGCTCCTGTCTGTGAGAAATGCAGTTGCTGTCTTTTGATTCTTTCGTTAGTACGTAGCTTTATTTATATTAGATTTCAGATAGGGAATTTTTCTCATCGAACGTTGAATTTTATTTTGGGAAATCAAATTCGATCGATTGTGAATCGATTCAAATGTTTCGTGTGGTATGGTAACATTTTTGATTTCTTTGACGTTTAAAAATAAATGTTCGCAAAGAATTAGAGTTTTAAAACTTTTAATTTATTTATTTTTAATGTGAATTATTACATTATTAAGTCTCTATTTCTATTCTATAAATTCAACAGAAAAGCGAAATGTTCTAAAACGCGTCGTAGAATATACTATTCGCATTGTTTACTTGTCTACGCTACGGTAAAAATTTCAACTAATTTTTTGAATTCTAAGCATCATTAAATAAAAACGACCCTCAGAATTATCAAGACATTGGCCATACCAAAGATTCTTATTCATCATCCTCTCAGTAAAAGAAACGTTGAAAAATAACGCTAAATTCACATTTTCAGTGATCAGCTTAAATACTATTTTTAATAACAGAATGAACTGTTAAAAGTAACGAAATGTATAATGATGGTCATACGATCGTTAAATAAGTACCTCTTTCGCCTCATTCATAGATGACCCCCCATTTTAGGTATTTAGATTTAAGGGCTATTTTGAATTACAGAAACAGAGATTTGAAACACTTCCTCTCACTTATTCTTAGAACAGCTTTTGTAACGTCTAAGTTATGTCGGATAGTATATGTATCCAATAAATTAATTACATTTGGTAATTAGAATTGGCCAGAAAGCTAAATAGGAATCGGAATCTTGTCGTCCTTAATTGGAATGAATTATAGAATAAATTGGAAGACGCCGAGCAAATGTTGATCCGCCCAGGTGCTGGAGCCTGATTGCGCTATCACAATTTCAGTTCTAATCACATTGCAATCCAATTACTATTCAACTGTGCTGAATTCCGCATCGCGCTCTATGTAACTGACAGCCTTTAACATCTGAGCGATCTGTCAAAACGGCTCTAACGGATGTCATGAGCTGTACCACGATTAGCGCAATACCAAATGTGTCAAAAGTTATGGTTCAATCACCGAATATTTATTTTTTTGCACCGCGATTGCAGCCCAGCCCCCTAGACAAAGTGACATTCTATTAGTGTTGATGCTAGTAGAAAATGACAGAATGTATGGATTTAACGGCTTCGTCACAAAATGTCCCTTTCTCAAAATGTCCCCTGTTTGCAAAACGTCCCATTCTCAAAACGTCCATTTCTCAAAACGTCTATTTCTTAAAACGTCCCTTTATCAAAATGTCCCTTTCTCAAAACGTCCCTTTATCAAAATGTCCCTTTATCAAAATGTCCCTTTCTCAAAACGTCCATTTCTCAAAACGTCCATTTCTCAAAACGTCCCATTCTCAAAACGTCCATTTCTCAAAACGTCCATTTCTTAAAACGTCCTTTTCTCAAAATGTCCCTTTCTCAAAACGTCCCTTTATCAAAATGTCCCTTACTCAAAATGCCCCTTTTTCAAGATGCCAAGATTATACATGAATATTTGGTGAGATTAATTATGCTCACAGATTTAAACTGACATACTACATATGCTCACGACTATATTCCGCGAGGATTTAATATAAATAAATAGGTTAAAAACTAAAAAACAAACATTAGCGATCGACACATTTTGACGTTTGTTTTCGTCACCATACGTCAAGTCCATACATTTTTTATTCGTCTACTGTCAAAGTCAAAGTCAAAGTCAATATAATTTATTCAATATAGGAGCTTACAGCACACTTATGAAACGTCAAATCTTTTTTAAAGCTACCACCGCGTCGGAACGTGTTGTCGCTGTAGAGAAGATGCGGCCAGAAACTCTACAACATAACACGACTTAATAACTATTACAATATAAATTCTTAAGCTAAAGTTATGTATACAATAATACATAGTCTATGTCGTTATCGCTAATCGAAAGTACTTTGTCTAGGGGCCTCTCAGATAAATTCCCGTTAATTTATCTAATTTATCCCAGATGTTAATTATGTGCATTGTTTTTTTAGCCCATTGTAACAATAATTTTTCTTCTTTTTCAGGTATTAAAAAAAAGATTTGCTAGTGGTTTCCAGTATTCTAAACAAGAAAATATATTATACAATCTAGTCTTAAAGTTTCTACTTAAAATAAAATAAATTATAAATAAAATAAAATAAAAGTATTGTTTGTACTTAATACTATATTTTATTATATAGGAATAGATCTGTGATATAGAACAATTTTGTGGATTTTTTTGAAAAAAATAAAGCAAGGACTGTGCAATTTTTTATACTGAGTGTGCAATTTTAAAAATGGAAAGTAAAATTTTGAATGCTGGCCAAAGATAATTAAATAAGTAATTTAATAATGTTTTTAATTATTTAACTTTACAACGTATTGACAAGTTTTGAATAAAAGATGGCGCTGCCTCCACAACAGTTCTGCGTGAGATGGAACTCCTACCATACAAACTTACAGGTAAATAATATAATTAAGTCTCATTACTTTCACATTTTTAAACCGACTTAAAAAAAAGGAGGAGGTTATCAATTTCACTGTTTTTTTTTAAATTATACAACATGTTAAAGAATTAACGCAAAACTAGAAAGTTTAGAATCGAGAGCAGAATCGAATTATCGTGGTTTTAACATAACATTTTTTTTTCTTCATAATCTTCAATAATTTGTAAAATTTAAAATTTACTGAATTCGATCTCAAACCACCGCTCGGAAACTCTCACCCTACTTACTACCAAAACAAGATTCTTAAAATGTATCCATGAGCACGTTCACACTTTCATTAATTGCTGAAATGATGTTATCATTTATGACTCGAAAACTTAAAATGCGAATAACTTTAAATTTTAACTATCAAAATAATGCAATAATTGTTTCAATCTAATTGTTTTGTTATAAATAAATCAGTTGGGGTGTATGAGGTTTTGCGCTTATTCATTACCACGGGGTATAAGGTCTAACAAAATTGGATCAAAATATTTTTAGGGGATGATCAGACCATCAAATCGAAATCGCGAAAAAAATAATCTGCTGTCCCATACATTCGGGTCGAGTTATGTCGGCAGTTTTGTATGGTGGGACAGCAGATTTTTTTTTCGCGATTTCGATGTTGGTGCCATAGAGAATATTGTTCAGTTTGATGGTCTGATACTCCACTTAAAATAGTGTCAGCTAAATTTGTTAGACCTTATACAGGGTCTTTCCTAATATGCTGACACTTTTTTAAGGGGATGATCAGACCATCAAACTGAAGAACTTTCTCTATGAGGCCAATATCGAAATCGCAAAAAAAAAAAGTAAGTCGAGTAAGTTTGCAGTTTTATACGGAACAGCAGATTTTTTTCATGATTTCGATTTTGGTCCCATAGAGAAAGTTGTTCAGTTTGATGGTCTGATCATTTTGAAAAACCATCAGCATATTACCAAAGACCCTATAATTGACGCGTTTCTCCACCAGGCGGTGTTTCCCCGCTTGCTTCTCACCGAGCAATTCGCCGACGTAACGCTCGCGTGTGAGTCTCGGCAGCTGAGATGTCACAAGTTGGTGCTATCAGCGTGCTCGGCTTACCTGGAGAGGCTGCTCCTACAGAACCCTTGCAAGCATCCCATTGTCCTGATGAGGGACATGAGGTCAGTTATTGTGAAATATTTTTTTCTAGACGCTGTTCGCAAAAAGTCCTGTTGACGCAGAATGACCGATTATATAAATGATACAACCTCAAATTGTCCGATTCGCGCATAAAGCCCGATTGGCGAATTTCCGAATCCCGATTCAGGTAGCGGTGACCCTGTCTTCTGCAATCCTGTAATTACTTTCGATTAACACACACACACACGCACACACACACAGTTAAACACACACCAAAGCAATTCGCCGACGTTACGCTCGCGTGCGATTCCCGGCAGTTAAGATATCACAAGCTGTTGCTATCGGTGTGCTCGGCGTACCTTGAGAGGCTACTTCTACAGAACCCTTGCAAGCATCCCATTGTCCTCATGAGGGACATGAGGTCAGTGACTTACGCTTAGCTTTAACTCACCTGCCCCCCTAGACAAAGTGTCATTCTATTGGCGTTGACGCTAGTAGAAAATGACAGAATGTATGGATTTGACATTAGCGATCGAAACATTTTGACGTTTGCTTTCGTCACCATACGTCAAGTCCATACATTTTTATGTTTTCTACTGTCGTTAACGCTAATCGAAAGATACTTTGTCTATGGGCCCTGCCCGTCTAGCATCATTTCTTTACATGCGGGCGACGCGCCTTCGCTGCATAGAAAATAAGGTTCCAGTGCTTAACGGAGAGCGAAAGTTGCGCTTGTCGCGACATGTAGTATTGGAAAAAGCCGAGTCGAATGCAAATAGAGAAATCATACATGCAGATGCTACATCAGAGAACTAAATACTTCAACCTATTTAAGGGACGTGGCGTCATCTAATGGCGTTTTTTCAAACTACCGATCCGATACAACTGGAATTCAAGCTATATAGATATCACAACCAGCCTCTTTTTACTGTCCAGCGCCTTACTTTCTTGACAATGTTACACTATGTAAATGAATATTGGATTTATGTAATTGTACTTTGTATATTTTGTTTTGCTTAAAAGAAGTGTGTTGTAGAGTTTCTGGCCGCATCTTCTCTACAACGGAACACCTTCCGACGCGGTGATAGATTCAAAAACATGACGTCAAAAAGTTATCTATGTGATATTATTTTGAATAAACAATTTTGACTTGACTTGACTTGACCAGCGGCCATGTTTCATGTATTTTTTTCCTGCGACTAGAAATTAACTAGCAATAATTTCGCTATATGCAAAACCTCATTGATCCCTATTGGAACAAAATATGTCAACATGTGTTTCGAGACATAAACGCCTTCGTATTATGTGACAGGTTCAGCGAGATGCAAGCGCTGGTGGACTTCATGTACAAGGGAGAAGTGAACGTGACGCAGGAAGAGCTGCCCAGCCTGCTCAAGTCAGCGGAGGCGCTGCAGATCAGGGGTGAGTTCGGTACACAGTTGGCGCTGGGGCATTTGATGCACAAGGGGGAGAGTTAACGTGACGCAGGAGCTGCTCAAGTCAGCGGAGGCACTGCAGATCATGGGTGATTTCGGTACACAGTTGGCGCTCGGGCAGTTGATGCACAAGGGAGAGAGTTAACGTGACGCAGGAGTTGCTCAATTCAGCAGAGGCGCTGCAGATCAGGGGTGTGTTCGGTACACAGTTGGCGCTGGGGCAGTTGATGCACAAGGGAGAGAGTTAACGTGACGCAGGAGTTGCTCAATTCAGCGGAGGCGCTGCAGATCAGGGGTGTGTTCGGTACACAGTTGGCGCTGGGGCAGTTGATGCACAAGGGAGAGAGTTAACGTGACGCAGGAGTTGCTCAATTCAGCGAAGGCGCTGCAGATCAGGGGTGTGTTCGGTACACAGTTGGCGCTGGGGCAGTTGATGCACAAGGGAGAGAGTTAACGTGACGCTGGAGTTGCTCAATTCAGCGAAGGCGCTGCAGATCAGGGGTGTGTTCGGTACACAGTTGGCGCTGGGGCACTAGATACAAAAAGGGGGAGTTAACGTGACGCAGGAGCTGCCCGAGTCCGCTGCAGATCAGGGGTGAGTCCGCCCCATACCGTGTCCATGCCCTACTTAATATGCTGACGGTTTTTAAGGGGAAGATCAGACCATTAAACTGAACAACTTTCTCTATGGGACCAACTTTGAAAATATGCATACTCATGCGTTTGCTCACGACTATATTCCCCGAAGGGGTAGTCAGACATATTCTGAAACCTCAGAACATCCACGTTTCACCAGTAGTACCGAAACTCTGTTCAGTGTGACGGGGGGTGAGCCCGTCGCCACATAATGGACAGTGGGTAAAATACAGCAAAAAAAATGGGTTTGAAAATATGCATTACCGTAAAAAAGAAAAAACAAATACAGAGACAGTCTTGACACAATTTTGATCCACATTCGAACACTTTTCTATGCAGCGATGAACATGCCATCTGTTAAGACTTAACTTAAGTTATTAAGTATTTAAAAAGTAAAAGAATAACGCTAATTATCTTTGGATTTCGCGGGTAATGGGGAACTTGCACCAAAATTTGTGAATAGAACATTACTAAAAGATTTATTCTAAAGTTTTTACTTTTTAATAAATATTTCAATTATAAGTTACGTCGATCGGAACGTCATTTCAAACACCAATCAGCGCAAAGTTACGAAGCGATTAGCAACTTGCGTGCGTTAAAAGAGTACGGCAGCATATTATCGCGGATGATTTATGATAAGCTTCACGCGTCATGAAAAGGAGTGAGTCGTGTCAGAGAGCGTTTTGGCGCGGAATTTGAAAAGTCAACTTTTGATTTGCAATAAACATTGTGCATATTTTACCATTTTTGTTTTTGGTATTTTTATTAAAGCCTTAAATCTTTATGATACACTAAAAATATGAATCTGTGCAAGTTCCCCATCGTCAACACGTAGATTTTTCCCCATCGTCAACACGTTTCGTCATTTTGTATTAAATGTAAGTATCTGTCCACAGGTCTGTGCTCGAGCGACAACGCAGGCTTCACGTCGGAGCTCGGTGCCAAGTCGGAGAGTAAGGACTTCACAGTAGCCAGCGAGGCGCTTGTCGCGCACGCTACCAACAACACCCCCTCCACTAACGGTAACTACTGCCATCTATCACGGCTTGTTGAACTACGTTTAAACTGGGATGGAGATATGACAAAAATGTATGAAAAATCGTGCTTTGACAGGCTAAGTTGACCCCTTTCGACCTTTCTCAACTCATAATTACTTCACAGGCCCAACCCAGCAGCCGAAACAAAACAGCACGACTCCGAACGGACCAAAGAAACGTAAATCAGAAGAACGCACCGAAGTGAAGGAGGAAACCGTTGAGGAAGATGGACTTTACTATGGGGAGCTCGACAACGAACACATGGAGTACAATGAGGTATGCTACATTAAACTACGTCTATAATCCTTTCTGGTGGCAGAAACCCTAGAAGCACACTCTGGACACTTCATACAAATTGGCTTTGGGACAAATTGGGCCACCAAATCTCAAAAAATATTTCAGCGAATTTTCGAGCTCGCTTCGCTGTATTTAGGGTGAAATCGAGACAAAAGAAAATAAATTCTCGATCTTGCAGTAACTCCTCGTATTTGCTTTGTATTGACCTAGTCCCATTGTAGTAAAATCTCAATCTTGCTACGCTCGCTCCTGGTTTTTGATCGTATAAATCTCGAGCTCGCTTCGCTCGCTCCAGGTTTTAAATTTTGTTGCAACTCCCTAATCTGGACCTCACTGGGAACAAATTATTGCTCCGCCCATGATAGGAATTGTAGGAAGATTCAATATCAAATTTTCGCCCCGGCTCGAAAATATGGCAGATATCTATTTCCGGGAAGACAGGGGGCCTCATTTAGTTTATAAGCCCCGGGCCTCAAACGGGATTAGTCCGCCACTGCGGCGTAGAACATTTTTGAATGCAAAAGTTTTTCTACGCCGCATTTATAGGGCCGGGTACCCTGGACAGTTTTAAGTCTGAAAACATTCCTTTTTTCATTTGCTACAACTTATATTACAAAAACTGTTCAAGTTTCGTGTAAATCTTGTGTTACCACAATGACATCTAAAATTTCCCATATTTTCATATATTAACATGTTTTTTTCAGGACGAAGAACCCAGTAAACCCGGCAGCAGTCTCGGACAACCTTCCGGTAAGTTTGACATTTAAAAAAATAGGGAAGTTATTTTATTATTTTTTCATCATCAATTTCAATGTTTGTTTGCAACGTGACTTCCCTCTTGTCACTTGCTTTTTAAAACTTTTATTTTTAATCGCGTTTTTAAAAAAAAACATTCTTTTTAAGCGGGAATATTGTTTTTTTTTCGTAAAGAGTTTTTACGGCTCTGGGTTCACAAATCGGTCCATAAAAAGTGTATAGTGATGTAGAGCGAAGATCATTATTGCGAATGGACATTGTTTTAAAAAAAGTCTTGAATGTCTGTAAGGTATGCCGTTTTTCGATATTTAACAATTTTGTAGTTAATTTTTTTATTTAAAAAATGAACCATGAATGTTCTTTTTGCCGTATAAATTAAATTTTTGACAGGACTATCTTACAGACATGTCATTTGTCATTTTTTTTACTGTTAAAATGTTTACTTAAGGCATTCATGGTTCATAAAACAAACAAAAAATGTTTTAACGTTTATTAAAAGTAGCATCGTTACAATAGCTTTTCAACGCCATTTTGTTTCTTCAAAATATTTAAAAAGTTACCATTTTCAGGTCGACGCCCCCCATACATAAGAGTGAAACCAGAAAGCGAGTTATTCTTTCAAACAAAACTCCAAAACTTAGCCAAAGCAAATACCGACTACATACAAAGACTATCCAAAATGAATGCGACAGAAATACAAAAAGAATTCACAAAATACGGCCTCAGTACCAACATGACGGCAGAAGAAATTTACCAACAGAAAAGTAATGAAAAAAGCGAAAATGATTATTACAAATCTTGGCTTGAACAGAACGGAGAGTTAGAAGTTTCTTTATTGAGAGCAAGTCAAATAAAGAAGGCAAAAGCCGAAGTAAAAAGCCAAAAATCCGAAGTAGAACTCATACCAAAGATAAAAGAAAGTGTTGCCAACAAAGAAATTTACCCTAAAATCGGGGAGAAAAGTCAAATTCGTAGACGCGGCCGTCCACCGATTTTCAAAGACAAAAATGTTGATATCGGGGAGACGGTGCTTAAGTCGGATTTAGATCAATTTTTAGAAGGGAAGGAAGTTAGTTCGTCAGGGTTGTCGCGCAAGGATTTAGAGAGGGTAATGATGGGAAAGTTCAACCCTAACAGACGGTATTCTAATGAGGCTATGTGGGCAGCCCTGATGGATGTTAAGAAGGGTGGCAGTATCTATAGGTAAGTTATCTTTTTAAATATCACACACACGACACAACTATAAAGGGTGTAAGGAAAAGTATCATTAGCATTTAAACCACATACTCTACCCATCAAAATGAACAACTTTTATTATGGGAGCAAACCTGTCAGCGTAAAAAAAACCCGGTTCCATACTTAACTGCAATCCCTACTCGACTAAAATGTATGAGACAAAATTTTTTTGTCTGACAGGTATGCTCCTATAGTAAAAGTTGTTCAGTTTTATGGGTAGAGTATGTGAGTTAAAGGTTAATTATACTTTCACTTACACCCTGTATTCCCCGAGATAGACAGAGATATTCTAAAAATAGCACATTGAAAATTAACGAACAGGACTCGAAACTGTGTCCTGTAATATCAAATTTTAATATTTACATAATTTATAAACATATTTTAATTCGTCCATTCCGTCTTATCGTGTGGGCAGTAAGCCGGTGTCGGATTTTTCAAACCACCTTACGGCATTTGACGTGGTTTTTTAATGTTATTCTATCGACAGCCAAGATCTTAAGACCACACTGCCTTGTCTTTACTTTTAATTATGTGTTATTTAATATAGATAGTAACAATTAATTGTTGCATATCTTGAAAAATAAAACTCGACATGTTGCGGAAAATCATTGGAACTAATTTCTTCTGACGTCCCTTAAAGACGATGATATTGATTGAAAATTTCATCGTGGCCTGCGGGGCGCCGACAGCTCTGTTGGAGTGGAGCATGCCCCGGATAGGCCGGTCGTGGGTTCGAATCCCGCTCGACTTTTTCAATCTTTAATTTAATTTCTTCTGATTACAAAATTGGCATTAAATGTCTTTACATGTTTATACAGTCGATTTTAGCGCCCCCAAAGCAGCTTCTTAATAATGCTGACGGTTTTTTGAAGGGATGATCAGACCATCAAACTGAACAACTTTCGCTTTGGGGCTAACATTGAAAGAAGAAAAAAAATTGCTTTCCTGTGTACATTTGTTATTTTCATTGAGAAAGTTGTTCAGTTTTGACGTCTAAATTATCCCCTTAAAATACTGTCACCATATTAAGAAAGATCCTGTATTAATTCACGACCGGATATTCCTTTCCTAGGAAGTCAGAATCTCTCCAAAAATTTCGGAATATCTTTTACATTTCTGAAAATTTCTTATTGTTTTTCAACCATTACAGAGCAGCACAAACCCACAAAGTACCAAGGAAATCCCTCCGCAACTGGATGAAGCGTTGCCACATCAAATCCTCCTTCCCCATGCCGCAACAGTTAAAACAATTCGTCGAAAACAGCAAGAAACTAAAGGAATATAAAACATTTGACGATGCACAAGCTTATGGAGAAAAAAGTGGTACAGAATGCGAGCCGTATGACGCCGAAATGGAGTTTGGTAAACATTTCCTTAGTTTTACAGCTACGCCATCTAGCGAGGATGAAAAGAACGAAGAGAATGGTAGTTTGGGACAGCAGGAGGGTAAAACTGAAGATGGCAGCACTGCTATTAACTTGTCATCTCATGAATGAGAGATTTGTCGGTACATTTTTTTGTTGTCGTTTTTTTATTGACGATCGTAGTATGTTGTTTTACTTTGAGATTTAAAAGGTCAGTTTTTTACTTCCTGATAAATTTCAGATAACCTAACAAATATAGGGCATATAATGGTTCGAATTGTGGTCTATTGGTCTGTTGCAGAAGCTATCTGACAGTACAAATTAAAGATTGAAAAATTAATGGCCCGATTCACCACTTTTAGATAACTTCTTGTTAGCTTATCCGTCAGCGCATATTCTTCATACAAAATATGTCAAATGAGCTGTCGGATAAGCTAACAAGAACTTATTCGAAAGTGGTGAAATAGGCCCTAAGTATCAGCCGGGACTTGAACCCGCAATCTACCAAACCGGGGAATTGCTTTTTTTCAATTTAGCTACTAAGCGTGGCGTGGCGTAATAAATTCGTTTATTGCCATAAAAGTGTTACAAATTTAAAGTTTCCTGGCGGTAATAACTCCAGTAGATGGCGCCACGACTCTTAAAGACGGAATAGGTTGATAAATGTAGTTATCTGGCGTAGTGGCTCAATAGCTAAATTGGAAAAATATATTCCCCGGTTTACCATGATGATTTATGGTACAATTTTTTCCACCGATCTATTTGGGAAGTAAATGATATGTCATCTGAAGGAGACCAATCTAAAGAACTGGAAAAACTAGGGTTGCCACCTCTCAGTCTGTCGCAACTCTAAGGTTGCCAGGTTCAAAGAAGTCATTTTTAATCCTAGAGTTGCGAAGTTGTGGCAGACTGAGGTGGCAACCCTAGTTTTTAAAGTTCTTTAGATTGGTCTCCTTCAGATGACATCTCATTTACTTCCCAAATCTTTGACTAATTATTATAAGGACTAGCCTTGCGGTAGCATTTCCCCTCTGCCACGGTATAAGCACAATAGATCTTGTGCATTTACATTAAATTTTACACCTTATCACTAAACGAGACAGCCTATAATTGCGAAATAATAACTTCGAACTTAGAACGTTTGGGGTTCACACGAGACTCTTCTTGATTTTTAACATTCAAAATTAGAATCTAAAGTTATGGGGAATAAAATCCAAAGTTGCGGATTTCATGTTACCTCGCCCCCCGCACAAAGTGGCAGAAATGTTTGTTAGTAGAATTACACGCGTAACCAGTCCACATATAAATAGTCAAAGTCCCAAATAGATCAGTGGAATTTTTTAACCATAAATCATCTAGGCAACCCGGCGGCGTTGTATGAACCTCTGTATAAACTTTCACTTAAATCACATTTCGTTCGCCAAACAAATAGGCGCATAAATTTACGGTCGGATCTCGAGCCATAAGCTCTATCCCAAATTGTAGGTGCTCGGATGTTCTTTTAAAGACCGCAAATCTAAAAATATGTTTTAAAATTGTCTGACGTAAACAATTTGTTTCGTCAATAATATTGCCAACTATAAAACCCGCCATTTTTAAAATAAAAAATAATATTTGAGGCGTATACGAACTTTTTAAAAAAATCAACTGCCAAAGATGAAGCAAAGATAATGAAAAAAATAATGTATGTACTTATTTAATTAGTGTCGTATTACAATGTATTTAAGTTTAAAATTAAGTGTATATTTTATCCAAAGAACGTTTTTTTGTAGTTTTTTTTTTAATTTTTCCTACATTTGTTTCCTGCAATAAAAATCCAAAGATTTTATAAAATATTTGTCTCGATTGTTAACGAATAAATGGAACACTTGAAACCATTTCCGTGTTAAATGAAAACTGGCTAGAATTTCGCCCGAAAAACCCTTAATCTTATTCCTTAGTCGCCACATAGGACACCCACGGGAAGATGGGTGGTCCATTCTAAGCCGAAACCACACGGCAACAACAGTATGATGTACCGTTTAAATTCGTTTTTGCACTAATGAGCGTTTTTCTTTTCTTTTTTAAATTTAGTTTCTAAAAAACTCAGTAGATGGAATGTTTATCGCTCCATAGATACGTTCGCGAGATGCTGTCAAAATTATGTCAAGATTGTGCCTGCCTTTTTTAAAGGCCTAGGGATCGAGACCATACAGCCATTTCAGACGTAAACGGTAAAATGATTCGTCGCAAAGATGTGTTGGCATCTCTTTGATCATCTTATAAAGAAAACAATTTTATTTTTCAAAATATTAAATAATTTGAATGTAAAATTTAAAATTTACTGAACTCGATGTCAACCCACCGCAAAGGCACACTCACTCTAATTACTACCAAAACAAGATTCTTAAAATGTATACTCGAGCACGCTTTTAGCTTCATCTCAATCTTCAAATCATTTTTGCTTGAAAACTTAAAATGCGAATAACTTTAAATTTTAAGTATTAAAATAATGAAATTATTGTTTTAATCTAATTATTTTGTTATAAATCAATTGGGGTGTTACGTGGTTTTGCGCTTATTCATTAACACGTTGTATAATCTGTATTTCAGGTTTTTCATTAATTTGTCATCAACGTTTCTTCCTGTAGCTATCTCATACTATCGCAAGAGTTAGATCGGGAAAATCTGATCTGTGGGCGAACTATCTAAAATGAGATGTTTTGTCGCTTTATCATGTGAGTGACATGCTAGCCCTACGGTTTGAAAACTAGGAAAATATTTCGTTAACAATAGAGACAAATATTATTATTATTTATTTTATATTTTATCCTGTTTATAAATATTTACGATTAGAGATGTTTAATTTATAAATTAAATATAAATAAAAATGTAATGATTGGCCTTTGAAAATTCGAGTGCTTGTATGGACAACGTCCTTTTAAAGAAAAGACTTAAAAATGAAATTTTAGATTTTAATGAAGTTAAATTTTAGTCTAAATAGCAATTATTTTATATTAATTTAAGCTTTTGATGTGAAATTTAAGTATTATTGAGAAATGAACGCTATTACTATAGCAGTAAGGCCTTTTATACATAAAAAATGTCTATGGGCCTTTTTTTATTAAATAATTAATAAAACGGCTTAAAATAATTATAATTTATTTATGTTACTTAAAAATTGTACTTAAAATAGAAAACTTATAGTTCTCTTAGGATTTCAAATACATAATTTTATTATAGATAAATACTCGTTCAAATTATCTTGTCACCTGTAAAAGCAGTTTCTCTCTTTCGCACACGTGCGTTAGTTGCTAGAGCGAAAGGGATGGTCTGTTTCGATATAGGTATGCCAAGTTAATTTGAGCAAGTACAATAATTTTATTAATTATTGCACCAATGTCGTCCATAGCAAAATGCCGAAATAAAATAAAGGAGAATGGGCATTTTAGTACCGGACTAACCCACCAATAATTAAAGGTACATCAGTTAAAATGTCGGAAATGAATTTAATAATTATACATACATAAATTCTTATCTACGCGATTCCTATACCTTTAAACTTTCGAACCTGTTTGAACGGCCCGATAGCACAGTCTGTAGTGAACCTGCCTGCTGTGCCGAGGGTCGCGGGTTCGAATTCCGTAAGGGACAAATATTTGTATGATGAATATGAATATTTGTACCCGAGTCATGGACGTTTGTATCTATATATTTATTCTATATCGTTGTCTATTCATCACAATACAAGTCCAGGCTAGTTTCTGGTACTTTAAATGTGACTAGATAATTTGTGTGACAATGTCCAAGATATTAAAATATTAAATTAAATTAAAATTAAACCTTTAGTGTTTAATTTGAAAAAGGTCCCTATTATTAAAAAGGGCCCTGCTGTATACTGTGTTTAGGGTGATAATTATGTATAAAAATTATAATTTACTGTTGGTGGATATGGCCATTGGATACCCATTCTCCTTTGTTACTATATCAGCAAAATTTGTAAATCAACTTCTATTATGTAATAAAATACACAGCTCCTGAATTATGTAAATAACTTCCTAAGTTCCTAATTTCAATATAATTATAATGCCTTCATTGTTCAGTGAAGATATCGATATGAGAAAGCATGATTTAAAGAAACTTTTAAAAGGGCAATCGGCATTTACAGCAGTTTCAGAAAGTCGATGTTCTGAGTTTTCTGGAGTGCAGTTCTCTAAGCGTCACATCGCTGTCAAAAACATCGATGAGCTCACAAATGTAACATCCTTCTTGCATCCTTCAGAACGTCGAAGTTTTTATATAAGTTTGACACATGACATAACCTTAGTGAATACCTTTGACTAATTATTATAAGGACTAGCCTTGCGGTAGCATTTCCCCTCTGCCACGGTATAAGCACAATTGATCTTGTGCATTTACATTCAATTTTACACCTTATCACTAAACGAGACAGCCTATAATTGCGTGATAATAACTTCGAACTTAGAACGTTTGGGGTTCACACGAGACTACTTTTCATGATATTTAACATTTAAAATTAGAATCTAAAGTTATGTGGAATGAAATCCAAAGTTGCGGATTTCATGTTACCTCGCCCCCCGCAAAAAGTGGCAGAAATGTTAGTTAGTAGAATTACACGCGTAACCAGTCCACATATAAATAGTCAAAGGTAAATACCGAATTGACAGCTCACCGATGTTTCAACAGCGAATTTAAGGTTATGACGATGTTTGCGCTTAGAGAATTAAACTCCAAAACTTTAATCCGAGTAGGTAAAGGCGCAATAGTAGGACGAAATACCTTGGAGGCATCTTTTATTTTAAATTTTTCGACTAGATTTATACAATTTACCGAAATCATAGTCATACCTCAGTATTCTTGGATATTTTATCTATTGAAATCATAAATTGAATACACGATTGGAATTACTTCACTCGATAGAAAATCGTCACAAAGATGACGTATTTTCATGTATTTTAAATATTTTACGTTTTAGAAGAACTTAAAATAGATTTTTGGTTTTTATACATACTCACATTTTCACCATTAGTTTTAAAATATACATAAAAGTATTTTTGTTAATTCTTTTTAATCGACAATACGCACACGCACTTTTCGGAGGGCTGGGCAATCGCGATTCTCTTAGAAAATATTCGTCTTAACCTATAGCCCCTTAAGAAAACGTCTGTACCTCGATCTTAAACTATGCCACATACTGTTTTCTCATATCGATAATTGACACTGACGACATTTGTTAGCATTATTTCTTCTTTAAAGTCTTGGATCTTATATTTCTTCTGAAATCTTTCACGTTTTTATTTACCGAGTAGAGTAGCTATAGTTAAAACTATGGTTATTTTACATACCTACTTAACTATATTACAGTACAAGAAAGTACTAATTCCTACGTACCGTACAGTCGCCATCAGATATATCATAGCATACATGGTGGTCATATAGTCTAAGCAGTTCTTATTTTCAATAATTTCTTTACACATAACCGATCAAACACATCTGAACGCCTAGAACATCAAATATATATACGCAGTCAGGGTGATCATAAACATCTGAGCAGCTTAGGAAAAAATACCTTATTCCGTGATACATTTGAATTTTAAATAACATTGTAGATGTTTTTTGCGTTTCCTGATGTAGGCTCTATAGTGAAAGTTGTTCAGTTTGATGGTCTGAGTTCACCGTTTCAGTATTTGCTAGGCTGTCACTTACACCCTGTCATTTATTTATATCGGTTTTTAAATCTCTACATTCAGTGAAGAATTAGAAGAAATATATTATCCACGTCAACAATCCATGAAGTGCCTATTAGTATATAACTAAATATACATACTATTGTAGTATATAAGCGGCTATTGTAGATATACACTATATATTATAATATACTATATTATGTAATAATTGTAAAGTAAATGTTGTGTGCAGTATTATTTGCTATGTACTTAAATTGTTTCAGGATATGTTACACTTACATGGCTGATTTTAAAATCAATGTGAAAACTAAATTCGATCTCATTTTACTCTACCAAAAAACCGACATCAAAATTAAATATGATTACAACGTCTTTAAGCAGGCACTACATTCTCGCCGAGAACGGACGAGAAGGGCCGAGAACGAGAGGATGCCCTTCATTATTCTCGTGGAATTCTCGCCTCGTTTTCGGGTCGACGGCGGTATTTTGTGCACGAGAAGGGGAACGCGTCCACATTTTTAAATATGTGGCTATGTGCACGACACTAGCGCCCCTAGCGGTGTCGGACGGCCGTTAATTATTTCAAGTAACATGTTAGTTCTTTTATAATAAAATAATGTAAAAACTAAATAAATTAGCAATATTATCGATATTAAATCTTTTTAATACCTATTTGCTAGAATCCACGATATTTGCAGTGCCAATTTCCGTACAAACTTTTATCCCGGTTTTCACACCTTTGGAGATAACATTCGCCGAGAATTCTCGTCGAGAAGTTCTCGCGAGAGTGAGGTGCCTGTTTAAAATTCGTATGACGTCATGTATTTGATTATTGCACATCCGAGAGGCGTGGATTTTCAATCATACGCGTTCGGGGATCGAATCCGCAAGCACGAGCCACTTACCAATGACTTTTCTAATTTATGTACTTTGAGAGCAGTCTTTTAGTAGGTACCTACTAAAAGACTGCTCTCAAACGGTGAAGGAAAACTTCGTAAGGAAACCTGTATATGCTGAAGAAGAAATTCTGATGCGTTTGTGAAGTCTACCAATCCGCATTGTGCACGCGTGGTGGACTAACGTACACCCTCCCTGAGGGTAGGCCTGTGCCCTGCAGTGGGACTTATACAGGGTGTAAGGAAAAGTATCATTCACGTTTAAACCCATACTCCAAACTGAAAAAATTTCAGCTGTTCGATACTAAACTGCAGCGCCTACTCGACAGAATGTATGAGATAGCTGATTTTTTTTGTTCTAACAGGTTTGCGCCCATAGTAAATGTTGTTCAGTTTGATTGGTAGAGTATGTGGTTTAAAGGTTATTGATACTTTTCCTTACACCCTGTATAGGATGATGATGTTGTTTGGGTTCTACATTGATTTTTTAATCTGTGCCATGTAAGAGCTACATACATTTTTCTTGTCATCATTTTATGGTAACACTTTTGAAAAGGTATTTTAACTGCCGGAACGTAGATCTATGCGATTAAACTGTTTGTTATGGCTGTTCATTAGTTTATTTTCCCTTTTAAATGGGTAAATTTCCCAAATAATTGCAACATTACACTTTTTTTAATATTTGGCTCTGGATTCTTGCCTTTTGGAAATTACTTTTCAAAAGTATTACCAATTTTGTTTGGATTTATTTATACAGTATTTTATAACAATATCCGCCCTTTCTATTATAAAATTAAATAGTTATAACGAAATTATTGTACCGGTTTTGCTACATTACGGGAGTTACAAATAAAAACATGTATTTAAAAAAACGTCGTTTTACTTCGCTTTTTTGCATAAACACACGACCACAATCCATATCGGGGTGTTTAGAGACTAAAGTTTATTTCTAAGCTTGCAGTTGTAGTAAGGCTTGCTTTTAACATTTTACTCCATGGAGTTATGGTTCAAACTTTTTATTCGTAGCTATAAATTCAAACATACAAAAGAATTGCATCTCGTTCACATAGAATTAACAAATAGAAAAAAAATGATACAATTGGCTATTTGACATCAATAACGATAAAATATAAAATACATTAAATATGGTTTCTTATAGGTCCACAATAATCATACAATATGTTTTTTTTTATTTTTTATTTTATTTTTGGATCATAATCATAATCATTTTTGCATTAAAGTAAATTGTAAATATTTTATTTTTTGAAAAATAAATTATTGTTTTTTATCTGTGGATTACAAAAACTGAAACACTTTTCATGTTTCACCGCTTGTAAGGCAGTCTGCTCCAAGGTATAGACAATACCTATTTCCGGCTTCCTGGCAGTAGCTAAATATTTTAGTGCCAAATGCTGGTAAGTCTTGTCAGATTATGCGTGATTTTGACGTTCTTGCAAGGAAAGTGGCGCCCTACATTTTTTTCAACTCTTTATGGCCAAGCTGCACTAGTGTGCATCAAATATATAGTCTCGCTCAGGAAGCTGGCAGTAGATATTGTCTATACCTGGAGTACAGACTGCCTTACAAGTGGTGAAACATGAAAATACTCCTTGACGGGAGGTAATGTTCAACCGTCTTCGTACGTTTTCATCGTCATCTTTGGTTTATCCCTTTCTAATCCAACGACGAAAATAAAAAAAAGAGTTTTTATTAAAAGTTTGTTCTGATAGAAAGGGACAAACCTAAAATTTGAAACATCGACGTACGAAGAAGGTTGAACATACCGACGGCTATGGCCAATTTTCGTATTTCCTTTCTTGTAAGGAGGATTGGTATCCTTTATCATTCTAAATCCATGGTCTCGCTCATCTATCTGTCTCGTTCTAATACGCGCATACACTATGCTCTTTCTCTTCCGCATCTCCGATCAATAAATTTATACATAGCTATTAAGCAAATCAATACGACCTTATGTAACAAATTTTACTAATTATCATGTTTAAAATAAAACAGCGGCTTTTCCTCGCTTTTTACAACCCAAAAAAAAACGCACCCCTCCCTCGCCTGTAGGAAGCCAGGAAAAGAAACGCCCTCACCCCAAACAAATGTTGCCATATTCCGAAAACAAATTACCCATAAGTATCACAAACTAACGGGCAGTTTCTTTCCCTCGCTTGTTGCAGGTGTACGGACATCGACCGAAATAGTGACGCGACATTTTATCGATATGGACCACGGGATACCGCTCAACATCCACGCGAGACCACGGATAGTGGGACGACGACCGAACGCTATTGTGAACATTGAAACCGACGTATTCCAAGAGAAATCTTACAAACAGTATTCGTCTCAGCATTTGAGAGACGCCTTAATAGCTGTCAAGAAAGGCTACAGCGTTTATGCAGCGTCGAATAAGTACGGAGTGCCAAGGAAAACTTTGAGGAATTGGATGGAAAAATACGACATTAAAAGTCAGTTTTCTAAAGGACGACGCGGGGCCAGAGCTACGCAGATATTGGATCCTCTCGATTTGATGGCTGAAGCCAGGTCTGAGAGATATGAGGAGGCTTTGTAAGGTATTGTAAGTAACTTTAGATTGTAATAATGAGTGATAAATCGTATTTAATCTTGCCAAATATATTTTAAAAGGGCACGCCCTTCGCCCGTTCTGTAGCGTTCTATGTAAATGAAACTTAATGCATTTTTACTTAGATTAACCCTGACATTGGCGCCATTTTGAATTTTACTTTTTATTCTATTTAGTACCATCACATGAGTAAACACACAAAAGAGACAAAACTTCGAATAATCGCGCTAGTGGACGATCTATGGGAGACACTGGCGAGCGCGTTAAGGTGGTTGCAGAGTTGTCAATTTCATACAAAAGTTTGACGCATAATACGCGTAGATGGTATTAATAACAGTAATATTCTACAACGTGTTAATGAATTAACGCAAAACTAGAAAGTAGTTTGTTTAGAATCAAAATCAGAATAGAATTATCATGTTTTCAACATAGGCAATTTTTTTCATAATTTTAAATAATTTGTTTGTAAAATTTAAAATGTACTGAACTCGATCTCAACCCACCGCTCGGGCACTCTCACCCTACTTATTACCAAAACAAGATTCTTAAAATGTATCCATGAGCACGTTGTCGCTTTCATTAATTGCTGAAATGATAACAAATCATTTTTGTCTCAAAACTTAAAATGCTAATAACTTTAAATTTTAACAATCAAAATAATGAATTTATTGTTTCAATTTAATTATTTTGTTATAAATCTGTTGGGGTGTATGAGGTTTTGCGTTTATTCATTAACACGTTGTATATAGGGTCCTTCTTAATATGCTGACAGTTTTTTAAGAGGATGATCAGACCATCAAACTGAATAACTTTCTCTATGGGACCAATGTCAAAATCGCGAAAAAAAAATCATCTGTTCCATACTAATCTGAAATCTTACTTGACCCAATTGTATGGGATAGCTGATTTCTTTTTCGACATTTTGACATTGGTCCCATAGAGAAAGTTGTTCAGTTTGATGGTCTGATCATCCTCTTAAAAAAACTGTCAGTATATTAAGTTGGGTATATGGAAAAATAGTTTCGAAAATCTAGATGCCGCGTATCAAATAACATTTGCTATTTATAATAATGAAGATATAAAGCTTTGAAATTGTCTATGTATAAGTTCAAAGCTCCTATAGCCAGGAGCACACAAAATGAGCAAATAAAGCGGTCGCCCAATGACTCCCATAGATTGTCCACTAGCGCGATTGTTCGAAGCTTTATCTCTGTGGGGAAACGTGGTACCATGGTAGTACTTTAAAAAATCTTCCATCCATCCATCAGATTCACAAGGATGAGGATGAGAGGTTACATACGTTTAGCGCACACACTCACACCTGCATACCTGACTCAGTGACGTAGTGAGGGTTTCTGCCGCCCGGGGCAAAGACCAATTTTGCCGCTCCCTTATCTTACCTACACAAAAAATTACGGAGCGAGCGAAGCGAACTCAATTTTTCTCCTCAATACGAATCGGTTAGAGCCAGAGCTTTTTACGTACCTACAAAAAATGTGCAAAGTAGCCCAAGTGAAAGCTAGGCATGGATCGAGCGAAGCAAGCTCGAAAATTTTAGCATTATCAGAACTCTTTAGAATTATGTATAGACACAGTAATTCAAACAGAAACTTAGAGCGAGCTCGACTTTTCTCAGCTCTACGGATTAGTTATAGACAGAGCTCAATCAATCTATATTTTTCCCGAATTTGCCGCCCCTAGTAAAGTGCCGCCCGGGGCATTTGCCCCCCTCGCTACGCTACTGACCTGACTGCCTCTCTAATAAAGTGGCCGCTGCAATAGAAATCATCTATGAGAATTTATTCATAGCTAAATAGAATGAAATTGACTTTCGTAATGGCGCTTAATTCTAATTGTATTAGACCCATACAATATCTGAAAATGAGTATAATAATCGAAGCTCAAATTGATTTCATCTCAATGTTGTCAAATATAATATTTAACAATAAATTAATTTGAATGATTAGTATTTTTCACATTGACATACTCCTCCTTAATATTCTGACACTTTTTTAAGGGGATGACCAGACCGTCAAACTAAACAACTTTCTCTATGGGACCAACATCGAAATAACAAAAGAAAAATCTGCTGTCCCATACATTTGCCTCTAGTAGGTTTGCAGTTTTGTATGGTACAGCTGATATTTTTCCAAAAAGTTGTTCAGTTTGACGGTCTGATCATCCCCTTAAAAAAGTGTCAGCATATTAAGAAGGACCCTATATTTTTCACGAACCATTGAGCTATTATGTACTACGTAATGGGGAAGAATTCAGACATCGCTGTCAAAAACATCGATGAGCTCACAAATGTAACATCCTTCAGATCATCGATGTTTTAATACAAATTTGACACATGACATAACCTTAGCGAATATCGAATTAACAGCTCGCCAATGTGTCAAAGACGAAGTTAGGGTTGTGACGGAGTTTGCTCTTAGAGAATTTCATTGCTGGAAGTGAAGGGAACGTCACGGGTCATTTGCGGGGAGGAGTCTAACACGTGACTGAGTGAAGTTGATACCACTAGTATATCCTGCACACTTCACTGTTACATTGTACGATTTGTTACGCCACTGGCTTTTCGGTGAAGGAAAACATCGTAAGGAAACCTGCATGCTTCAATTTCGAGGCATGTATTGTACCCACTGTCCATTACAAGTGGCGACGGGCTCAATCCCCGTCACACTGGACAGTGTTTTCGCCTACAAATTTTGTTCAGCGCAGACAAAGTTTTTGGACAGTTTTTTGCCGGCTATGATACCATACTGTGTGCATTATCGCCGCACTGGAATAGGACAGCGTAATGAAGTGAATGTCTACTCTAGTACGTAGTACATAATAGCTCAATGTGTATATCAGATTTTGTTGCCATATAAAATCCGAAAATACCACTTCTGGGTAATCTTTTTTTTAAACTTGGTCTTTATATTTACAGGGAAATAGCTAGTATGGGCCAAAGATTTTAACAAATACATTGTCAAAGATTAGTTTTAATTATTAGCGAGGTAATAATAGTACTGTAGCCCCGGGACTTTTTAATTACCAACAAGATTACCGATTGTCGTTTAGATATTGTTGTAAGGTACGAAATTACTAATATAAAAACATAACCCTCCTTCTGGCGCAGTCGGGTAAAAAGTAAAGTAAGTCTCAGGCTGAGATTCAGGGAAGATATTTTTAGGCTTAGCTCGAGCTAAGCAGGGCGAAAATGTATGGATTTTGACATACGGGAGTCCGAACGATGACTTACAAATCGTCTCTGATTCTCGGCCTTAGAGAAAAAAAAAATAGTCGGAAATTTTTTAATTTCGAGTTTACCATTTTTTTTCTATACTGGGATGTTCCTCACCATTCAATACCCATACGTAATAGTAAGACTGTCTAAAGTTGCCATACAAAGCTATAAGACCAGACGAAATAGTCAATTTTGATCGGTCTTATAGCATGACAGTATAGAAAAAAAACGTTAACCTCGAAATTTTTTATAAGACTTGGTATTTACATTAGTACTTTCGTACCTAACAACAATATCTAAACGGCAATCGGTAATCTTTTTGGTAATTCAAAAGTCCCGGGGCTACAGTACTATAATTAATAACCAAAATTGTATTCACTATGTGTCATATAACTGAGCATTAAAGTGGACTTCCGATGTCAGCTGCCGATGCGACTGACGCGCGCGGCTCGCGGCCGACGGCCGATGCGGCTATACTAGTTACTATGAAAACGTATGGCGCCGCTTCCGATGCCAGCGATAGACATATACAGAACCATGCGTCAGACGCACGCGTCAGTCGCATCGGCCGCTGACATCGGAAGTCCACCTTAAGAAGTCATTGCCTTCCCTGTACCATGTTCTCGTTTGAACGTAAACGTGTATCGTTTTAACGTACGCGTCGTGTCGCTACACGATCTTTTACAAGTATCGTGGTAACAGCAGTGATATTCGAAATACAGTTGCAGAATCGCTCTTTAAAGTTAGTCCTCCATTAAATCTCTTGCTAGCTTTTACTACGTCAACAAGGTAAAAAGTGACAGCAAGAGATTTAATGGAGGATTATCTTTAATGAGCGTTTCTGCAATTGAGTGTATTATTTTTAATTTGAAATGAACAGGCTAACTGTCAGTTGCACGTACGTTCATTAAAGTTAATCCTCCATCAAATCTCTTGCTGTCACTTTTTGTCTCGTTGACGTAGTAAAAGTATAAGCATAAGCATATGCTCACGACTATATTCCCCGAGGGGGTAGTCAGAGATATTCTGAAACCTCAGAACATCCACGTTTCACCAGTAGTACCGAAACTCTGTCCAGTGTGACGGTTGGTGAGCCCGTCACCACATAATCGACAGTGGGTACAATACTTGCTTCGAAATTGAAGCATGCAGGTTTCCTCACGATGTTTTCCTTCACCGAAAAGCCAGTGGTGATAAAAATCGTACATAAATTCCGAAAAACTCATTGGTACGAGTCGGTCTGGACGGGGATCGAACCATCGCCTCCTGCACGGCAGGCAAGGTTACTCGCCATTGGACCACGGCTTTTTTTAGTAGTAAAAGCTAGCAAGAGATTTAATGGAGGATTAACTTTAATGAACGTATGCAACTGACCGTCAATGACTTTTTAATCAGACTTGTAGTGGCATCGACTTATAAAGTATTTAGAATTCAATTGACAACATTTCATTTTAAGAAAGGTACCAAAATAAGAAAACCATTTGGAGATTACGTGATTCAAAGCTTATATCAAAATTATCAGATTTTTCTATCAATTATTTCTCGAGTTATTTGAAAAATACTGAAAAATATAATAGAGGTTGAATAAGATTTTATTCCTTTGCCTGCTTGTCTTTTCTCAAAAAAAAAAATTGCTTTTCTATTGTATTTGACAGTTTTTATTTTTAATGTTATTGCGGCAAAGGTATCTTAGCCATAAATCATTTGTTTTTCCGAAAATTCTAAAGTAAATTAAAAATAGAAATATCGGTCAAAAATAAAATCGGAAAAATATGTATCCCTTATTTTTTAACCTATTTCTATATTTTTTATTAAAAACAGGTGGTTAAAAAATGTTATGTTGTCAATTTGAAACAATGGTTTTTTTTCATTAAGTATAGGATAAATCGAATAATGATTTCCGAAAATTGAGGTTTTAGAATACCTATTTTTAATCTTAATTTTTTATTGAAATATAACGTTAAAATAATTACTTATGTAGTAGATATTTAAATAATTTAAAACATTTGCCATTTAAATTGCAATGATTTTGTGTGTCATTCTATACATGGTGTTTTATATTTTAATTATCATTACAAAAATGATAAATAGATTTACCTTGAAAATTTTATTTAATTTCAAATGTAGTTATACATGTACTTAATTGTGTCTAGTCTAATTAAGGTATTAAGTTAAATATATAGGGTCTTTCTTATTATGCTGACACTTTTTTAAGGGGATGATCAGACCATCAAACTGAACAACTTTCTCTATGGGACCAACATTAAAATCGAGAAAAAAATCTGCTGCTACGTACAAAACTGCAAACCGACTCGAGCCAAATGAATGACAGCTGATTTTTATTTCGCGATTTCGATGTTGGTCTCATAGAGATAGTTGTTCAGTTTGATGGTCTGATCATCCTCTTAAAAAAGTGTCAGCTTATTAAAAAGGACCCTGTATACAACGTGTTAATGAATTAACGCAAAACTAGAAAGTAGTTTGTTCAGAATCAAGAGCAGAATCGAATTATCATGGTTTTAACATAGGTAATTTTTAATAATAAAATATTTAATAATTTGATTGTAAAATTTAAAATTTACTGAACTCGATTTCAACCCACCGCTCGGGCACTCTCACCCCACTTACAGTCAAAACAAGATTCTTAAAATGTATCCATGAGCAAGTTAGCGCTTTCATTCAATGCTGAAATAATAGCAAATCATTTTTGGCTCAACACTTAAAATGCGAATAACTTTAAATTTTAAGTATCAAAATAATGAAATTGTTATTTCAATCTAATTATTTTGTTATAAATCAGTTGAGGTGTATGAGGTTTTGCGCTTATTCATTAACACGTTGTATAATAGTAATATTATATCTTATGAATATGATATAATTATTAGCTAATAGGGAATAACAGGATGATAGTCAAAGAATTATAATAGTAATTGTATCGTCTTATTGATATAGGTAAACTAAATAGCATGATTAGTATGCCTATGTTTAACCCCCGACGCAAAAAGAGGGGAGTTATAAGTTTGTCGCCTATGTCGATCTGTCTGTCTGTGGCATCGTAGCTCCCAAACGGGTGGACCGATTTCGATGCAGTTTTTTTCATCATAAAGCTAATTTTTGCGAGTGTTCTTAACTTTGTTTCATGAAAATCGGTTCAGAAGTTTTCAAGATACTTTAAAAATTACGAAATAACATTAAATTACAAATTTAAAAACCCTCAACGCCAAAAACTTACTTTTACAAAGTGAACAATAATTCGGTCACCTAATTGCTTTTGATGTTAGCAAAATGTATGTTTTACTTTTTAACTCTCTTAAGATATTTTAGCCGAATTAATGTTCCCTTTTAAAATTTTCGTTTTTGGCTTTGGGGGTTTTTTAATTTCATACTTGATTTCTCTGGAACTCAAGCCATGTCTAAACTATATCCTACCTATATAAGATATAAGAGGATGATCAGACCATCAAACTGAACAACTTTCTTTATGGGACCAACACGAAATCGCGAAAAAAAAATCTACTGCTCCATACAAAACTGCAAACCTACTTTAGCCAAATGTATGGGACAGCTGAAATTTTGGATCGAAATCGTGAAAAAAAAATCTGCTGTCCCATACATTTGGCTAAAGTAGGTTTGCAGTTTTGTATGGAGCATTAAATTTTTTTTTCGCGATTTTGATGTTGGTCCCATAGAGAAAGTTGTTCAGTTTGATGGTCTGATCATCCCCTTAAAAAAGTGTCAGCATATTAAGAAGGACCCTGTATTGTTTTATTTGAGTTAAGTTCTTATTAAGTTACGTTTAAGTGCCAATTATATTTAATTCAACCAAAATTTAAGCAGCTTATTTAAGTTCCTAACACGCCAAAGTAGTGTTAACAATCCAAAGGAAAAATAATTTATTTTTTATTTGTTAATTATTTAATAATCATTGTTAATGATTTTCGAAGGCAACGAATGTATTTTTTTTTTGTAATATCATGTAAGCGAATGTTAAATTATGTATAAAATAATAATTGTAAACAATAACACGTTATATTTTTACACAAAATAGTATTAAGTTACAGGTATTTTTGTTTTTATTTTTAAAATCGAATTTAAGAAAATATTAGTGAAATAATACAGCTCATATTGAACTAGTGTGCGTATTCAAATTGAAACAGATATAATTTAATAAACAACTATCCACTAACCGACATACCAACAGGTGTTTCAGGACCTAATCTCACCAAAATAAAACTCATAAAAGACGGCAGCCGTAACTACATGCATGCATGGTATCGTAAAGTCGACGTTATACTTTTCCAATGCACGCAAAATTACGTAAGTGCGTCTTTCCTTCTCATTATTGAGTGTTATAAGTGAGATAAGATAAGACAAGATACATATTGTTTATTTACACACCAAAATACACAAAAAGCAACATTATACACGAACAAGAAGGGTACAAAAGGCGGCGTTATCACTAAAAGTCATACACAACACGATCAACGCCGACGGTAACACAATCATTGCTATGTTGCGTCGTCGTCGTAATACTCGTAATCCCCATCGCCGCCGCGGGGGACAGTCGCGATCTCTGCCCACTCCTTTCTTCTGGCGTCTACAGACGCTACGCGATCCCCGCTACCCAACCTGTCGCGTAGCACCAGCAACATCCATTGCCGAGGTCCGTACCCATTATGGGTGCCCCTTGGGCAGGTTGCTTAATTCACTGGTTCGGTAGACCTACCAGGGCGCTTCGCCGTCACTGGTGTGGTTCCCTCAATAGCCCGCAGTAAAAAGCAGTAACTGCTCCCTGAGCAAACTGGATACGTCAGTCAAAAAACTAAAAGTCATTTCTTCCAAACGACCGGTGGATGGAAGAAGTCTTATATGAGATAAATGCTAAACCGTTGAGAGGAAGCTATTTGCATCTTGCGTGCGTTAGAAGAGTAAAAACTCGACAAGATATTCATTTGTGTGAAGTGACCATTCTGTGACTGTGTTCAGAATAATCTTCTCCACACGTACACACGGCGACATATCAAGCTACACAAAACCAACATAAGCTGGCCGCGCGGATGTTGCATAACGTATAACGTCGCGCGGCCAGCTTATTTTGGTTTTGCATAGCTTGATGTGTCGCCGTGTATCCCACAAAATTATTTATTTATTTTCGTGAGTTTGTTCTGAAATTTACCTGTTACCTAGTAAAATACTTTCTAATCAAAGTATTGAAATTTTTATTTTAAAAAGTAGCACGATCCTTTTAAATTTATATGTGCTGAATTGCATTGGCTCTAGTATAATTCGCGAAATTAATACATATTTTCAGACAAAAGTGCTTCTTGGACACTATTAGAACTTAAAATGTGAAATAACAGGTTTTTTAGAAAAAAAATTTATACTTTTAATTTTATAAAACTTTAACATTAAAAATGTATCAATGGCAACATACTTCAGAGGTCTGGATATAATTTATTTAGATAAACGACTCACGTAACATGTTTTTGGACATGCATTTGTTACATTAGAATAAAATAAAATGCTCAAAAACGGAATGAGAGCAAATTGTCAAAACTCCCAGTGTTATATCACTTTTGCTTACATTAATTTAATGATATTGATAAAAATAAACTTCGAGCCTTCCTTCAAGGGAATTTAGACCGAAAGATCCTAGAGAATTAAAGTCTAGTAAAAAGTAAAGTTTCTTAAGATATAATTAAAAGTGCTATAACACTGGGAACGAGCTCCATACAAAATTGTCCATTATCCTTTACAAAAATAATTACCCCGTATTTCAAGTGTTGCCATAAAAAAACCTACAAAAACGGGGAGAATTTAGTAAAAATTATAATAAAATTCAAAATTAATTAAGAATTTAGTATTAACCGTGGGTACTTAATTAATTAAATTGTAGAATAACGTTATTAAGAGCCAGTTTGGTAAGAGGTGACTGTATCACTGGATAATAATACATGTCGTGATGAAATTGTGCTTGTTTTTTTTTACCTACCGTGCTATAGGTAAACCAGAATCTGACGGCAAATAGGGAAATCAAATTTAAAAGTAAGCAACACTGGGGTAATTAGATTAGGGCCCTTTACACATTGCGACTTTTTGCAGCACAGAAGTGCTGCAATTATGTATTTTTACTCTATTTTTTTACTTTTTTTGTGTCATGAGATTCTGGTCGACCTATACAACTACACACTTTACCCTGGAACCACCTTTGTTTATCTATTGTTATATTAAAGCCGGGTTGTCAGCGGTTAAAAGACATAAGGGATATAACATGAGCGCACCCAGGGGGGACAGGGGAGGGCAGCTGCTCCCCTGGATTTGGCCTGCACTCCCCTGAAACACCCTGCCTCCCTAAACTGAATTGGAAAATGAACATTTTTGTTTCCTTTTATTAGCTTCTTAAAATTTCAACAGAGGGCATGATCATCGCTCTATAGAAAAGTGTACCAGATCATGTCAAGACAGTGCCTTGCCTTTCTTTTAAAGGCAAAGGGATCGAGCCCATGCAGCCATGTCAGACGTTTCGATTAAAATTAATCTTAAATAATGAAATACTCTTTTAAATATATTTTTTTTAATAATCTTATCCCTCTTTATTACTGTAATTGACCTTTAATCGCGAAACGCAGCGCTATCTATCGATTCTCTAGAAAACCATTGAAAAAACGTGTGTATAGATAACTTGGGGAAATTTCTTATTTGCTTCTTTAAGGCCGAGATTCAGAGAAGATTTTTTAGTATTAGTTCGAGTTCTGTTCAGGTCAGAGGCCTATTAAGGCGGCTTTTAAATTCTTTGACTGCAGGTTGACCACTAACTTGCCTCCACCAACACGCACTGGGCCCGCGTGGTAGAGTATGGCCCACTCCCCCTCACTATTATTCGTGAGAGGACGCCTTTGCCCTACAGTGGGATTCTACAGGCTATAACTTTTTAGTTCGAGTTAAGTAGGGCGAAAATGTATGGATTTTGACATACGGGAGTTCGAACTAAGGCTTAAAAAACGTCTCTGAATCTCGACCTTAGTCCCTTTTCACACGTTCCGGTTTCCGGATAGCCGACGCCGGGTACCCGACTACCAATGTATAGGCCACAGATTACTAATAATGGTATGGACCTACCGGGTAAACTGCGTCAGTACGTGTGAAAGCTAATTAAGGCAATACACTTCGCCGCCGGGTACCAGGCAACAGGGACGTATGAAAAACAGCTGCTATAAGTAACTGCCGTACCTGCGATACAAGCTGTCTCCCTTTGACATAAAGCGCATTTTAGTTCGTCATTCCTGAAGCGCAAAGTTCTGTTACGCAAGAAAAGTAAATGCCTACATAATGTTATGGTAGTAACTTGTGCCTAGGAAGCAGGAAATAGGTATTTTCCTTGTGCCGTAGACCAAAAAACGAGTAGGTAAGTAATTCAGGAAAGAGTAAAGAATATTAACGAAACGGCTGTGTGAATAGAGTACTTGACAACTAGTCAAATCAGCTACTCTTTATCAGACGTCAAAACGTGCGCTTTGTATGAAATTTGTACTCGATACTGAGTTGTGACGTCAAAACGTGCGCTTTGTATGAAATTTGTACTCGATACTGAGTTGTGACGTGATCAACATTACATTACTTTTTAAAGTTTGTCTTGTTATTAAAAATAGTATTCAAGCTAAAAGCTCAATGAAAATGGGAGTTTCGCGATATTTTCGAATCTTTTTTTTATTGAGAAGATAAGAATAAAATATATTCATCATTATCATCATCAGCCCATCATCGTCCACTGCTGAACACAGGCCTCTTCAAGGCGCGCCACAAAACTCTGTCCTCGGCCTTCCTCATCCAATCGCTCCCCGCTACTTTTTTTAAGTCGTCTGCCCAGCGGGCAGCAGGGCGTCCCACACTACGCCTACCAGTTCGCGGTCTCCAAAATAGAACTCTGACACCCCACCGGTTGTCAGTTCTTCGGCAGATATGACCAGCCCATTGCACATTAGCTTGCTAATTTTCTGAGCTATGTCAACCACTTTAGTTCTCTGACGTATCACTTCATTTCTGATGTGATCTCTCAGAGAAACACCGAGCAAGCTCTCTCCATAGCTCGCTGAGCGACCTATTCCTACGAAAATAAATTGTATGTAGTCAAATACCCAATTGTGTTTTTAGAGCGTAGAAAAATATTTGAATGACAATAAGTAACTACCTACAAGTTCAATTCAATATTCATTCACGTTCAAATAAAATATGTACGAACTTTTCGGTGAAGGAAAACATCGTGGGGAAACCTGCATGCTTCAATTTCAAGGCATGTATTGTACCCACTGTCCATTATAAGTGGCGACGGGCTCACACCCCGTTACACTGGACAAAGTTTCAGTAATGCTAGTGAAACGTGGACGTTCATAAGTTTCAGAATATCTCTGACTACTTCGGGGAATATAGTTTTGAGCATATGCATTAATATTCTATTTATAATACCTTTTCCTAGTTCTATTCTATTCTATGCCCAGCAGTACTTGGATTTAGCTGTTTCGATCGAATGGATGATCGAATCGATAGAGATGTAAGGCCGGTTTAAAACCAATTAAACCAATCCGATTAAACGAAAGAAAAACGGTTTAAAACCGAAATAAACCATTTTTTTCGGTTTAAAACCGTTGGTGACTGTTTTTCTTAATTATAACTACATTTTCTTGATTTTACCGATACGAATATGATATAGATGTGAAACAACCGATTTAAACTTTATAAATAAAATGTTGTTGTTTTAAACTCCAAATAAATCTTTTTAAACGGTTTAAAACTGGTTTAAAACCAAACTCACACTTTCGCACTCTCATTGATGAATCGACGCAACGTTGCCAGCTCGCCTACCCTACACACACATGCACATACATAAACTGCCGCGTGTAATAAATTTTCGTGTAGTAGGTAATGTAGGTAAGTACTTTCTAATTCAATCGAAACATGACGTCAGGTGACCAAAAATCACAATGAAGTGTAAAGCACAGTTCGTTTCTTTTTGTAGGCGAGTTTAAACCGGTTTAAAACGGTTTGTTTGGGGCTTAAAACGGCAATATTTGGTTTAAAACGTGTTAAACCGTTTTCTTTACATCTATAGATGTGAACTATCCAACCTTTGTCAATAGATGCGGACTTCGCGATAGCAAACGTGCAATGTCAGTACGACAGTCCGTCGGACACGGACGACGCGTCGGACGGACACGTCAGCCGCGTCGGTCTGGTCGGCCGGCCGCCGGACGACCACACATACGACACGAGGGACGAACCGCCGGCGTTTGTTATACAAAATATTACTAATGTGAGTATTGATTTGTTTTTACTTCATTGTAATGAAGTAAAAACAAAATTTGTAAATAAGGACGACAAGATTTTCCGATTCCTATTTAGCTTTCTGGCTAATTCTGATTACCAAATGTAATTAATTTATTGGATACATATAGGGTCCTTCTTAATATGCTGACACTTTTATAAGGGGATGATCAGACCGTTAAACTGAACAACTTTCCATATGGGACCAACATCGAAATGGCGAAAAAAAATCAGCTGTCCCATACATTTGGCTCAAGTAGGTTAGCAGTTTTGTATGGAAGAGCTGATTTTTTTTTCGCGATTTTGATGTTTGTGCCATAGAGAAATTTGTTCAGTTTGACGGTCTGATCATTCCCTTAAAAAAGTGTCAGCATTAAGAAGGACCCTATATAGCTTTCTGGCCAATTCTGATTACCAAATGTAAGTAATTTATTGGATACATATACTATCCGACATATCTTGGACGGTACAAAAGCTGTTCTAAGAATAACGGAGAGTAACTGTTTCAAATCTCTGTTTCTGTAATTCAAAATAGCCTTAAAATTTCGTTACTATTTTGAACGGAGTTTTCGAATTTGAAAACCCCAGTTTTAACCTCATGAGTATTTTAAGTCCGCCTACCATGAGTTTTTACTGTACTTTGTTACTGTAGTAACGTCACCAATTTTGTATCGAGTTTCGTACAGCGCTCCTAGTGATTACGTCGAGAACTAATTTCTGCCATACTATATCATGGGTCTGCTGGAAGAAATATCTTCAGAGATAAGCTCGCCCTTTGTACTTGTCTATTATGCTTATTATATACAAATTAACAGATTTTTCTAATCAAGTTAGAGATTGAAAAAATTAGTTTCGGGCGGGACTTGAACCCGCACTCTTCCAAACCGGGGAATAGCGTTATCCAATTTCGCCACCGAACCCACCACCCAGAAAACGTGGGATGTATTTCTGTGTGTACAAAAAATTTAGGTTCGATAGCTAAATTTGACGAAAGTAATTCTCCGGTTTGGAATTGCGGGTTTAAGTCCCAGCCCGAAACAACAATAATTTTCAATCTTGAATTTGATAAGAAATATCGGTTAATTAGTATATAGGATGTAAGTGACAGCCTAGCAAATACTGAAACGGAAAACTCAGACCATCAAACTGAACAACTTTCACTATGGAGCCTACCTCAGGAAACGCGAAAAAAATCTTCTGTCCCATACAAAACTGCTGTATGATCTGAGGTCTGATGATTGATGGTCTGAGTTTACCGTTTCAGTATTTGCTAGGCTGTCACTTACACCTTATACAACGTGTTAATGAATTAACGCAAAACTAGAAAGTATTTTGTTTAAAATCGAGAGCAGAATTGTCTTATCATGGTTTCAACATAGGTAATTTTTTTCAAAATAATAAGTAATTTGTTTGTAAAATTTTAAATTTACTGAAAATGATCTCAGCTTGGGCACTATTACCCTACTTACTACCAAGACATGGTTCTTAAAATGTATCCATGAGCACATTAGCGCTTTCATTCATTGCTGAAATGATAACAAATCGTTTTTGGCTCAAAACTTAAAATGCGAATAATTTTAAATTTTAAGTATCAAAATAATGAAATAATTGTTTCAATCTAATATTTTTTTTACAAATCAGTTGGGGTGTACTAGGTTTTGCTTATTCATTAACACGTTGTATTAAGCTTTATAGGTCATTTTCTCCAAATGGTTCTCTAATTTTGTACCTACCCTTCCTAAACTGAAATGTTGTCCATTGTCTCCACAGCAGTCATCGCAGGCAGTCTCCCAGTCGGCGCAGAAGCTCGCGCCGAAGATCATGACCCTAGGTCCCGGCTGCGTGCCGTACGTCAACGTTATACACGTCGGCGACACTGTGCAGGTACTGGAGCTTAAATATAGATGGCGCTCCTTGGCGCTTTTCATGGTTGTTTAATAACCCTGGGTCTTGCGTACGGTAACGTTAGACACGTCAGTGACACCGTGCAGGTACTGGAGCTTAAATATAGATGGCGCCACTTGTGGCTAGTTGGCGCTTTTCATGGTTGTTTAATAACCCTGGGTCCTGCGTTTGGAGATCTCGAAGTTTGCAGTGGTGGTTAGGGCAGAGGAATGAAAGCTTTTGAGTCCCAGTGTGTGCTGATTTATTAGGGCATTGGCCCTTGTTATATACAAATCGGTGGTTCCCTATTCGTTGGCATACCGCCGAGTACATGTGGGTATCACTACACTGCGTACGTTAACGTTAGACACGTCGGTGACACCTTGCAGGTACTGGAGCTTAAATATAGATGGCCCTTCTTGTGGCTGTTTGTTTGGCGCTTTTCATGGTTGTTTAATGACCCTGGGTTCTGCGTACGTCAACGTTAGACACGTCGGTGATACCGTTTAGGTACTGGAGCTTAAATATAGATGGCGCTTCTTGTGGCTGTATCAGTCCATGAACACGTCACCACAGAATAGACGGTAGTATATGCTGCATACGCTGAAAGAAGCGACCCGTATTTTTACTGGGCTATTGTTATTTTGTGGTGGCATGCTAGCCGTGGTGGTATAGTAAATGAGGAATTTTTCAAAATCCATTAAAAAAGAAAGAAAAAGAAAAGTAGTTCCAAATGGCTCGATAGATGGCGTTGACGCAATACGGATGAGCGATCTTGCAGATAATAAAATACAAATAAAATAGTAAAAACATGTGTTTTTTTAATGTGCAAAAAAATTTGAACATATATTTCGTTCACGGTTGCGCCTGACTTAGTGACATGCACTTTTTTGCTAAATTTCCTACTCGCCCCTCTCTCGTGTCAAACCCATCTATCGCGGTGTGTTGGAACTACGTTTTAACTGTCAGAAAACTCCTCATTACATTGATTTGTTTTACGTTCATTAATTTTTGGTCGCAGGTGCCGGCATCGCAACCCACCCAGGCTGAATACAACATAAACAAACGCATCCGCCGCAGCGAGGTCGTGCTCCGACAGGCGGCGGACTGCGTGAGCCGGGGTCTAACCTTCCAAACCGTGTCCGAGCAGTTCAACATACCTATATCTACCATACGGTAATCACATAGCATAGCAAGGTCGAGTTTCATCAGGTGCGTGAACCGGGGTCTAATCTTTCAAACCGTCTCGGAGCAGTTCAACATACCTACATCTACCATACGGTAAGCAAACAACATAGCGAGGCCGTGCTCCGTCAGATGCGTGAGTCGGGGTCTAACCTTTCAAACCGTCTCGGAGCAGTTCAACATACCTATATCTACCATACGGTAATCACATAGCATAGCAAGGTCGAGCTTCATCAGGTGCGTGAACCGGGGTCTAATCTTTCAAACCGTCTCGGAGCAGTTCAACATACCTACATCTACCATACGGTAAGCAAACAACATAGCGAGGCCGTGCTCCGTCAGATGTGTGAGTCGGGGTCTAACCTTTCAAACCGTCTCGGAGCAGTTCAACATACCTATATCTACCATACGGTAATGACATAGCATAACAAGGTCGAGCTTCATCAGGTGCGTGAACCGGGGTCTAATCTTTCAAACCGTCTCGGAGCAGTTCAACATACCTATATTATCTACCATACGGTAAGCATCATTATTATATCAGCCGATAGAAATCCACTGCTGGAGGCCTCCAAGATCGCCACAAAGACCGGTCCTGCGCTGTCCTCATTCAACGTGTTCCCGCCGCCTTCACCAGATCGTCGGTCCACCTTGTGGGGGCCTACCCACGCGTTTTTCGATACGCGGTTTCCACGGTAAGCATACATTACTAGTAACATAATGTCTTGAACATTACCAGAGTATTGGCTATTTGCGAAGTGACGATGAGAACTGACAAATCGATCGCAGCGCCCGGGGTGGCAGAAATGTGTACTTTTGTCGGACAAGCTGTGTAAAATATGCTTGAATCTATGCAAATCCACACACTAACTCAACACGAACTCTTCAAAACTGTAAAGACTACAAACTTAAAATTTGGCATGGAAGTTTCTATTGGCATCTGGGTGCTCACTAAAAAGGGTTTTTTGAAATGTTATCTCAAAAGGCGGGATAAAAGTATGGACGGAAATCGGCACTGCAAATATCGTGGATTCTAGCAAATAGGTATTTTAAAATTTTTAATATTGCTAATTTCTTTAGTTTTTACATTATTTTATTATAAAATTACAAACTTTTAACTAACATATTACATGAAAAAATTCACGGCGGTCCGACACCGCTAAGCTAGTGTCGTGCACATAGCCAATACGAGATTGTGCAAACTTGCTAACTTCTGCGATGCGTGGTATAAGAAAGAACTCCTCACTTCCTCACCCCCTCTCGGTGGTACGGGAGGTGGACGAAAATAAAGGTGCAGACACCTCTTCTTGACAGTTTTTTCGATTTATATGAAGAGACAGTGAAGTTGTCCAGGTCTGCAATCGCGGTAAATATTCGGTGTTTGAACCGTGATTGGACTACGTACGTAAGAACCATAACTTTTGACACATTTAGTATTGCGCTAATGGCGGTACTGCTCTTTACAGCCGTTAGAGCTGTTTTGACACATCGCTTAGACGTTAAGGGCTGTCAGTTACATAGAGTTTAGCGCGATGCGGAATTCAGCATACTTGAATAGTAATTGGATTGCAATGTGATTAGAACTGAAATTGGATAAGAATAGAACTTAGCGCATTCGGGCTCCAGGTTGTGACAGAACTAATAAAAACGAATATGTTATTTTGCAGTTTCTTCATGGCGCGGAAGGGTATTCTACCGCGTCGCCGCCGCGGCAGGAGTACGCAAGTTGGTAATTTGATCTCTTCTGTGTTCCTCCTGTACCTAGCACTTTCTTATTAATTTGCACTTTTTAGATTATTCTATTTTTACAGGGTCCTTCTTAATATGCTGACACTTTTTTAAGGGGATGATCAGACAATCAAACTGAACAACTTTCTCTATGTGACCAACATAGAAATCGCGAAAAAAAAACAGCTGTCCCATACATATGACTAGAGTTGGTTTGCAGTTTTGTATGCAACAGCTGATTTTTTATCGCGATTTGGACGTTGGTGCCATAGAGAAAGTTGTTTAGTTTGACGGTCTGATCATCCCCTTAAAAAGTGTCAGCATATTAAAAAGGACCCTACATAAACCTGGTACTACTGTGTTTTTTTAAGTTTACACCCTATATAATACAGTCGTTGCGTTGTTTTTGATGTTGAGAAATAGCTTTTAGTAGTTACAGCCGCTTTTTGTGTGTTCTTCTCATTCTTATTTTTGTTATATGTATTTGATGTATAAATAATCGATATAACAGACGCTGTTTGCGACATTAACTTAGGTGAAATAAGGCCCATAATTTTGATGAAATAATAATAGAGAATGTTCATGGATACTAGTAGTTACTAGTACTTGATTTTACATGCATTTAAAACTCCGGTATATTTCGAGCGCTCCGCGCGGGCGGTGTGACGTCACGTTTCATAGTCGCTCGCGCGCTTCTATAATGGGTCAATGGAAGATTAATCCGTTGAGTGCTGTGGCGCAGGTCTGCACAAAGAACACTGTGTTTTCTATTGTGTCTGGAATTGCCGCATACGAGGGGTTAAACCACTTTTTTTAAATGTCAAACTTAAATACCAGATCATCATGAGCTGTGCCAAAATACAGGGTCCTTCTTAATAGACCGGTAGCCGACTACAACCAACCCTACCTTACACGTTTATTGAACAAATCCATTTTGTAGCTAAAGTAGACTATAAATAACTTAGAAAAAACTTGGTCGGCCGCGGCGCAGCTTGGCACGTTTTCCGGTATGAGGGAAGAAGTGGACCCTAGAAATACGACATTTTACCTCATCGATTTAAAGAACGGAACTAGTCTGTAGGTCTAGAGACCGAGACCGCAAAAAAAATCACCTCTTCCATACAAAACTGCAAACCTACTTGAGCCAAATGTATGGGACAGCTGATTTTTTGGGTAATTTTGATGTTGGTCCCATAGAAAAAGTTAACCAGTTTGACGGTCTGATCATCCCCTTAAAAAGTGTCAGCATATTAAGTTGGACCCTATATACAGACGTAACCAGTTTGTGGGTGCGTACAAGCAAAATAACTGAGATTACGTTCCAACATATCCCGGACGGCCGAATCTCGCATCGCGAATCTATTTTTCTAAATTCAATATCTCGGAAACTACTTGACTTACCTATACATATAAATAATTTTCCCCTTAAATTTTTTATAGGGAATACGGTGAGCTGAAGATCAAAATTTGGGAACATTCTCCATTATATATATTATATGATCGTTTATTTAATGTTGCAGGCAATCTCGCAGACGCGGCCGTGCAGTAGCCCCACGCCGCCGTTCCACATTCAGCACTTCAAGCTGCCGGACATGGTCGCCCTGAGAGCTTACGATGACGAACCGCCGCCGTTGTAAGATTAATCGTAATAATCATTATTGTGATCGTATTTAATAATGAATTTCCCGAAAGCCATTAAGACAAAATAGTTCCAAATGGCTCGATAGATGGCGTTGACGCGAGACGGATGAGCAACCTTGCAGATAATAAAATCCTATCTTATAACTAATATAAACTGTAACACAAGTACAGAATAGGTAATAGTATATAGTTCTAACAAACAGAACGGCTACTCCCCGCCCCCCTCTGACTTCAGGTACCCCACCTCACCTCACACTTTCTGGGGAAACTTGAGGGAAGCCGAGCAAGGGAATGCAGTCAAGCGCGCGCACCCTTGGATTTAATTACATGAAATATATTTAATTTTATCCTCTCAGGAAAATGAAACTAAAGTCATAAATGGAAAATAACGCTAAATTCACATTTTCATTGATTCTTTATCTTAAATACTATTTGTAATAACAAAATGAACTATTTAAAAGTAACGAAATGGATAATAAATACGATTTGTACTATTTGTAATGAAATGAACTATTAAAAGTAACGAAATGTGAAATAATAATATGAATAATGATTTCATGCACAATTAGCGCAAAGTGTGCATGTGCGAACGTCATCATGTCAAATCTAAAACGTTGTTTGAAGTGCCGGACCTGTGGTTTTAGTCTAAATTTCTTTTTTTGTATCCGGCCCACGTCAACGCCATCTATCGCGGTATGTAGAACTACGTTTTACTAGCTGTCAGAAAACTCCTCATTAAGTACTCCTCGTCAATAGATGTCGCTTTCTATAGTCTTTCTTAAGGCACGGAGCAAGCGAGCCACCGGTGGCTGTCGCGTCGCAGACACTGCTGTAGCAAGTGGCGGCCACCGGCCACATGTATGCGGCGAATCCCTACGAAATGTGTGTAAATACGAGTAAACTACTTGTCGCTGGCCACCGGTGGCTGTGGCCGGTGGCTCGTTTGTGCCGAGCCTGATAGTTATACTGAAGGTTTTTAAGGGGAAAATCTGACCGGCAAACATTCTCTATGGAACATTGAAAATACAAAATTGAAAACCTACTCGACCGAAATGTATGGGACAGGTGTGATTTTCCACGATTTCGATGTTGGTCTCATAGATAATGTTGTTCAGTTTGATGGTCTGATCATCGCTTTAAAACCTTGAGCTTATTAAGAAGGACACCGTATAGTGGGTAGGTACCATATAAATATGCAAATAAAGTCAAGTAACTATGACTATGACGACAATTACAATTAAAAATGTTAGAAATTTCGAATGTCATAGTTATCCTTTTACCACGATACTTGTAAAAGATCGTATAACGATAAAACGCGAAAGTCAAAACGATATTCGTTTACGATCAAACGGGAACATGGTACAGAGAGGTCAATGTCTTTTAATGCATATTAATATGGTTCTACTACATAGTGGTTTATTCTCCTAATGGAAAAGACGACTGTAATTGATAGAAAATAAAGCAATGTGATGCATACAGTAGAAGCGCCATCTATACACAGGTATGAGTAATCCTATTGATAGTAAACAATGTATGTAAAATAAGAATGTTAGAGGAAAAAAGGCAACCTATTTCAGGGGGAAGATTGTATCTCAAATAATAATAATAAATATCTACAACTCCTTGACACATGGGGAAAAATACCACAGAGGCAAAGCTTCCAAGGAACAAAATGATCACGTGACGCTCGCCCATAAATTATCCACTAGTCGAGTCGGTTTGTCCACGAGCGGCTTGTAGGCACACTGGACACTTAGACACAGAATAGGTAATAGTATATAGTTCTACGTACAGAACTGCCACTCGCCGCCCTGCTCTGGCTTCACCTCACACTTTCTGGGGACACTTTAGGGGAGCCGAGCAAGGGAATGCAGTCAGGCGCGCGCACCTGTTGGATTTGACTACATAAAACTGTGTCTTTTCAGTGCATAAAAAAGTTGAAAAATAACGCTAAATTCACATTTTCAATAATTCTTTAGCTCAAATACTTTTTTTAATAACAGAACGAACAATAAAAGTCTCGAATTGTAAGGAAAGGCGCGGCTTTCAACCGTACACGCAATGTCATGGACAGTTTGCACAAAGTGCGCATAGCTGACGCCATTTCGAAACACAAAAACGTTTTATAGAGTGCCGGGCCTGTGACTTATCTGTCATTTCATACAAATGGGAAACATTTACAAGAAGAGGCATATGCTATACTGAGCGAGACAGAAATACGCCAATGCCTACATTTTCCGCTAAGGTTCCTACCAAGCTGGGGTGAGGTTTAAATTGGCGGGGGGCAGGGAGTGTCCGTACTAGATACTCTTTTACTGTGGTGCAGGTTAACTTGTCGGTGAAAGCTCACGCACACACCGCCGCGCCTTGTAGCAGTGTGCCTATCGTAGCGCGATTGTATGAAGCTTTGTCTCTGTGAGACATTTACCTACGCATGTGTTATTGTGTTAAAGAGTTTTGCTGATGAGGAAATGTAAAGGCCTAGAATAATTTTGGGAAATAATCTAAATTGTTAATATAGAAGTAGGCTTTAGAATCTCAAAATGTAAAAATGAAGTATTGTATGCGATATAGTTATTAATGTATGAAATGAAGGTATTATTACTTGTGCTGTGCCCGTAAATTAGCATGCGATCAGTGATCGTATTTAAATTCGCCTTTCTGATTGAGCGAACCCTGAGATATGATGAAAACTAAGCCTGGTTTGCACCAAGAAGTATTCTGTCTTTCGCACTGCTCATTCAAATGACAATGACAACATAATATTTAAACATGTTTAAGCCTAAATACTTTTTGGTGCAAGCCAGCCTAAATGTGAGTCCAAGTTAAGTTCATGTTTTTCTACAAACTTCATTAGAATTGGATTAGTAATTTTTAATTATGCGTGCACAAACAAACTAACATTCTAAAGATATTGATAAATTGTAACAGAAAAGAAAACCCGGGTACAGAATAGATATCCTACCAGAAAAGCAACTTCAGACCAGCTTGCGGCGGCCAGTACACCCCTAAATTCTCAGTGAAGTTTCTATCAAACTGCTGCTGCTGCACATTCTCGTCCGTGAACGTTCATGTATTGCCGCTGCGCATGAAGCTGTTTTTTCAGGATATCTATTGGCATGGATATGGATGGATGGATATATATTTGGCAGGATATCTATTCGGTGAGCTGGGTGCTATGTTCTGTGCATTGTACGACTCACACTCAGTTGCAGAAACGCTCATTAAAGTTTATCCTCCATTAAATCTCTTGCTAGCTTTTACTACGTCAACAAGACAAAAAGTGACAGCAAGAGATTTAATGGGGAACAATAATGTCATAAAGAAGTTGTGCACAACACTTAAGCTAAGCACATAGTTAAGACGGGCCGCATCGCTGCGTTGATGGTTCGCATAGAAATAGAAATATCATTTATTTGCCTTGAAACAGGTATACAAAAGATGGTAAAATATAATATAAGAAGCTTCTTCTGTCCAGCTGTAGCAACAGCATGGAAATAGAGGCGGAGCGGGCGGCATCGCACGGACGGAAATCCGCTGCGCAAAAATGCGAGCCGCTCCGCCCTCCAGCGTAGAATACGATACTTCATATAAATTGTACAGAAGTGATATGGGCGGATTTTAGCACTGCGGCCCGCCCCGATTTGCGCTTACCTTATTCAGAATCAAAGATATGAAGAGATAGTAGATTACACAACTAGGGCAGGAAAGTAAGAAAGGTCTGAGAGAGGTGAACAAACATGACATCTGAGGCTTTCTTATTTACTGCCCAAGATGTGTATACTATTTTTCTCCTCGACGGAGGCGGAAAGCGGTTACTTCGTTTAGCGCAGCGGGACGAAAGTTGACTCTTTCCGCCCGTACGGGAGAAAAATAACAAAGTTTATGTTGTTCTTTTCAGTGGTAGTAATAATTTAACTCATGCCTAGTCTGTACCGTAATTTTTTTTTAAGTGAGACGCCATACCCGCTAAATCACAAAATAATAATTAGAATAATAAAATAACAGATCACAATAGTTTTAGTGGCCTTGTGGAACATTATTATTTTAATGTTTTAAAGCAATAGTATTTTTACATAAAAAACCGAGTATATTTTTAGATGCTGGCAGTACTAAGAAAATCAGATGTAATTTTTTGTATCGCGAATTTTAATGATTATGAAATGAATTTTAGTGATATCTCTACGAAAACGTACTTGATTTGACAGATCTTTATATCGAATTGAAGTATACCTAACCTAGTTTAAAAGAAAGAATGAATTAGTATTATATAACCTATGCCACCTTCCTGATAATAACTTATGTTTGCAACTGGCACTGTCTAATTCCTGTAAACTTACATACAACATTAAGGGCCTGTTTCACCACTTTTGGATAAGTTCTTGTTAACTTATCCGACAGCTCATTTGACATATTTTGTATGAAGAATATGTCAAACGATCTGTCAAATAAGCTAACAATGGCTTATCCAGAAGTGGTGAAACAGGCCCTAAACTACAGAAAATTCAATAGTTAACTACTACTATAACAGATACCTACAGCACTCTCCCGTTTTTTCTAATTTCGATCTTTGCACTTCAGGAATGACGCCTTATGTCAATGCCCGAAAGCCTGTATCGCGTGCGATACGCGGTGTCATAGGTACTTATCACAGCTGTCAAACGTGAGTGATGCTGCAATGAATAAACAGGAGTACCTATAGGTTGCCTAAAAGAAATAGTTTTTTAGCGATTACTTAACCTTATTTGTAGACAATTTGTGCATTAAACAACAAAATCAAATCTTATTTGTAAATATTATTAATTAAAAAACTGCACTCGACTCCATTATAAAAATTATAAATCTGTCAAATCGACCTGTTTTCGTGAAAGCTTGTACAAAAAATGCTTGTAAATATCTCAAATATAATAATATAATATAATCTAATGTGTAATGGTAAACCAATTGTACTATTTAATTTAATACAGAATTGCATTTTTAATTCTAATCATGGAATCTGAAGGTTGTTTTTTGGTTGACAATTTGCGCTTGGTTTTATAGTAAATGGTTTTAAACTCGACAATCGTTCAATTTAATTAGGCACCTATCTAAGTAGGCAATCTCTTTCGGTTAGATGCCAAGATACACTGGATGACAGTCGAGCTAACTGTTTTACTCGTATAGTATTATAAAAGTCACAAATAAATACAATTTAAGTATTATTTTTTGTCATAGACTCTTGTTTTGTTTTTATATTTCTTTTAAAATGTTTTCAATTTGTAACTATTAGTTTTAACGCCATCTATTATTTGTTAGGCAAAACTTTTACTTTATTAATTTGCGTGTCACAAATGCAGATGGCTCTGTTTTCGTTTTATAATCTCTGTTCATAGATTTAGCATACACTACGTTAGATCGGATATGCTAAAGAGAAAGGGCATAGCATTTACGTATGTTAGAGCGAGATAGATAGACGAGACCATTCTCGAAACCGTTATTTTTTTAAAATAATTTCTTTAACGGCTCTGGAGACTAGTCCTTTTGAGCCATTCGTTATTTTTTTTCTTTATATTCTTTATTTTGATGATGGGATGATAGATGACGATGAATATGTGGTTAATTTCGCAAGCTCGCGCGTTGCCGCCAAAATGATCATGTACGAGTTTACTTGAACCAAAACTTATGTTCTGTTATCGTATTTATTTGATATTCCTGTTACGTCGGTCGCTTTACACAACTGTTTGGCACACAATCCGCACGAGATTATGTCACAAATATCACTAAAACCAATTTTTTTACGAATTTCAAATAACACGAAACACAGCAAGAGCAATGGCGCCAAGCCTTTCTCCAAACCTCTCGAACACGCTATGAGCCTGTATGGTCAGTTGTCAACGGAACGAATCCCGCATTTTATCCCAAAATCACCGTTTTTTTTTTTGGTCTCGCCTAGGATAATCCGTAGCCGATAGTATATGCTAAATCTGTCTCTGTTAGATCTTTGTCCCTTCAAATAAAAATTATGAATGTTGGAAAAAACTTTCCGACGTTCTTTTTTCACTTTATTTTATGTAATTTGAAAGCATTGCATAGTCATATGGTTACGTTGTTGAAACTATTGCCATGTTTTTAATAAGGAACGTGTATTTAGGAAATCTCAAAAAAAGACTGTAGATAACTTTGGTAGCTATTTTGTGATTTCATTAATTTTAAGACAGGAAAATTGTGCTGTATTTTCTGTAAGCTTATTGAGCTATTTTCTGGAAAATAATTGTTGTAAGGCGTCTTCATTATGACAAATTAATAGTTCTTCGATACTGGCTAGATGGCGTTCTTAGAAAAAATATTACTTGTCAAACGCATTTTTAGGAAATTGAAGCAGAATTTTGAGCGTTTTTTTGCATCTGCAAGGTGAAATTGATATCATTAGCATCCTTTTAAACTAAGAGTCTACCCATAAAACTGAACAACTTTTACTATAGGACCAAACCGATCGGAGCTCAAATCAGATATTCCAAACTAAACTGCAACGCCTACTCGACGAAAATGTATGAAACAGCAATTTTTTTTTTGGTCAGATCGGTTTGCTTTCATAGTAAAAGTTGTTCAGTTTGATGGGTAGACTCTTAGTTTAAAAGGATGTAAATGATATCAATTTCACCCTGTAAATGAACACAACCAACGCCATCTATACATTTTTTCCATAGCAATCTTAAAAATGCCTCAATAGGTATAGTTTTTCATTCAGCGCCACCTAGCGAGTACAATTTCATTTGAAGGCCGTTTTTTCTACCTACAGGTAAAGTATTTGTTTTATGAAACCAGTATTTTAATATTTCGATCAAAATAATTTAGGAAATGTTTTTTTTAAAGTTGTGCCATTAGTATTCAGTATACTTACAAAGTTTCAAAAATTGAAATTGTGAAGCCGAAAAAGATGTAGTTTTGCAAATTGTATAGATGCATAGTAGACGTGCGAGTGTGTAGATACAGGTGTTAATAAAAGTATTTTGTGTAATTTGTTTCTTTTATTACAATATCATCATCAGCTTCTATTATCCCCACTACTCGTTTCACAGGCCTCCCTTTTGCTATGGAGTTTGTATGTACGTTAGTGTACAATGCGGGCAGTAGACTCCATATACGAATTATAATTCTTTCGCCAATGTATTTCAACAAGGTTAAGATTTCAACATACCTACATACGATTACATAAACATCGTGAGGAAACCTGAATGCTTCAATTTTGAGGTATGTATTGTACCCTCTGTCAATTACTTAGGGCCACTATAATTTATAAGTTGCGACGAGCTCACTCCCCGTCACACTACTGGACAGAGTTTCGGTACGACTACATAGTGAAACGTGTATGGTCTGAGTTTTCAGAATATATCTGACTACCTCCTCTTTGAATATAGTCGTGAGCGTATGCTTGCATTTCTTTAAGTTTCATATACTTCCATGTCGGTTCAAGTTTCAATGTAATGAAATTGTACAATATCTTCATGTGGTTTGGACCAATCTATTTAGCACTGGAAGATTGTGTAATAAACAGGAAGCTTCTAATCCAACGATGAAAATTAAAAAAAAGAGTTATTCAATTGGCTATTTGACAACTGTAACGATAAAATATAAAATACATTAAAAATAGTAGCTTATAGGTTCACAATAATCATACAATATGTTTTTTGCATTAAAGTCAATTGTAAATATTTTATTTTTTGAAAAATAAATTATAGTATTTTTATCTGTGGATTATAAAAACTGAAACGCGGGCGGCCATGATTGAGCATCGTGTGACGTCATATTTCAAACAATAAAACGTCATGTCAAGTTGAAGCGTCGTAGTTAGCTTTACTTGTTTATTGTGATGTGACGTCACAGCCAGAAATGTCACGTGACCGGTTGTTTTCGCGCGAATCTCAAATTATTTAATAAAAAAAAAATATTTTTCTAATAAATAACGCTTTTTTAATAAAAAGATAAATTTAAGAGGTATAAAATAAACCTACGCATATTTTCAAATAACTTTCCGAAAACTGTCGAAACATCGACGTACGAAGAAGGTTGAACATTACCGACTGCTATGGCAAATTATCGTGTTTCCAAGCTTGTAAGGAAGATTGGTATCCTTTATCATTCTAACATCTTTGGTAATAAATAAAAAAACACAGATAATATTTCTAAACATTAATGTTTATTAACTTAAACTAACAACTGTAAGGCATTTAGAAGGCTGGTCGCTCTTTAATTTGTACTATTACATACATTATATTGTGTAATTAATGAACAATATTATCTGAAACTATTTTAATATTAGTAGACATTGTCACTGTGTCTGTGTCTTTAATAATTAAAGACACAGTTTTTACATTAGTAGTTATACAATGTACTAGAGAAGACACTTCACTACAATGAGGAGTTTTCTGACAGCGAGTAAAACGTAGTTCCAACAAACGGCGATAGATGGCGTTGAAGCGAGAGGGAGCCGAGACGGAAATTTTGGCTAAAAATTTAGCAAAAAAATGCATGTCACTAAGTCAGGCTCAACCGTAGACGAAGTATATGTTCACATTTTTCTGCTTACTGGACAGTTTTGGTTTCAGAATATCTCGAACTACCCCCTCGGGGAATATAGTCGTGAGATAATTATGCTTATACTTATGCTTAAAAACAAAAATTTTTACTATTTAATTTGTATTTTACTACCTGCAAAGTCGCTCATCCCTGTCGCGTCAACGCCATCTATCGAGCCATTTGGAACTTCTTTTTCTTTTTTAATGGATTTTGGAAAATCCCTCATTATGTTGCCACATTGAAGTGTAGCGATATCGCCGTACAGTAATACCATGTTTATAAGTCTTACCGTTGTGCTTGCGCAGTTGACAAATTTTAAAAGCGCGCGAAATTATACTGCCTGGCTCGCGCTCCTCCGCATGTGGCACATGAGGTTTGTTTGTCGCGGCACCTCTAGTACGTGATAGCTCAATGTATAAAGGAACAAAAACATGTATATAAAGCTGTCTCCTGCTACAATGAAATCAAAACTTAGCTTAACTTTTTGACTTCCGCCATCTTGCTTTGAGGCAAAATTGTGGCGACACCATTTTGTATCATGTTTTTGTGTAATGTCTGCTAAAAACCTGCGCTGGAGACATACCTTAACATTTAAAGAAACAAAAATTACATAAAACAACAAAAATAGTTTCAGATAATTTTGAACAACTTTTTCATTTTTTATGATATGAACGCAAAAAATATGTGTTTTAAAGGAAAGAATAAGCATTATCTGAGCAAAAGCAAATACATTTCCGGCTTATTTTTAATATTCTGAATATTTATATAATTTTCACATAACAAATCTAACATCAACTTAACAATGCAAGATTGCGTTATTTTATACGAATTTAAGTTACAAGATCTTTGCAATAATATTTTTATTCACAAACACATATATAGGTATAATATAGGTATATACTTCTACATACAGAACGGCCAATGGGTAGTTTTCTGACAGTTAGTTTAAACGTAGCTCATAATGCCTCGATAGATGGCGTTGTCGTGTCATGGGTCCGAAGATGTTAATCATTGACCATACCAATCCTCCTTACAAGCATGGAAACACGATAATTGGCCATAGCGGTCGGTATGTTCAACCTTCTTCGTACGTCGATTTTTTCAAATTTTTGGTTTGTTCCTTTCTATCAGATCAAAAATTATATTAAACTCTTATATTTTTATTTTCTTCGTTGGATTAGAAAGGGACAAACCAAAGATGACAATGAAAACGTACGAAGAAGGTTGAACATTACCGACTGCCAAGGAGTATTTTCATGTTTCACCGCTTGTAAAGTAGTCTGTACTACAATGTATCATCATCATCATCAGCCCATCATCGTCCACTGCTGAACATAGGCCTCTCCTAAGGCGCGCCACAAAACTCTGTCCTCGGCCTTCCTCATCCAATCGCTCCCCGCTACTTTTCTTAGGTCGTCTGTCCAGCGAGCAGCAGGTCTTCCCACACTACGCCTATCAGTTCGCGGTCTACACTCTAGAACTCTGACACCCCACCGGTTGTCAGTTCTTCGGCAGATAAGACCAGCCCATTGCCATTTCAGCTTGCTAAATGTATAGACTATACCTATTTCCAGCTTCCTGCATAGGTAGCATGGCACCGTGATACAGCGCTATCACACCTTCGCTCTCTTTCTATTTGCGTACGAACGAACGAGATAAAAGACGTGATACAGCCGTATCACGAGTAGCGTGCTACGCATGCTGATGTTAATATAAGCAAAAAGTTTTTAAAAAAGCACGTCTCTAACTCAGATGCATTCGTTAACGGAGTGTCTATTTATGTTTTCCTGCGTATTTTAAAAAAACGATGAATTACTATTTTATTAATAGCAAGGTTGGACATTTCCCATCAACGCCATCTATCGAGCTATGAGCAAAAAATATTTAGTTTTTAATGGCTTTCAGAAAATCCCTCACTAGCCACCCACTTCCGATCCTCTATGACTTCAGATACCACACCTCGCCCGTTATTTTCTGGGGATACTTTATGGGAGCGGAGAAAAAAGCATACTTAATCCTCTCTCCAACTTTGTCATAGTGTTTGTGAATAAAAAACCTAAATAAATAAAATAGCTCAGCTATTCAAAATCCCTGATATGTAGTTTATTATTGTTTTCGATTTCAAAATATGTAGTTTTTTTTTTTACTTAATTCTAGAATACAAATATATTGTGCTGTGCCGAAACAATACAATGTTGGTGAATGTATCCGAATTCATTCAATAAATAAAAACATATATACGCATATGATGGACATTTTGCCCGCTGCTGGCGCCGCGAGAACCCGCGGTCTCGCCACTTCAAGTACGCGATTTTCTACACATGTGTGCGTATCTACGCACGTACACGGTGGACATTCTTGCCCGTGGGCACGTTGTCTACGAGATGGAAAATGCGTAGGTGACGCACGCATCTGCAGAAAATCCCGTACCGAGGCGTCGAGACCGCGGGCAAAATGTCCATCGTCCTCCTCACCTCCTGCTTACCCAGTTGACGTTTTCGCCGCATCAACGTTCCATTTTTGGCGAAATTAACTCATTAGTCATAACTTACGCAATCCTCTTAAGCCGAGATTCAGAGACGATTTTTTTTGTCTTAGCTCGAGCTAAGCGTGGCGAAATGTATGGATTTTGACATACGGGAGTCTGAACTATGACTAACAAATCGTCTCTGAATCTCAGCCTTAATGCTCCACAGAGGCAAAGATTCTAAGAAGCGCACAAAATGACACGCTTACCCATAGAGTGTCCACTGGCCGAGCCGGTTAGTCCACGAGCGGGAGTGTAAGGACTTCTATAGTGAATTAGTTATCTTATATCGTCATTGTATTCCTATGACTTAACCTCGTAGAAAGAGAATAGCTAGAACGAGCATAAAATAATAATAGTCGCGTAAACGAGGTAGGCTAAACGAGTGAGCGAGAGAAAATCTATGTTGTTTGTCAGTGTTTGTCTCTTTCTGCGTATGCAATATTTTTGTTTTGACTTAGTTGAAATTGCATACAAAATTGACTTAGTTGTATACAAAATCTTGCAACTAAGGCCGAGATTCGGAGACGATTTGTAAGTCATAGTTCGGGCTCCCGTATGTCAAAATTCATACATTTTCGCCACGCTTAGCTCGAGCTAAGACTAAAAAAATCGTCTCTGCATCTAGGCCTAAGTCAAAAGCACGAATTCTCACAAATTGTTGTCATATCTCCGTTCCTTTCCAGTACACGGTGTCATCAAATATATAAAATACTCAATCAACGCTTAACCTGAAGACCTCTTAACTGCCGAAAGTCATCCATAAAATTTAAAAAAGAATAAATAAATTCGGATACATTATAAAACAAAGTGACGAAATATTAGCAACTCTACTCGATTTCAACGTCTAAAGCTAAAATATTGTTCTATTTACAATTCAACTAACAACTTTTAATGTTATTTATCATAATAAGTATATATTTTTTATCGTTTTTATTATTTTCACGACTTCCTAAATTATATGATCTTAATCAATTTGAGTGTCTTTGAACAATTTTTTTTAACGAAAACGCCGCATTAACCTGGAGTTTATTGCTAACCTAGTTTAACGCAAGTGGGGCTAAAAACCCGACTAATTTTATAAACAGCAAAGTTCTGCAGTATCTCGAAAACCATATCTCGTCAACGCCATCTATCTGGATTTTAGGAACTAAATTTCTTTATCTGGCTGTCAGAAAATCTTTTCATTCGTCACGAAAATAATAAAAACGTTTATAATTTTGTTACAATAAAATTATTAATATTATCTCCTACTCATATTGTATTACTATTTCACATATTATTGTATTTTTTGTTCCACCGGTTTTTTAATAGAAAAATAACGTCATGCCGTCTCAATTGATTGTCGGGTGTCAAAGAGAGAACACAATACATTACTTTGACGTTTCGTTCAGCAAAGGGATTGGACGTTTGGATGTGGTGACGTCATTTATTAATCATTGAACTATTATGTACTACCATAGAGTAAAAGACAAGACTAATTATTATAAGGACTAGCCTTGCGGTAGCATTTCCCCTCTGCCACGGTATAAGCACAATTGATCTTGTGCATTTACATTCAATTTTACACCTTATCACTAAACGAGACAGCCTATAATTGCGAAATAATAACTCCAAATTAGAACTTTTGGGGTTCACACGAGACTACTTTTCATGATTTTTAACATTCAAAATTAGAATCTAAAGTTATGGGGAATAAAATCCAAAGTTGCGGATTTCATGTTACCTCGCCCCCCGCAAAAAGTGGCAGAAATGTTTGTGAGTAGAATTACACGCGTAACCAGTCCACTAAAAATAGTCAAAGCATTTTTTAGACACTATCTAGCAATATTTGTGTTTTACATTTGTCAGATTTCCGTTAGAATATATAGTTTCAATGCTAGGATTAATTTAAGATTTTTTTAGAAATGACGATAACTTTGAAACTATATATTTTATCGGAAATCTGACAAATGTAAAGCTCAGATATTGGTTTCTAGATTGTGTCTAAAAATGCCATTGACTTTAATTGGTTAGTATTGAAAACATATTAGTGGGGAACCTGCATGCTTTAATTTCGAGGCATGTATTGTACCCACCACAGAACATTATAAGAGGGGTTAGAAATGCAAAGTAGCGCTTTTGCTTCGGAGACGGCTGTCGCCACTTGTCTTCCCGCTCACGCTGCTACAATTACTCCATGCCCTCTCGCTCGCACCACGCCGCGCGCCTTATGGTGTTATGCAAATCATTGCATAACCTGTGGCGACACGTTCCACGCCTACTTTGCACTTCTAACCCCTCTTATAATGTTCTGTGGTACCCACTGTCCATTAAAAGTGGCGACGGGCTCACTAACCGTCATACTGGATAGATTCGGTACTATTGGTGAAACGTAGATGTTCTGAGGCTTCAGAATATCTCTGACTACCCCCTCGGGGAACATAGTCGTGAGCATATGCTTATGTTTATTGAAAATATATCCAGACTTCGTTTGTATGGAGCGCGCCAACTGTGATATCCGTTTAAGCTGTCTATTGCCATACATCTCTCTCTCCCCCGCCCACACTCCTCTCACCCGCATGATGTTTATTTGTCGTCTCACCTCTAATACATAATAGCTCAATGGTATGCCGAATAAATTGTACTGAATAGTTTTTCTACATAACAGATTATTTTTAGGGGCGAATAAAATACTATTATTATTTAGTTCATTAAAATATTAATTAAGTTAGAAATATTTCCATTATTACGTAGAGTATTTTTTTGGTCGGATATTTATTTTTATTTAGAGGTAGTTATTAATAATATGATTTTACTTTTTATTAAGATTAATAATTGTGCGAAAAATGCAATAATCCAATCTTCCTTTTGGTGTAATCCACTCTAGGGTTCTGGGAGCACGGAATCGCATTTTTTGACTATCCATCCTTTTCTGTCGGAACGTCATTTGCTAGAGCGAGAAAGATAGCAGGAATCCGATCGCACGCGGCAGCACCGGCAGTGCTGCGACCTCTCTCGTTCTAGCCAATGACATTCCTTAGCGACACATAAGGATAGAGCTTGAAAAAATACGATTTAGTGCTGACAGATGACGTTCAACCCTTAATCACCTGCGTGATCAATGATCACAGGCGTGATCACCTGACGAATTGATCACCCAGGTGATCAATGTCGACTCTACTACCAAACAGTTTTTGGTGTACACAAATCACTAAATTCATTTTTGTATAGTTTCGATACAGGTTGTAAAAAAATGTATCATTAACCTTTAAACCACACAGTCTACCCATCAAACTGAACTGATGGGAGCAAACCTGACAGAACAAAAAAAATCTGCTGTTCCATACTAAACTGCAATACTGTACTTGACTAAAATGTATAGGTTTGTCCCATACATTTGAGTCGAGTAGGTAGTAGTTCTGCAGTGTAGTATGGAACACTTGATTTATTTTTGGCTTTGACTAATTATTATAAGGACTAGCCTTGCGGTAGCATTTCCCCTCTGCCACGGTATAAGCACAATTGATCTTGTGCATTTACATTCAATTTTACACCTTATCACTAAACGAGACAGCCTATAATTGCGAAATAATAACTTCGAACTTAGAACGTTTGGGGTTCACACGAGACTACTTTTCATGATATTTAACATTCAAAATTAGAATCTAAAGTTATTGGGAATAAAATCCAAAGTTGCGGATTTCATGTTACCTCGCCCCCCGCAAAAAGTGGCAGAAATGTTTGTTAGTAGAATTACACGCGTAACCAGTCCACATATAAATAGTCAAAGATTTTTGGGTTCTGATTGGTTTGCTCCCATAGTAAAAGTTGTTCAGTTTGATGGGTAGTGTATGTGGTTTAAAGGTTAATACTTTTCCTTACACCCGGTATAACATAAAATGGTATGTGACCATCCCATAACGGAATACCGTCGTGATTGTATGTACAGAATTTACGAGAATAAGAACTAATGCATTTTCAAAATAATCTTTTAACTTCATCTAAATAGCATTTGAGTTAAATACTTATTTTATACAGGGTGTTTTTTAATATGCTGACACTTTTTTAAGGGGATGATCAGACCGTCAAACTGAACAACTTTCTCTATGGCACCATCTCGAAATCGCGAAAAAAAATCTGCTGTTCCATACAAAACTGCAAACCTACTTGAGCAAAATGTATGGGACAGCTGATTTTTTTCGCGATTTCGATATTAGTACCATAGATAAAGTTGTTCAGTTTGACGGTCTTATCATCCCCTTAAAAAAGTGTCAGCATATTAAGGACTCTGTATTGACTTAAAAATATCGTGTCAAAGAATTTTAACAAAATCAAAAAACATTACCCTCTTTTTACGGCAAACGGGTAAAAAGACTCAAAATATATTTGTCAGAAAGCAAAATTTTTAACACGATTATTTTTGGCTCCAAAAATATAGCGAGGGGGAGGGATAAAAAATAGATATTATTTAAAATTAATTTCATTTAGGATTTATTCTAATTTAAGTACTAATAATTACGTGATGTCCTATATTTTGTAGGTAAACGAAGAAATGCGATGATGATAAGAATAAATAAAAAAAATTACAGGTTCCAACTTAATATGCTGACAGTTTTTTAAGGGGATGATCAGACCATCAAACTGAACAACTTTCTCTATGGGACCAATGACGAAATCGCGAAAAGAATACTGCTGCCGCATAGAATTGGGTCGAGTAAGATTTCAGTTTAGTATGGAACAGCTGATTTTTTTTTCGCGATTTCGACATTGGTCATATAGAGAAAGTTGTTCAGTTTGATGGTCTGATCATCCCCTTAAGAAAGTGTCAGCATATTAAGAACGACCCTATATACTTAAGGTGGTGCGTCAGAGCATCAAACTGAACAACTTTTACTTGACTAACTTTGAAATCGGAAAAAAGTGCTGTTTTATATACATTTTGGTCAAATTGACATTTTCTATGGAGCAGCTGTTTTTGACCAACATCGTAATCGCGAAAAAAAAAACAGCCGCCACATACACATACTCGAGTAGGTTAGCAGATTTGTATGAAACAGCTGATTTTTTTTCGCGATTGGTCTTATCACCCTCTTAAAAAAACTGTCAGCAAAGTTGGACCCTGTATAACGCATTTATTTTTATGTATTTAAAAAATATTTTTACCCGAACCGGGACTCAAACCCAAGACCTTTCTTAGAGAAACTACAAAACATAGAACACAACGTAAAAACAAAAATAATAAAATACACTGGCCTAATACATCTAAGAGAGGGCAAGCTAACGATTAAAATATACAAAATAACATAAAATCTTAACTAATACAAAAATATATACAATTATTGTGCTATTACATACATTATGAGTAGAGATCGGATAATCGGATGCATATTTACCTAAAATTTAGGAGTTGGTTTTTTTTTTTTTTTTTTTTTTGAATGACTTATACAGTTTGCTCAGGGAGCATTTACTGCTTTTTACAGCGGGCTTTTGGGGGTGGCCTTATCAGTGACGGCGAAGCGCCCTGGTAGGTCACCGAACCAGTGATTTAAGCAACCTGCCCAAGGGGCACCCCAGGGGGGTACGGACCTCGGCAATGGGCGTTGCTGGGATTACGCGACGGGTTGGGAAGCGGGGATCGGTGAGAGTTGAGGAGTTGGTTAGGAGTGCACTTTTGTATCGAAATTTTTATTTTATTTTTCATTATACAACGTGTTAATGAATAAGCGCAAAACCTCATACACCCCAACTGATTTACAACAAAATAATTAGATTGAAACAATAATTTCATTATTTTGATAGTTTAAATTTAAAGTTATTCACATGTTAAGTTTTGAGGCAAACATTATTTGTTATGATTTCAGCAATGAGTGAAAGCGCTAACGTGCTCATGGATACATTTTAAGAATCCTGTTTTGGTAGTAAGTAGGGTGAGTGTGCCCTTGCGGTGGGTTGAGATCGAGTTCAGTAAATTTTAAATTATACAAACAATTTATTTAATATTTTGAAAAAAATTCCCCATGTTGAAACCATGACAGTTCGATTCTGCTCTCGATTCTTAACAAACTACTTTATAGTTTTGCTTTAATTCATTAACACGTTGTATAATTTTAAAAAGTCGCCTCCATACTATGCATCCGAGTAGTTATGCATTCCCGAACTTCCTGACATCAAGGAATTTATTTTACCGAAAAATATCTTTGACTATTTATTATAAGGACTAGCCTTGCGGTAGCATTTCCCCTCTGCCACGGTATAGCACAATAGATCTTGTGCATTTACATTCAATTTTACACCTTATCACTAAACGAGACAGCCTATAATTGCGAAATAATAACTTCGAACTTAGAACGTTTGGGGTTCACACGAGACTACTTTTCATGATTTTTAACATTCAAAATTAGAATCTAAAGTTATGGAGAATAAAATCCAAAGTTGCGGATTTCATGTTACCTCGCCCCCCGCAAAAAGTGGCAGAAATGTTTGTTAGTAGAATTACACGCGTAACCAGTCCACATATAAATAGTCAAAGAAAAATATATTTTTTTCTTTTATAAATCAAATAGTTTTAAGAAGTCGCTTCAACACTATGCATCCGATTAGTATGCATTTCCGAATTTCTTTAAAAAAGATTATTTTTAAGCCACTTCCATAATTTGGTAGCCAAAAATGAAGTTTAGGTAAATATGCATCCTAATTTCCGATCTCTAATTATGAGTTTTAAATTGTAAACATAAAAGATAAAAGTTGTAGAAAAAGACTTCGACATCGATCTCGAAAATGATTTTCATAAAAACTCAAAATATAAATATGTGTTATAAATACAGATTCTAAACTTAAATGTGTTACTTGGGTGCTTTAGACCATCAAACTGAACAACTTTCACTTTGGAACTGCCTCCGTGGTCTAATGGTTAAAAGCATTGGGCTCTTGACACGGAGATCGTGGGTTCGATTCCCACGGGTGACACCTAGTGATATGTCACTTTGTGCGTTTTTCCCCAGTTGGTTAGGACATTGCAGGCCGAATCACTTGATGTCTGAAAAGAAAGATGATTCCGTGCTTCGGATGGCACGTTAGGCCATTGGTCCCGGCTACTATCTCTGGTGGTAGTAGTCGATACATAAAAACCACGTCAGAGGCCGTAAGGCATGTATTGTACCCACTGTCCATTACAAGTGGCGACGAACTCACTCCCCGTCACTGGACAGAGTTTCGGTACTACTAGTGAAACGTGGATGTTCTGAGGTTTCAGAATATCTCTGACTACCCCCTCGGGGAATATAGTCGTGAGCATATGCTTATTTTTTGTTGGTATCATAGAGAAAGTTGTCCAATTTGATGGCCTGAAGCACCCACTAAAGTATGTAACGCGTTTAAGTTTACAACCTGTTTATATGGAAAAACAAAAAGAAATTAGGTAAGGTTCTGACCGTCCCGAAAGAGCAAGGTCGTGAGTATATTCGTGTATGTTTAGGTAATGGCAGTAATAACAAAATTTTAGTTTTTCTTAAAATAAAATAGGTTTAAAAAACATCTGATGAAAACGCTACTGTAGACTTCTTTGTATGGAAATAAATACCATGTTTAAAAATCTTACCGATGTACAGTCGCCATCAAACATATCATAGAAAACAAGGTGGTCAAATATTTCTAAGCATAGCATAGCATAGCATATGCTCACGACTATATTCCCCAAGGGGGTAATCAGAGATATTCTGAAACCTCAGAACATCCACGTTTCACCAGTAGTACCGAAACTCTGTCCAGTGTGACGGGGGGTGAGCCCGTCGCCACTTGTAATGGACAGTGGGTACAATACATGCCTCGAAATTGAAGCATGCAGGTTTCCTCACGATGTTTTCCTTCACCGAAAAGCCAGTGGTGTTACAAATCGTACATAAATTCTGAAAAACTCATTGGTACGAGTCGGCCTGGACGGGGATCGAACCATCGCCTCCTGCACGGCAGGCAAGGTTACTTCGCCACTGGACCACCACGGTTATATTTCTAAGCAGTTCCAATTATCAACATTTCTTTACACGTAACCAATCAATAGCCGTGGTGGTCCAGTGGCGAGTAACCTTGCCTACCGTGCAGGAGGCGAAAGTTCGATCCCCGTCCAGACCGACTCGTACCAATGAGTTTTTAGGAATTTATGTACGATTTGTAACACTACTGGCTTTTCGGTGAAGGAAAACATCGTGAGGAAACCTGCATCCTTCAATTTCGAGGCATGTATTGTACCTACTGTCCATTACAAGTGGCGACATGCTCACCCCCCGTCACACTGGACAGAGTCTCGGTACTACTGGTGAAACGTGGATGTTCTGAGCTTTCAGAATATCTCTGACTACCCCCTCGGGGAATATACTGATGAGCATATGCCAGAGCTTTTTCCGTTCAAAACATGTGCAAAGTAACCTCATTAAAATTTGCTGACCCTATTAAAGTGCCGCCCGGGGCATTTGCCCCCCCCCTCGCTACGCTACTGGATATATCTGATGGCGACTGTACACGCAAACAGACAAACACGATCTTTGCAATGCATTTTATTCTGTGTCCAACCTAGTAAACGTTTTAGATGTATATTTTTCAAAAAATTTTGATCGCATAAATGCACGACTCAAAATTTTTAAGTAGCGTCGTCATCACACATTTTTTTAACAAAAAAACGTTAATTAAACTTAAAAAATAACGAATAATAACTAACAAAATAAATATTTACACTTAAAACTGAGTATCACTGTCTATTTATAAAAAAAAGAAATATTAATAACATAATAATAATTAAAATTAAATGGTAAATTTACTACTATGGCAACACTGTTAGGGACGTTTACCCAGAAGTGGGGAGTTTAAGCGGGCGCGCAAATAAACGCTGTTTGCGGTCAATGCCTCATTGATACCATAGAATAACATTTGTGGGGACTTGCCACATATGTCAACACCCACAAGTTATAGCTACGAAGCTAACAGATGGCGCTACGGTCGCACTCGCTAATGTGCACGTAAGACAACTTGCGACGTCACATTGGTAACCCGTTAGCCGCTACACATAAGGTTCACAATCGCATACAAGAAATGAATCGCGCGAGAGAAATAATCACAGAGATTCGATATATATACAAGGTCCAACTAAGATCTGTTGGACCACGGCCGGTCCCAAGGCTTCACACCTAGCCTGATGATTTAAATTTTGATCTAAATCATCAGTAGAAAGATGCATATCTCCATATTAATTTTGACATTTTCAACTCCTGATTTCAGAGAATGAGTTTCAAAAATCGCACTCCAGATCAATAGGGTTGTCAATCAAGACGATGCCTGCCTCCGAGCAATGAAAAGGTGATATATTGTCTCAAAAATTGTTTTTTTTATAGACGAAATATCTTAGAATCGAGCCATACATCCATGTCAGACAATAAGAGTTTCAAATGCAAATTATAGCCGCGAACAGGACTGACATAAATGAAGAACCATCGTGAGACCGTGACCGCAAACCGCGTCTGTTTGAACTTACCCTTAGTAAAAACATATTTAAATTTTTTTTTTTTTTTTTAAATTCGTCTAGGGTGAGGTAGAAATATAACAACTGTTGTAGTAAATTATTTAAAATAATAATCGAAGGCGTAGTATCAGCGGCCGTAGCATGGCAGCTTGTTACAGCGCTATAGCGCCTTAGCTTTCTTTCTATTTGAGCGTGATCGAACGTGATAAAAGACGCGATATAGCTGTGTCACGCGCATTACCACGGCCACGGAGCTTAGACAGAGGAAAATGCGATATAAGAGCGCGATAAAACGTTTATCGTGGCGCCATGTTGCCCCTGTAGGCCTCGCATACCACCCTCGAGAAAACGATAAAAATCGAGATGGCCTTCATCTTTGTTATTTTACGTATAAGAGCGCGCAAGACGTTTTTCTCGTTTTGTCGCTTTATCGTCGATGGCATGCTAGAGGTGCTGCTGGGTGTTTGTTGTTACATTTCTAACCACCCCCCAAAACATAAGAAAGATAATAAAATTTCAAAATTGTGACCGAAATAGATGAATTAACGTGAATTTTAATTACTATATTATCTAAGGCACTAAGTATGTAATATAATATAATAGAGGCAAGGTGCTGGTGGTGAGAAGCTGCGTTTACATTGAGATAGTTAACTGTCTGGTCTTTGGGTATACCGAAAATAGATATAAAAAAAATATACAGGGTGTTACAAAAGTAAAAATAAAAATTTTAAACTTTTTAGGGGATTGTTTAGACCATCAAACTGAACAACTTTCACTATGAGACCAACATCGAAATCGCGAAAAAAAAATCACCTGTCCCATACATTTAGCCCGAGTAGATTTGTAGTTTAGTATGGAAAATCAGATTTTTTTTTCGCGATTTCGATCTTGGCCCCATAGTGAAAGTTGTTCAGTTTGATGGTCTAAACCACCCCCTTAAATGTTTATTTGTATTATTGTAACACCTTGTATATACTATTATAAAATATTATTTTTATTATAAAATATAATGTCTAACAAAATTAAGTGAAACTATTTTAAGGGGATGATCAGACCATCAAACTGAACAACTTTCTCTATGGGACCAATATCAAAATCGCGAAAAAAAAAATCTGCGGTCCCATACATTTAGGTCGGTTGTAGGTTTGTAAGGAGCAGCAGATTTTTTTTTTTCGTGATTTTGACATTGGTCCCATAGAGAAAGTTGTTCAGTTTGACGGTGTGATACTCCCCTCAAAATAGTTTCAACTAATTTTGTTAGACCTTATACAGGGTCCAACTTAATATGCTGACAGTTTTTTCAGAGGATGATCAGACCATCAAACTGAACAACTTTCTCTATAGGATCAACATAAAATAAAATAGAACTATCATTTGTATTGTAACAAGACTGTACCAGACGGTCAACTATCTACAATTATTACTTACATACATTTTAGATCGACTTGTCATAAGAGACCTTTATAGTTCAGTGGCGCCCTCATCGCAACATCAAACTGAACAACTTTATGTCACCAACACCGAAATCGCAAAAAAAACTCTGCTCTCACATTTGGCTCGAATAAGTTTGGAGTTTTCTTTTGACCAGCTGATTTTTTTTTCGCGATTTCGATGTTGGTGCCATAGAGAAAGTTGTTCAGTTTGATGGTCTGATCATCCCCTTAAAAATATAATTCAAATCGATCTAAAAACGTAGTAAAAACGCCAAAGAGATCTAAAGTGAAAACTAACACACACTGTTATTATTAACGGCGTTATTAACGTTATAAATAACGTTATCCGTCTCGTTCGCGTTCACATCACTATCTATAGCTGGTAGATTATCTATAACCGAGCATAGATTTTCCGTTATAACGTTATTGCTATTAATAACGCTACTGTTTAAATCTGTTACGTCACTCGCCTCATTTGTTACATTTCTCGTGACATTTGTTACAAAACTTTCATTTGTAACATCCCCAGATCGATCTGTTACATTATTCGTAACATTACCCGTCGCATTCGCAATATTCCCCACGCCATTTGTACAATTACCCACCCCATTCGCACTATTACCCGTACTATTCGTCACATCTGCGACATTCCCCGCCACATTTGTACTATTACCCGCCTCATTCGCACTATTACCCGTATTATCCGCAACATTACCCGTCACATTTATCAAATTCCCCGTCACATTACTATTACCGTCTACCCCTGAAGCTAATTCGTCATAGCACGGAGGCATTTCTATATTAGTTCTAGCTTGTTCTTCATTTTCTGTCCTATCAGTATTAAGCCTATCTCTACTCAAATATTCTGGAGGCGGTCCATACAATTTATACCTCATAGCTTCAGTGTACGGAGGCGGATGAGTTGTAGAATTTTCCAAAACTGGGTAATTTTCGAAATTCGCACCCAAAAGTCTTATAGTTCTACCGTTTAGCGTATAAGTTTCATTCGAGTTTAATCGAACGAAGTCCAGATCATCTATGGTTAATTCTGCCACGTTTGGAGTATCAGGTCTTCGGTCCAGGGAAGCTCGTCGACCTAACCTAGGTATACTAAGTTGGAACCTACCTAATTGCAGCGTCAGCGGTCTTGGCCGGTTAATCTGGTCTAGAATTCTGTCTAGATTGTTCCTTAGGGTCCTCCGGCGGTAGAATTCGACAGGAGTCGCCATGTAGTTAAGGTCTCGACCGCAGTTCGAAGTTTCAGGGTTGAAAAAGAAGTCGGTGTTGAGATCGCAGTAGGTGGGGCTGCGGTAGTTGTCGAGGCGAGTTCGGTTCCGGGTCGGGGAGGAGTTGAGGGACGATGGTCGTACGTCTGTCATTTCGACGTCCAGGCATTGCGTTGGTACCTATGGGTAGAAATGTGTTTTAATGAGAGTTACCAACCCAAAAACGCCAGAAGGCCGCATCTTCTCTACACCTTCCGACGCGGTTGTAGATTTAAAAATGACGGCAGAATGATGATGATGATGTTATTTTTATTGTAGTGTAGTGGGGTGTATGGGTGGGGTGGATCGGACAAATATGTATACAGTCAGAAAAGTGACCTATTCTCCAAATTAGCATTTCGGCCCGCCAATCCTCTTAAGAACTCGTTGTTTGAATACGCCCTTAAAATTTTGTTAGTAATTAAAAATTATGGATACAGGGTGTTAGAGTAAACAGTTGCTATAGGAAATTCACAAAAAATTGTTTTGTGAGTTTCCTTTTGGTTTCTTTGGGAAAGTTGTTCAGTATCAAGGGTACAACTACCCCTTAAAGTAATGCAACTGTTTACCGTAACACCCTGTAGAACAGGCTGATGATGACTGGTACATACCTGTCTATACCTAGACGAGAATATGGCAGAGAGCCTCGCTAGTCCGAAACCGTTGTTAGTATCGTCGAGCTGCTCACTCTCTAGCGCCGTCTCGCTCGGCTGAGAGCACGCCGTGTTACACTGATGAACATTACATTATTATCATTATACAGGGTGTAAGCTTAAATATTTTGATCTGCAAGCCCTTAATGCAAAAATGGTCACGAGAAAATTATTTGTAATTCCGTGGAGAAAACTTTGCTTAATTGAAAATAAAACTAACCTTCCTTCTTAGACTACTTATATGCGGACCCGCATTTCCTCTCTGCCAACGTGCAAGATCAAAAAATCTTACGCATGCACATACAATTTTATACCTTTTCACTAAACGCGACAGCCTATAATTGCGGAACAATAATTTCGAACTTATGACGTTTGGGGTTCACACGACACTGTTTTTCATGATTTCAAAATTAGAATCTAAACTAATGGAATAAAATTCAAAGTTTCGTATCTCGTGCTACCTCGCCCCCCGCAAAAAGTGGCAGAAAATGTTGTCAGTAGAATTACACGCGTAACTTGTCCTCATATAAGTAGTCTAAGCCTGCCTTCTTTCTAACTTTAAGCTGGAAATAAAATGGCAACATTAAAATGTCACTGGTTTGAAGAGGGTTTGTTTGGCGCCATTGCTCCTGCTTGTTTCGTGTTATTTGAAATTCGTAAAAAGTTGGTTTTAGTGATATTTGTGACATAATTTCGTGCGGATTGTGTACCAAACAGTTGCGTAAAGCGACCGACGTAACAGGAATCTCAAATAAATACGATAACAGAAAATAAGTTTTGGTTCAAGTTAACTCGTACATGGTCATTTTGGCGGCAACGCGCGAGCTTACGAAATCGACCACAGATTCATCGTCATCTATCATCCCATCATCAAAATAAAGAATATAAAGGAAAAAAATTACGAATGGCTCAAAAGGACTAGTATCCAGAGCCGTTAAAGACATTATAACAACAACTGGTTTGAACAAATGTACTTTCTTTTTTTCAAATATTATTGATTATAAACATGTTTTTCGGAATTTATGTACGATTTGTAACACCACTGGCTTTTCGGTGAAGGAAAACACCGTGAGGAAACCTGCATGCTTCAATTTCGAGGCATGTATTGTACCCACTGTCAGTTATAAGTGGCGACGGGCTCACCCCCCGTCACACTGGACAGAGTTTCGGTACTACTGGTGAAACGTGGATGTTCTGAGGTTTCAGAATATCTCTGACTACCCCCTCGGGGAATATAGTCGTGAGCATATGCTTATGCTTATGCATAAACATGTTACAACCATGTCGTGCTATTTCCAAACAGATTATACCTAATAGAGTGAGCCATACCAATTGTAAAGTGTCCACTTTTTTGACGTTTAGATTTGAGTGTGTGGTGTCAAGTAGTATGGATAAAAGGCACCAAGTGACATATGACCTTATGTTTACGTGCACTTTTCACACACACTAGCTCAAAAAAAAGTCGACAGCCGCATAAACAAATATCTATAGTTCCATCTCCTTCTACTATTAAAGGTACGTCATAAGACAAAAGAGACTAACTACAATCGTAAATTTATGCGGACTCTATGGAGATCCTTCCTCTGAGGCTATTTCAAATCAAATTAAAGTAACATGTTTATAATCAATAATATTTGAAATTGGAGCAGGTTGTGTCATCTGTATCGTATGAATTCCAGTTGTAATACTGGACTTACGAGTTGGTTAGTTTGTAATAACTGCCAGTAGATGGCGCTACGGCGATAGAAAATTTCGGTAGTGGGCTCGGTGGCGAAATTGGACAACGCAATTCCCCGGTTTGGAAGAGTGCGGGTTCAAGTCCCGCCCGAGCGATAATTTTACAATCTTTAATTTGAATGTCCTTTCAACTTAAATGTCAAACATTTAAGATGTGGTTTAGACCATCAAACTCCCGACATATAAAGAGTACACTCACCAGTGATTCGTTGGTGGGTGAACCGGGCGACTCTGCGGTTGTATCATTGTCTCTGCGCGCCTCCTGTTCTAACAGTCGTGATGCCTCGTAGCACGGGGGGAACCGGTGAGCCTGTCGGCAAACATAGCTCTTTAAGAGAAGTTTATTCCGAATGCGTAAATGCGTGCTGCATAGAAACGAAGTCTGGTGATATTTTCAATAATAATCGATTAAAGTCCATGACATTTTGCAGAAACAATCTAGAAACAAATCTCTATGCTTGTATCGTGTTCGATTTTCGTTAAAATATACAGTTTCAATGCTAGGATTAATTTGAGATTGAATGTTTTAGTGTAGGTACTGCATGTAGTAGTGTAGGTACTGCATGTAGAAATGTAGGTACTACATGTAGTAATGTAGGTACTGCGTGTTGTAGTGTAGGTACTGCATGTAGTTATGTAGGTACTGCATGTAGTTATGTAGGTACTGCATGTAGTAATGTAGGTACTGCATGTAGTAGTGTAGGTACTGCATGTAGTAGTGTAGGTACTGCATGTAGTAATGTAGGTACTGCATGTAGTAGTGTAGGTACTGCATGTAGTAGTGTAGGTACTGCATGTAGTAGTGTAGGTACTGCATGTAGTAATGTAGGTACTGCATGTAGTAGTGTAGGTACTGCATGTAGTAGTGTAGGTACTGCATGTAGTAGTGTAGGTACTGCATGTAGTAATGTAGGTACTACATGTAGTAATGTAGGTACTGCGTGTTGTAGTGTAGGTACTGCATGTAGTTATGTAGGTACTGCATGTAGTTATGTAGGTACTGCATGTAGTAATGTAGGTACTGCATGTAGTAGTGTAGGTACTGCATGTAGTAGTGTAGGTACTGCATTTAGTAGTGTAGGTACTGCATGTAGTAATGTAGGTACTGCATGTAGTTATGTAGGTACTGCATGTAGTTATGTAGGTACTGCATGTAGTAATGTAGGTACTGCATGTAGTAGTGTAGGTACTGCATGTAGTAGTGTAGGTACTGCATTTAGTAGTGTAGGTACTGCATGTAGTAGTGTAGATACTGCATGTAGTAGTGTAGGTACCTGTGCGTACTGCATGTAGTAATGTAGGTACTGCATGTAGTAATGTAGGTACTGCATGTAGTAATGTAGGTACTGCATTTAGTAGTGTAGGTACTGCATGTAGTAGTATAGGTACCTGTGCGTACTGCATGTTGTAGTGGTGCCTGGTGGCGCGCTCGGCGTGCGCGTAGCTGCGCAGGGCGGCGCGCTTCATGTGCATCTTGCAGATGGCCGACACGAGTAGCACTACTGCTATCATGAAGATCAGGGCGCACGCTGTAGACGGCAAATAGAACATAGAATACATTATATAGTGATCCTTGCGTCCTCTCTGGTTTGTGAGATAGTGTTTGCTGGATTTTACTGCATTTTTGCCTCAAAAGCCCATTAATTGACCGCTTCCGTCGTAATTTTCCTAGATTTCATAAATAGAACACTCAACGATAACTTCCGCTTGTCACCTTCCCGCCATTCGCCAGCGTGCTCATTCGGCTCTGGCGTCATTTTGTTCATTGTGTTTCCGAATTTTATCGAGTGCAGTTCTGCCTCAATATATCGCGAGTGAAAATAATTTGAAAAACTCGAAACGTGAAATAATGTCGTTAAGGCACTCGTATAGTGTAGTTTTGTTAAAATTTAAAGCCCGTTTAGTGAATTCGGTTCGTCATGGCTCCCGAGAGTCATTATATCGTCGAATCGAGTGTAATGACGCCGCTCGCGTATAAAGTCAAAGTCAATATAATTTATTCAATATAGGAGCTTGCAGCACACTTATCAAACGTCAAATCTTTTTTAAAGCTACCACCGCGTCGGAACGTGTTGTCGCTGTAGAGAAGATGCAACCAAAAACTCTACAACATAACACGACTTAATTACTATTACAATATAAATTCTTAAGCTAAAGTTATGTATACAATAATACATAGCCGCGCGTGTCTACAGTCGTTGCGAGTTCAGGTTTGATAACTCGCGGGCCAGGTTTGTGCTTTCACTTTGTACAACGTTTGTGTACATGGCCACGTCGGCCCTCCATTTTCGAGGGAATTCTTCTGCCACCGCCGCGGCTTTCGGTCAAATTATGACGACTTTTAACGATGTTACACGACTAGGCCATCTTTTGACTAATTATTATAAGGACTAGCCTTGCGGTAGCATTTCCCCTCTGCCACGGTATAAGCACAATTGATCTTGTGCATTTACATTCAATTTTACACCTTATCACTAAACGAGACAGCCTATAATTGCGAAATAATAACTTCGAACTTAGAACGTTTGGGGTTCACACGAGACTACTTTTCATGATTTTTAACATTCAAAAGTAGAATCTAAAGTTATGGGGAATAAAATCCAAAGTTGCGGAATTCATGTTACCTCGCCCCCCGCAAAAAGTGGCAGAAATGTTTGTTAGTAGAATTACACGCGTAACCAGTCCACATAGTCAAAGGCAAGGATCACAATATGGATTTCATTGTAAGGTAAAACCTTTCTATTGTATTTGTTACATATTTCAGACGAGAGGTGTTTCAGGCCATCAAATTAAAACGACTTTATCTGTGGAGCAAACCTGTAAATCGCGGAAAAAATTGTTCTATAGAAATCGTAAATCGCTATTCGTGTCGGAAGGTGTTCCGTTGTAGAGAAGATGCGGTCAGAAACTCTACAGTAAACATCTTTTAAACAAAACAAAATATACAAAGCACAAATACTTCAAGTTCCTAAATTTAATAAAAAATCTTATAATATTAGCGGGTAGAAACCTTGCTACAACCAGGCCTGTCTCACTCCACAGCTCAGGTACGCTTGACGGCTATCCCCACCGAGTGGTGAATGTCAATAGGTTAGGTATACCGTGTAAACTTCTTGCTCAAATCTCATTAGACTTGCCGCCATTTTGTGAGTAGTCAATGCGAGATTTGAAAAACCTAGCAATGTCACGCTGCCAGCACGTGAAAGAAAGAGGGAGACTATGTAAAGGAAGCTTTCATGTCTAATGACTCGGTTCATTTTTGTTTGCACGCGCGCCGTTGTGTGGGTTGGTAGGTTATTCGCGAATTGTACGATAGGACGGGTGCGAATAACTTTGCACCTTATCGCCGTGCAGAGAGTATGTATGTACGTATATGCTCACGACTATATTCCTCGTGGGGGCAGTCAGAGATATTCTGAAACCTCAGAACATCCACGTTTCACCAGTAGTACCGTAACTCTGTCCAGTGTGACGGGGGGTGAGCCCGTCGCCACTTATAATGGACAGTGGGTACAATACATGCCTCGAAATTGAAGCATCCAGGTTTCCTAACGATGTTTTCCTTCACCGAAAAGCCAGTTGTGTTACAAATCGTACATAAATTGCGAAAAACTCATTGGTACGAGTCGGCCTGGACGGGGATCGAACCATCGCCTCCTGCACGGCAGGCAAGGTTACTCGCCACTGGACCACCACGGCTTTGCTCCAACTACAAATGTGTAACGTACCTGTAACGGTGTATATGGTGGACTGTATGAACCCGTAGTCGTCCGGCGCGTGACGGTCCTCGAACAGCGGCGGGTACTCCACCTCGGAGCTGCCTGAGGACATATCATCATCATCATACTCTGTACCACATAGCAAAGCGATCTGACACCAGACTAAAGGTAGCAAGCACTCCGGGCTGCTTTGACGGCCTGATAGCACAGTCTGTAGTGAATCTACCTGCTGTGCCGAGGGTCGCGGGTTCGAATCCCGTAAGGGGCAAATATTTGTATGATGAATATGAATATTTGTACCCGAGTCATGGTTGTTTGTATCTATATATGTATTCTATATCGTTTTCTAGTCATCATAACACAAGTCCAGGCTAGATTCTGGTACTTTAAATGTGACTAGATAATTTGTGTGACAATGTCCAAGATATTTATTTATTTCATGACGTCAAAAAGTTATACAAGCCACAAGCCTTCTACAAGCCGCCTCAGAGATACAGCGGCTGGTCGTACGGTTCAACTTGTCTACAGGGTCCTTCTTAATATGCTGACACTTTTTTAAGGGGATGATCAGACCATCAAACTGAACAACTTTCTCTATGGGACCAAAATCGAAAACGCGAAAAAAAATCTGCTGTCCCATACATTTGGCTTGAGTAGGTTTGCAGTTTTGTATAGAACAGCAGATTTTTTTTCGCGATTTCCATGTTGGTGAAATAGAGAAAGTTGTTCAGTTTGACGGTCTGATCATCCCCTTAAAAAAGTGTCAGCATATTAAACAGGACCCTGTATCTATATATTTTTTTGAATTTATTTAAAATTTTCAACAATTACAAAGGGTACAAATTACTTTACATTTCGCCAAAATGTAGTACGGTTTGTTGGCGTTAGATATAAACAAGGGCAATAGCAAAGCCATGGAAAATTTTAAAAAGGAATCTTTAAAACAAAACCATTTGTGATTATTTATATTAATTAATAATTATTGAGGATAACATAACAGTTAAAGTCGGGCCAATTTAATAGGTCATATTTGACATCTGTCAGTTTTAGCTTCGTAGTGAGGTCACCTGCTTAAAAACATAGATTAAAGTGAATGAATCGATACGGATTTCAAACATACGTGAATCGAATTATATGTGAATATCGCGGTTTGTTGGAACTACGATTTACTTCGTTATTTTTGGGTAACATCCCTAGTGTTAAAAAGAAAAGAAGTTCACAGACGCAACATTGTAACGACGTTCAGTTCTTTAGAACAGATTTTTTTGTTATGTTTAGAATGGTTCATTAGTGAAAGTAAATAGTAAAATTACCTTCTTTGGTCATTATTACAATAAATATATAATCGTAATTAAAAAGAGTAAAGCAATTGTGCAGTTCTAACTTCGAAAAACTAAACATTATTCTATGCCCGCCGTTACAAGGTTACGTTTGATGAAGTATCAATAGATGTCAAATGTGACTTATTAAATTGGCCCGACTTCAATTAACACCATTCCTTTAACATTTATCGGATGGTTTTACCTGGGACAGTACTTGTCGGTTGACTTTTACGAATTTATAAAATTCTTCACAACTCATGTGAAAATTAATTTGACATTGAAGAATAGCTTCCACGGTGTCGACTCCCAAGCGGGATATTTTATAGATACGGGACGAATGGCAACCCTATTCTACATACAAGCCGCCTCAGAGATACAGCGGCCGGCCATGATATAGCACACAATACTAGTAGAGCTCACCTTCAAACCTGTAGTACCTGCAGTGCTCCTCGCAGCAGGGCTGAAGAAGAGATACAGCGACCAGTCGAACAGTTCAACTTGTCTGTAAAGTGACTATAGCATACGATACTAGTAGAGCTCATCTTCAAACCCGTAGTACCTGCAGTGCTCCTCGCAGCAGGGCTGAAGAAGAGATACAGCGACCAGTCGAACAGTTCAACTTGTCTGTATAGTGACTATAGCATATTATAGAGCTCACCTTCAAACCTGTAGTACTTGCGATGCTCCTCGCAGCAAGAAGGCTGCTTGCATAGCGCGGAGGGACTCCTGCAGAAAGCCGCCTCCGAGATACAGCGGCCAGTCGAACAGTTCAACATGTCTGTATAGTGACTATAGCATATTATAGAGCTCACCTTCAAACCTGTAGTACCTGCGATGCTCCTCACAGCAGGACGGCTGCTTGCAGAGTGCGGAGGGACTTCTACAGCAAGCCGCCTCCGAGATACAGCGGCCAGTCGAACAGTTCAACTTGTCTGGACCTGGGGAGAAACAATATACACCTACATTAAGAATTGACCAGAATATTGATAAAAATTAATTAATTTGTTGAACATTCGAGGTATCAATGCGGCAAGCATCATGGGAGCGTTTGGTACAGGCTTGGCATTTAATATGAGTGAGCCACCCCTCTAGAATCGCAGTTCAGTGCCTCAGTATTTGATACTCTAAAATTAAATGGGAATAAAAACGCAAGGACTTTCCGAAATTGGTTTTATTTCATGACAGACGAAAAGTCATTTTTATCGTCGTTGAATCCTCTTATGCCGGAGTCGCGCTGCAATTCTGTCGGAGTACGGACGCGTGCGTATCGGCGCGTTGGGATTGCACGTGGCTCCACCATTTTGTGAACTCTTTTGTGCTTTAACCTTAAAACAATCACTTGAGATTATAAACTACTTACATTGGCAAAACTGCCGCGCTAGACTTAATAAATACTACTGATCATTTTCCTTCATATGCTGTCCACATAACGAGACATTGGCTGAATTGTGATAACACATCGGATGCCACTAAACAAAAATTTAATTGAATCCTCTTATGCCTAATAGCAAAGAGACGCTAAATGCTAATACACATCACGAAGCCTAAAGCCTTTGTCTTTAATTGAGAATAAAGTATCTTTAAACCTAAGCCAAAGTTTCTGATTCGGACATTTGGTAAATTTATTTATTTCAAATATTTTTGATATTAGTTATTTGATGACCAAACTAACTGGTAGTGTGCTTTTGGACCGCGTACCTAACGTAGAAATCCGTCGAAGAACTAAGGTCGACGACGTTGGAGACCGGATTACAAAGTTGAAGTGGAGATGGGCGGGACATTTGGCTAGAAGGGAAGACGGCCGGTGGACCAAGGCAATATCGGAATGGTGGCCGAGAGAAGGAAGGAGTTACGTGGGTAGACCATCGATGCGATGGTCAGACGACATTGTAAGGGTTGTGGGTCGTACATGGATCAGACTGGCACAGGACCGTGAGGAGTGGCGCAATAAAAAGAAGGCCTATGCCCAGCAGTGGGTTGATGTGGGCTGATTTGATTTGATTTGGTGTAATGGCACAGGTGACATTTGGGACATGATGGTGTTCGCACATGCGCACTTCATCCAAATTGTCTTTGACATATCTGTAGGGTTGACTTACCACGCATCGTATGAACATCATCTACATTATATACGTTATCTACGTCATTACAGATATCACGTCGCAAATACCGCAGTGTCTTAAAACGTCTTCGATCAGTGTGTGTTGCCAGTGATGACATATGGAACAGAAACGTGGTCACTCAAGGCCTCATAAAAAGGCTGAAAGTCACCCAAAGGGCAATGGAGAGGGCTATGCTCGGAGTTTCCCTGCGAGATCGAATCAGAAATGAAGAGATCCGCAGAAGAACCCGAGTAGCTGACATAGCTCAAAGAATTGCTAAACTAAAGCAGTGGGCGGGGCACATTGCTCGCAGAACCGATGGCCGATGGGGCCGAAAAGTTCTCGAGGGGCGACCTCGGTGGACCGACGACCTGGTGAAGGCGGCGGGAACCCGTTGGATGAGGGCAGCGCAAGACCTGTCGTTATGACGATCCTTGGCCTATGTCCAGCAGTGGACGTCCATCGGCTGAGATGATGATGATGATTACAGATATACTAACGTGAACAAGGCATCGGCTCGCACAGCTCCACGGCTTCATCCTCTCCTTGTCTACAGTCGTTGAACCCGTCGCACACGTAGGAAGCCAGTACGCAATGCGTCCCGCACCAGAACGCGCCGCGGCTGCAACGCAACGAGCCTGCGGACATACATCAACACTGATTATACAACGTGTTAACGAATAAGCGCAAAACCTCATACACTCCGACTGATTTATAACAAAATAATTAGATTGAAACAATAATTTCATTATTTAGATAGTTAAAATTTAAAGTTTAGCATTTTAAGTTTTCAGGCAAAAATGATTTGTTATCATTTCAGCAATTAATGAAAGCGCTTGCGTGCTCGTGGATACATTTTAAGAATCTTGTTTTGGTAGTCAATTGGGTGTGCCCGTGCAGTGGATTGATATTAAAATCAGTAAATTTTAAATTTTACAAAAAAACTATTTAGTATTTTGAAAAACATTACCTACATTGAAAACATGATAATTCGATTCTGCTCTCGATTCGAAACAAACTACTTTCTAGTTTAGCGTTAATTCATTAACACGTTGTATAGGGTCCTACTTAATATGCTGACGGTTTTTCAAGGGGATGATCATACCATCGAGTTGGACCACTTTCGAATCAAATCAAAGATTTTTCAATCAACAATAGCAAGTTGTTACAAACTAACCAACTCGCAAGTCAAGCAAGTTCAAGTTGTAATGCTTGACTTGCGAGTTCGTTAGTTTGTAACAACTTCCAATAGATGGCGCTCACGTCCCCTTAAGACGCAATAGATTGAAAATTTCGTTCTCTGAGTAGTGAGCTCGGTGGCGAAATTGGATAACGCACTTCCCCGGTTTGGAAGAGTGCGGGTTCAAGTCCCGCCCGAGACAAAAAATTGTCAGCATATTAACTGCCACTAGTAATCGATAATGCCTTTCTTTGCCACTTTACTACATAAATAGAACTATAACAAGGTCTCTGCTCACCCCTGCTCTGCACTAGTATATACTTGGTGACACTGAAGGGAGGTGCTGAACACATGTAGTGACCGCTGTCTGATAGCTGAAGGTCAGGCTTGGTCAGCCGGCTGCCGAGGGTCAGGCCTTTTGGTTCCGTCGTGTATGATCTGCAATGGAAACAGTTTAGCTTTATTTAACTAGGAAATTGGAGCATATGGACATATTGGTCAACTAAAAGATCATTGATGGCCTTTGACTATTTAAGTGTAGACTGGTTACGCGTGTAATTCTACTAACAAACATTTCTGACACTTTTTGCGGGGGGCGAGGTAACATGAAATCCGCAACTTTGGATTTTATTCTCCATAACTTTAGATTCTAATTTTGAATGTTAAAAATCATGAAAAGTAGTCTCGTGTGAACCCCAAACGTTCTAAGTTCGAAGTTATTATTTCGCAATTATAGGCTGTCTCGTTTAGTGATAAGGTGTAAAATTGAATGTAAATGCACAAGATCAATTGTGCTTATACCGGGGCAGAGGGGAAATGCTACCGCAAGGCTAGTCATTATAATAATTAGTCAAAGTCGATGGCTGACTAAAAAAGTCTGCTGTTCCATATAAAATTGTAACCACTAACATCTCTGCTGGTTTTCTCCACTTTTGTGTTTTTCTGAGCTGCCCATATCCATATTACCTGTTTATTGTTTATGTTTGTTTTAGATGGTGAGTCATTGGAACAGAATCAGAAGTCTCATAAGTATAAATAAACCGATCACTACTCGATAATTTTCTGTCTTCTCCACTACGCTGATATTGGTGGAATTATTGTACCTCAACACGATAACAAAGGCCATATTTCGTACTTACACTGTTTTAGTGCAACAAGGTTTAAGGCACAGAACATTATAAGAGGGGTTAGAAGTGCAAAGAAGGCGTGGAATCCGTGCCACAGGTTATGCAATAATTTGCATAGCCTTGTGTGGCCTGCGAGAGATTTATGGCTTAATCTAGTGGTAAATCATCTAAGGTTTAGACCATAAACCTCAGCAGACTTAAACGGTGAACTCAGACCATCAAACTGAACAACTTTCACTATGGAGCCTACCTCTATCTAAAAAAAATCAGCAGTCTCATACATTTGAGTCGGGAAGGAGTTTTGTATGGAACAGCTGATTTTTTTTCGCGTTTCCTGAGATAGGCTCCATAGTGAAAGTTGTTCAGTTTGATGGTCTGAGTTCACCGTTTCAGTATTTGCTAGGCTGTCACTTACACCCTGGATAGTATTTAAGGTCAATGGTTTAGACCTATAAAACTATTGTAAGGATGTTGTAGTTAGTTGTTTTTTTAATTTAGGTTTTCTTGATCGATAAATCTACACTAATATTATAAAGAGGAAAGATTTGTACCTATTTTTGTATGTTTGTAATGAATAGGCTCAAAAAGTACTGGGCCGATTTAAAAAATTCGTTCACCAATAGAATGCTACATTCTTCCAATTTGACATAGGCTACATTTCATTTTGAAAAAAATTAGGGATCCTTGGTAAAATTTGAACAATGTAACCGAAGGTGTAGAAAAATGAGTCTTAAAATTTATTTGTCTACCCCGTGCGAAGCCGGGACGGGCTGCTAGTCTTAAACATTTTGAGGGCGCCACTGAACGGTAAAAGGGCTCTTAACATTTTGTAATACCGTAATTTTAATTGTTATCACAGAACATTATAAGGGGGGTTAGAAGTGCAAAGAAGGCGTGGAACGTGTCGCCACAGGTTATGCAATAATTTGCATAACACCATAAGACAAGCGGCGTGGTGTGAGCGAGAGGGCATGAGTAATTGTAGCAGCGTGAGGGGAAGACAAGTGGCGACAGCCGTCTCCGAAGCAAAAGCGCTACTTTGCATTTCTAACCCCTCTTATAATGTTCTGTTGTGTAAGGAATAATTAGATTTATTTATTGAACTCACCTTTCTACACTGTCATTGTTAGCGGGCATATAATTCCACACATATATCCTGGGCACGTTGTCTCCCTTCAACTCGCAGACTAGCGTCAGGTTGTCTCCCTCCCTCCTCACTAGTACGTCCGTGTAGTCCGGCTCTCCGGGACTGTACAGCGTCAGAGAGGGAGGGAAGAGTTCAGTTGCACCTGCAAATTACAATTATAAGAATAACTAGAGTTAACCCGTGACTTTGTCCGCACAAATAATATACCAGATTTATCCATACAACTCCGCAACGAAATACGATGGAGATATACAGGGTCCTTCTTAATATGCTGACACTTTTTTAAGAGGATGATCAGACCATCAAACTGAACAACTTTCTCTATGGGACCAATGTCAAAATCGCGAAACTAAAATCAGCTTTTCCATACTAAACTGATATCTTACTCGACCCAATTGTATGGGACAGCTGATTTCTTTTTCGTGATTTCGACATTGGTCCCATAGAGAAAGTTGTTCAGTTTGATGGTCTGATCATCCTCTTAAAAAAGTGTCAGCATATTAAGTTGGACCCTGTAGAGTAGAGTGAAAGCATTCCTGCTTTTATTTATATTTTATTTTATGGTTGATTTGTTTTGTTGAGTCTTGTTTCAAGTGAAACATCTGTACGTAGGTACTATTCATTATTCTGTGTCTATACAAATTAAAATTATTCATTCACTTAGTATTATAGACATAAATAATGACAAACTTACATTATATTGTGAGTCATAAATAACATATTCATTTTAAAGCAATATACATTGTAATCGCTTGCCATACATAGCAATAATAAATAAATATTAATAGTACTATAGCCTCACAACTTTTTAATCACCAAAAAGATTACCGATTGCACCATTGCTCAGGGAGCAGTTACTGCTTTTTAGTGCGGACTATCGGAGGCACCACAAAGGGTCTACCGAGCCAAATGAATGAACTTAAGCAACCGACCTAGGGGCACCCAGAGGGGTACGGACCTCGGCATAGGACGTTGCTGGGGCTACGCGGCGGATTGGGTAGCTGGGATCGGTGAGAGACCGATTGCCGTTTAGAAATTGTGGTAAGGTACGAAATTACTAATCTAAAAACCTAAGTCTTACAGATCACAACCCGCCGTAACAAATTAAAAAAATTGTCTAAAAATTTAAATATCGAGGTTACCGTTTTTTTTTTCTATACTGTCAAGTTGTTTACCTTAGTTCAATACCCATATGTAATAGTAAGATTGTCTAAAGTTGCCATACAAAGCTATAAGACCAATCAAAATTGACTTTTTCATCTGGTCTCATAGCTTTGTATGTAGAGAGCTAGAACATGAGAGTATAGAAAAAAAAACAGTAATCTCGAAATTTTCATTTTAATTTTTTATTGTTTCTGCGGTTTGTGATCTGTAAGACTTAGGCTTTTATATTAGCAATTTCGTACCTTACAACAATATCTAAACGGCAATCGGTAATCTTTTTCGTAATTAAAAAGTCCCAGGGCTACTGTACTATAATATTTGTTCACAATACTTACTGTTTGCCATACATAATAATAACATACATAATAAACGTTTATTATTATTTCCTAGACCTTAAACGTAAATAAAATATGAAGGACAGTAGACCATAAGTGAAAGGACTCCATAAAAACACCGTTAGATATGATTAGATGCGAAAAAAATTTTAGGATGCCAAAAATTTCACCCAAACATTTAAGAATTAAAATTCACAGCTATCGAAGGTTGTACGGGGTAAACCTTGTGTTTAATTGGTAAGATAAGCTTTTAAAACACCTTAATTGACTTACCAAGGTCTCGGAAACACAGAATAAAGGACAAAAATTGCCAAAATTGTTACCAAAGCTCAATTTACATTTTAAATACGATATCATTAAATGGAGTGTTTCGGGATGTGTACTTACATGTTTCTGATTTAAATAGGATTGGGTTGAGACATAACAACGCGTACGCAATTGATGAAAACATTTTTTATTTACTTTTTGTACATTTTCGCTTCTGACTGAGTTTTGACGTTCAACACAATGCGGCCATTTTTGTTTAGTCTCGTCTCCGTGCTTTTTAGTTTCAAAATAAACGAAGTGTAATAAACAAGAAAGAGCACACAATAAACTATTTTGTATAGCTTTATCTCTTTTCCAATAGCCAATGATCGTAATAATTCTACTATTAAAGCGCAATAAAATTTAACATTCCGTGCTACGCAGGTGATTCTAGAATGCCTTTGAGATGATTATAAGCTTATATTTATAAAATTAGGGATGAATTTATTTATTTGATTTTATTTATTTGGGACGTCATTAAAAAATGCCAGGTTAAAAGTAGCCGAAATCGAAGGGAATGTATGAAAAGATGTATGGACTTAGAGGAAGCAAGAGAGGTGTGTCAGAACCGCCCAAAGTGGAGATCTATAGTTTCTGCCTACCCCTCTGGGAAAAAGGCGTGAGTTTATGTATGTGTATGTATGTATTTATTTGGCACACAAAACAGGAAATAATCAGTGAAATAATAACACATAGTATAAAAAGCTTAAATCTAGATTGCAAACCTAAATATGCATATGCATATGCAATTTGTGAGATATTTGAAGTATAGGTATTCAAGTATTCACTTTTTGAGACGAAAATTTTTTGCTTCCTATTTTAGAGCAGCGAGATAAAATAAAACTTGACCCAGAAATCATCCTCTTTGCTTAAATCGGATCGTTTTTGACATTTTGACTGTTTATTTTTGACAGTTCGATGACCGAACACCAAAGGAAAAACGTCGCTTTTGTATTTTGCGAAAATTTGTTGAAAATTACTTTCTTTTATTGAAAACAATAAGATTAAACGAAGAAATGGATATAAGTCGACTTCCCAATGACAAGAAACTACAATTATGCAGATGGTATTTCAAAGGTACTTAGTTTTTCCGTCATACAAACGTCCCGAATTTTGTATAGTCTTTCTCTTCCTTATTCATTCAAAATAAATCAATTTTCCATGTTTATTCCACATTATAGCTCTCATCTAAGTCTCTATCTCTACAAATAACATAACTAAGCTTTCAAATATCAAAGCAAGTAGGTTTTTATCACTAAAAACGATGACTCAACCAAGAAAGAACATGATATAAAAACATTGATTAAATTAAAACAGGAAGATAGGTGACAGGCCTACAGCGTATGGAACGCATAAATTGCGCCCCCGTCGCCTAATTTCGTGATTGAGTTCTATTTTTAATTTAGTTGGAATAAAGGTACCTTTACACCTTACCTGCCTCACTTTGTAAACTTTCTCTGTATCATCAGTCTGCTGGAAGAAATAACTTCAGAGATAAGCTCAGTGGCGTAGCGTGGGTTTCTGCCTTATCTAAGGGGGTGGCAAATTTGGTCTGTGCCCCGGTTTGATTGATATAGATGTGTAAAAAAGTTTTGTGCTTGCTTCGCTCGCTCCGTAATTTTTTTTTCTAGTTAGGTAAGATTACCTAGAAATAAAATAATGGTGCAAGCGAAGCAAGCTCAAAACTTTTTTGCATATCTATTCCGGTTGTGGTAAGACATCTTTTGGTTTATCCATGCAAAAATAGAAACTTAGAGCGAGCTCGACTATTCTCCTCAATACGTATTGGTTAGAGCCAGAGTTTTTTACGTACAAACATGTGCAAAGTAAGTAAAGTAAACGCTATGGATGGAGCGAAGCAAGCTCGAAATTTTGAGCACCACATCTTAGCTGTGGTCAGAACAGCTCGACTTTTCTCTGCTCTACGAATTGGTTATAGACAGAGCTCAATCAATCTATATTTTTCCCGAATTTGCCGCCCCTAGTACAGTGCCACCCGGGGCATTTGCCCCCCTCGCTACGCTACTGGATAAGCCCTTTGTACTTGTCTATTACGCTGTATTCATCTGTATTTCCGTGTGTACAATAAAGTGTTAAAATAAATAAAAGTACCATAATGCCTTCGTGTGCTTTTACTCGTTGTACAAATCATTCAAAAAGAAAAAACAAATCACACGGCATTACTTTTCACTCGTAAGATACATGAGTATGTAATGCAAGAATGTCACCTATCTTCCTATTTTAATTTAATCAAAGTATAAACATGTTTTTCAGTGGGCTGTGCCTTCCTGCCGTTTGTCTGGGCTGTGAATGCGGCGTGGTTCTTCAAGGAAGCGTTCGTGAAGCCTGCCTTTGATGAACAGAAACAAATTAAGCGATGTATGTATCCACTATATAGTATCATTTATTTAATAGTATTTTATTAGTATGGTATCTTCTAGTAAGTATATTATTATATTTTTTGAAATGAAAATTAAATTTAAAATTACTTACATAATTCACTTCAGCACATGCCTCGTCAAATTTCCAATCAATCAATCAATCAATTTGTCAATTTTGTTTTTATTTAATTAAATAGACTATGTATTATTGTATACATAACTTTAGCTTAAGAATTTATATTGTAATAGTCATTAAGTCGTGTTATGTTGTAGAGTTTCTGGCCGCATCTTCTCTACAGCGACAACACGTTCCGACGCGGTGGTAGCTTCAAAAAAGAATTAACGTTTAATAAGTGTGGTTGAAGCACACTTACACACCGCGTCTATGAATAGAAACTTTGAATAAATTATTTTGACTTTGACTTTGACTATCACAGAATTAATGATATAACAGTCTTTTATGCATGTTTTTGCAGGCGAAAAGTGAACTATATGATAGCAATGTTGTCATTGAATTAAAAAAAGGAAGAAGTCCCTTCTTAGTTACCAACAGTTTTATGACGGGGATCGTACCACAGGCCAGAAAAGATCGTATTTTGCCCAGAATTGTTGTGAAGAACATAACGAAATTTATACAAAAGAGAACAGATTTAAAGGATGTACTAATGCAATTTATTCAGAGAAAGGTATCAAAAGTTGGTTAGGAACTAACACTGGTACAAATAAAAACTTACTTTATATTAGGAATAGTAGCATATGCTCACGACTATATTCCCCGAGGAGGTAGTCAGAGATATTCTGAAACCACCACACCACACTGTCCAGTATGATGGGGAGAGAGCCCGTCGCCACTTGTAATGGACAGTGGGTACAATACATGCCTCGAAATTGAAGCATGCAGGTTTCCTCACGATGTTTTCCTTCACCGAAAAGCCAGTGGTCTTACAAATCGTACATAAATTCCGAAAAACTCATTGGTACGAGTCGGCCTGGACGGGGATCGATCCATCGCCTCCTGCTCGGCAGGCAAGGTTACTCGCCACTGGACCACCACGGCTTACTACTTATGTTTCTGTTTATCTAAAACATAATGGTACTCTAAGCCCTACAAGGCCAAAATCGAAAGATGCAAATCAATGTACAGTACTTTAGGTTTCAGAAAAAAACATTTTTGAAATCCCATACAAAAAATTATGATGTCATAACTCCCTAAGGAAAATATTTTTAAGAACTGCTGGTCAAAATGATTTGCGGTTTTTTTAGGATACCGACTATGCCTCTATCATTATAAATTTAATTGCAGATGTGATAATGAGTGGTGTTGGCGCCCTGGGCTGGACGGTGGCGCTTGCGGCGTGGGTCGCTATATTCCAGACGCAGCGGGTCGCGTGGGGCGCTACGGGGGACGCCTTGTCCTTCATCGTGCCTCTGGGGAGAGCCTAGCTTTGTCATTAGTTGTTTATAGACATAAGTAACGCTAGTAACAAAATAAGGTCGGCTGAAGTCAAAAAGATAATAGCTGCTCTGTTTTTTAATTGAATGAATTACTTACAGCTGAATACTCTCACATTTACACATACACACCCACCCACATACTGACCCAACCACCCACCCACCCACACACACACACACATACACACACACACACACACACACACACATTGCTCGCAGAACCGAAAGCCGATGTGGCCTGCTAGTTCTCGAGTGACGAACGCGTACCGGAAAGCGCAGCGTGTGTAGGCAGTGAGCCCCCACAAGGTGGAGCGACGACCTGGTGAAGGCGGCGGGAACACATAGGATGAGGGCATCGCAGGACCAAGAGTTGTGGCGATCTGCGGGGGAGGCCTATGACCAGCATATACAGGTTGTCAAAAAACTACACAAAAAAGTCCAAGTATGATAGTTTTCGAGATTTTGTCTTTTTTTAACATTGGAAAAATCGCCACCCTGCGCTCAACTTTTAGATGTAGACAGACGCCTTGTCATTCATCGTGCCACTAGGTAGGGCCTGGCTTTACATTAGTTGTTTCTAGGTTTAACTAATATTGTGAGTAACTAATAGGGTCGGCTGAAGAGCTGTTTTTTACTTGAATGAACAACTTACACCCAAACACACACACACCCACCCACCCAAATAAACACACCTAGTGGGAATAACAAATGGGGTGGGCTGAAGAACTTTTGAGAGTTATGCGGTTATTAATTAAGCTAAAGTTAATCATTTTAACGGGTTCTTACCAAACTCATTACTCCAAAAACAATAAAAACGCGGTAAGAACCCGTTAAAATGATTATGGCTGAAGAACTGTTTTTTACTTGAATGAACAACTTACACCCAAACACACAGCCACCCACCCACATACACACACCTAGTGCGAATAACAAATAGGATCGACTGAAGAGCTGTTTTTTTACTTGAATGAACAACTTACACCCAAACACACAGCCACCCACCCACATACACACACCCACCCACACAAACATCCTTATTTGTGATAGGTCTGCACAATGCCACAGATTATGACGATGCACTGAAACGTATAATGTAGGCTATAATTATTTAAAATCAATATTAATTTAATTTCCAAGCTATTAAACAAACAATAACTATACTCCATTCAAAATAGCAACGAAGATTTAAGGCTATTTTAAATTACAGAAACAGAGATTTGAAACACTTCCTCTCACTTATTCTTAGAACAGCTTTAGTAAAGTCCAAGATATGTCGGATAGTATATGTATCCAATAAATTAATTACATTTGGTAATCAGAATTGGCCAGAAAGCTAAATAGAAATTGGAAAATCTCGTTGTCCTTATTTGGAATGAAGTATAGTACACTATTTAATTGAAAAAAAAAAACAGAAACCAATCTTTTAAAAGGCTTTTCATGACCATAAATTATGTAAATATTTAAGTTTAATTTATAATTATTATTTTTAAGTTAAATGTTAATAAAATAATTTTTATAACAAAAATTTTGTCTTTGCTTTCCTTCGCCATTTGAGAGCAGACTATTAAAATAACAGAGCTCTGTCAGTCATTTGGGCCTAGCATGCCATACCCGAGAAAACGACAACGACTTTGCGTACAGTCAGTCTTCCATGCCTCCCGCTCGCGAGAAAAAGATACAAGTTAAAAAAATATATACTTTGACTAAAGTGTCAAACCTCGTAACTCCATTTTATTTTTCAAATTACATTTTATCAATGTTATTACTAATTTCACCATAGCACAACTCTTAAATCCTGTTACAAAGCCGTTACAATAGGGTACTTGACAACTAGTCAAATCAGCTACTCTTTATTGGACGTCAAAACGTGCACTTTGTATGAAATTTGTACTCAATTCTGAGTTGTGACGTCATCAACATTTCATTACTTTTTAAAGTTTATCTTGTTATTAAAAATAGTATTCAAGCTCAAAACTCAATGAAAATGGGAGTTTAGCGTTATTTTCTAACCTTTTTTTTATTGAGAAGATAAAAATAATATAAATTGTATGTAGTCAAATACCCAATTTAAGAGAAGTTTATTCCGAATGCGTAAATGCGCGCTGCATACAAACGAAGTCTGGTGATATTTTAAATAATAATCAATTAAACTCAATGAAATTTTGAACGGACAATCTAGAAACAAATCTCTATGCTTGTATCGTGTCCGATTTTCGTTAAAATATACAGTTTAAATTCTAGGATTAATTAAGATTTGTATGGAAATCTTTGAGGCACTGTAACTTCAAAACTACACATATTAAGGAAAATCGACAAGATACAAGCACAGAGGTTTGTTTCTAGATTGTTTTTGCATAATTTCATTGAGTTTAATTGGTTTGTATGAAAAATTTCACCAGACTTCGTTTGTATGGAGCTTGCCAACAGTAATATAAACATAAAATGATAAATAGAAAGCCATTTATGGCTGCCATTTTTCGTGGTGAAGTTTTTTGTGCCTCCTGTAAAATTTGATCTAATGGAGTTACGAGGTCTGACACTTTTGTCGACGAATAGATACTTTACGGGTGTACTGGACATTTTCTCGCTTGGTTACGTATGTTGCCGTGCTAGTCGTGCTGCTCATAACAAGCCTCTTTCTCAGTCGGAAAAGAAAACGAGAAATGCAAAGATTCAAATAATATTTAATTGATTAAAAATACACATATTTTGTACATTATTTACAAATAATTATAAATAACATGTATTGAACACGAAACACTAATAAATGCCGCACAAATTGGACACCACGTTTTATTACAAATGTCAATTCTTATTTATATTATTATTATTAATGTAAACAAAAATAAATATAATCAAATCAGATACCGTGAAATGTGGCGTCCGTTGGTAAAGTCGCCACATTTCACGGTATCTTAAGGGAATATAATTCGGAGCGTCCTCCATAGAAACGAAGTCTGGTGATATTTTCAATACTAATTTAAGTCAATGAAATTTTTCTGAAACAATCTATACTCCATTCAAAATAGCAACGAAATTTTAAGGCTATTTTGCATTACAGGAACAGAGATTTGAAACACTTCCTCTCACTTACTCTTAGTACAGCTTTAGTAACGTCTAAGATATGTCGGATAGTATATGACTGTATCCAAATTAATTACATTCGGTAATCTGAATTAGCCAGAAAGCTAAATAGGAATCGGAAAATCTGGTCGTCCTTATTTGGAATGAAGTATAGACTCTGTGCTTGTATGAAGTCAGATATTCGTTCAAATGTATAGTTTAAAAATTACTGGGCCTCAAAGATATCCATACAAATCAGAAATTAATCCTAGCATTAAAACTGTATATTTTAACGAAAATCTGACTTCAAGCATAGAGATTAGTTTCTTGATTGTTTCTGAAAAAAATCATTGACTTTAATTGGCTAGTATTGAAAATATCACCAGACTTCGTTTGTATGCAGCGCGCATTTACACATTCGGAATAAACTTCTCTCTGGCAGCATGGAATCACATTTTTTCACGCTCTATCCTTTTCTGTCGCTCAGGGACGTCAAGTGCAAGCAAGAAAGATAGCGGGAATGCGATCGCACGCGGCAGCACCTGCAGTGCTGCGACCTTTCTCGCTCTAGCAAAAGACGTTCCTTAGCGACAGAAAAGGATAGAGAGTGAAAAAATTCGATACCGTCCTTCCAGATGAGGCTCAACCCTAATGGAGAACATTTAATTTTATGAAAGGTACCAAATTTCGAAAAAAAACATTTGGAGATTATGTGATACAAATCAAAGATTCCTGGCCTGTACCACAAAGTTAAGGAATTTATGTACGGTAGTATTTATAATTATCAGTAGCTCGGCGGTGAAGGAAAACATCGTGAGGAAAACTACATACCCGAGAAGGAAAAAAAAATAGTTCGGACGTATGTGTAAAATATGGGTGAGCTTGGGGCAAACGCAATAGACTAACTACACACAGTGCTACATAACGACCCTTGCTTGCAATAGCCCAACCAACAATAATAATACAAAACAAATTTAAAAATTAGCAGATTTTTCTATACATTATTACTAGAGTTATTTGAAAAATTACAAGCTTGGCTGAATGGGATGCATTTCCTTTGCCTGAGTCTGAATCTAATCATCATATGACATTTCTTGAAAATTTTCTTAATCATCTTTCCGGACAAAGGTAACATTGGCCATAATGCCTAGGATGTCAGGAAAATTCAAAATTCATTCAATAATTGAAATAATAAATAAAAATTTGATCGACAAATACGTATCGCTTATTTTTAACCACATTTTAAATTTATTTGATAGCAAATAGGTGATAAATAAAAACCGGCCCAGAGCTGATAAGCGGCGAGAGCAAAAACATTTGATAGGTGCAAAAATGAACGAGTTATTGACGCGGGGCATACAGACAGACAGAATGGACGATAGTATAAGGGTTCCTTGTTTGACTACGGAACCCTAAAAAATGAAATGTTATCCATTTCTAATCATCCACATTTCACTAGGAGTGACCAAACTCTGTTCAGTGTGACAGTGGGCAGTGAGCCCGTCGCCACTTACAAAGAGGCGGTGCGGTGGTGTTTTGATTTATACTAATTAAAAAAAACTGGTAACACTGAAAATTAAAAATATCTAAGTATTAGAATACAAAGGGTTGCCTTCATCTCTGCTGTTTCATACAAAACTGCAGTACCCACTTAAATTATTTCGGGTTTGAATGTATGAAACAGCTATACCTCACGATACAGTGGCGCCATCTAGAGACTAATGATAGCACTAAATGAAAGCTCACCAAAAAATTGTCTAAAAATAAATTAGCTAAAAGTTCTAGAGAAATAATACAAAATGCATTTGGAATCTTTGTTTAAAGATAAGAAATTATTCTTCTATGAAAGGTCACAACATAAACGTACAAGCCAATGAGGGATTTTGTGACAGCTAGTTCAAAAAGGAAAAACAATATTTTAATATGCTTCGATGGATGATCCGAACACGCTCATGTAATACTGCATAGCATATGCTCACGACTATATTCCCCGAGGGGGTAGTCAGAGATATTCTTAAACCTCAGAACATCCACGTTTCACCAGTAGTACCGAAACTCTGTCCAGTGTGACAGGGGGTGAGCCCGTCGCCACATAATGGACAGTGGGTACAATACATGCCTCGAAATTGAAGCATGTAGGTTTCCTCACGATGTTTTCCTTCACCGAAAAACCGGTGGTGTTACAAATCGTACATAAATTCCGAAAAACTCATTGGTACGAGTCGGCCTGGACGGGGATCGAACCATCGCCTCCTGCACGGCAGGTAAGGTTACTCGCCACTGGACCACCACGTGTAATACTGCTTATTTAAAAAAGAACTATTTTTAATATTATTTTATTAAAACTGCAAGGGCGAGATATTAACATGTTTTTATTTTAATATGGCTATCAGAAAATCCCCCATTCAAGACAATGGTCTCGATATTGACGCGGTTGAAGATTCCATAAAGCAGTGACTCCTGTTCATGTTTTTTAGCAAACATTACACAAAAACATGAAACAAAATGGCGTCGCCCCACACAATTTTGTCTTAAAACAAGATGGCGAAAGACAAAAAGTGAAGCTATGTTTTTTTTTGCAGGAGGAGACACGCCATAATAGGTAAAATTACTTAAATACATACAGAAACAAAAAACTATTTTAAAAATCAAATTAAAGATTGAAAAATTTGTTTCGGGCGGGACTTGAACCCGCACTCTTCCAAACCGGGGAAGTGCGTTATCCAATTTCGCTACCGAGCCAACTAGCCAGAGAACGAAATTTTCAATCTATTGCGTCTTAAGGGGACGTGAGCGCCATCTACTGGAAGTTATTTTTAAAATTTTACATTTCAAGAGAATAGTCGCAAATTGTTGCTAAACTAATGTTAGGGTCATCTTATTACAAAATATTATTAAAGTTACGTTTGGCAACCCTAATACTGACCATAGTAAACTATACTCGGGTCAATTTGAGAAGAATTATTTGACATCCTTACTTATAAAGTTTGACGACCAATCGTGTCCAAGATGATGTCAAAATATCTCCCCGAATTATAGTAGAAACAACGAGTGAAGTAACATTTGACATTAATAGTATATTTATAATACAAGTGAGCTCAATTGGTTACTACAGTCGATACGGGATTGCAGCACGAGCCGCAGGCGAGGACAGTAAACGAGCCGAGACTGTAATGACCAACGCTCACGCGTTTCATTTGACGTTTTTCAACACACATGCGAGGAAAAAATTTATAACATTTTACAAATAGGTTAAAACAAATATTTGAAGAAAATGGCGCGTTTTCCGAGCTGTGCGCGTGTGTTCGAATCTAAACTATTGTAAAACTGTAACTGTACATTGAAGATTACAAGAAGATTACGATACGGTTTTTAGGTGTCCCTGACTCCAAAATTCCAAATCAAACTTTTTTAAAATTCTTGTCAGTATTATTTGTTATACAAGAGTGCAAAGTAGCTTTTTAACCGTGTGCTCAATTTTGATGACCGAACAAGCGAAGGATTCTAAAATTGGTATCCTGAGCGTCAGCGAGGGAATCAAAAGAGCACGAGGTGAAAAATCTTTGCAACACGTAACTTATCATCCCACCTCAGCGAGGAAATGACTAAATGAAAAAAAGAGGTATGATAAATTGGGCACCATGGAGGGATAAGTAAATAGCTTTAATGATGTTTTGAATTCACAAACTTAGTGCACACCATGTTCTAAATTCAATTTACTTTATCCTCTAGCGGATAAAAACGGCTTTTGCACTCAGATATCGAAGAGAAAAAATACTCTTTCCGAGGGATGAAAAATCTATTGGTATTGTGACCCGACGGCGTTCAAAGTGTTAAAACCTTTGCTAATTTCTTTGAATTTTCCAAAAATATTCTCTCAATAAAATTTTTTTTTTGTTAATTATGTTATTTCGCTCGTTATTTATTCTCTATCCACCCCCAATCGGGTACAATACTTATAGCACCAACGAAACTTAACTAAAATGAACTCTTATCTTCGTTTAAACAAAGTTTATAATTACTGTGGCGTTTATAGTTAGAGCAAATCACATTGATTCTAGTTTCTTAGCAGTATCAATTCGTCTAAGGGCTGAAATTTCGATCGCCATATAAAATTTATACATAACTATTTTACTCTAATAACGACCATTAGAGCGAAATACATGTAGGGTTTTTCTTAATATGCTGACACATTTTTTAGGGGATGATCAGACCATCAAACTGAACAACTTTCTCTATGGCACCAACATCAAAATCGCGAAAAAAAATCAGCTGTCCCATAAAAAACCGCAAACCTACTCGAGCCAAATGGGACAGCTGATTTCTTTTTCGCGATTTCGAAATTGGTCCCATAGTAAAAGTTGTTCAGTTTGATGGTCTAATGATCCTCTTAAAAAACTCTCAGCATAATAAGAAGGACCCTGTATTAAGGGTGAAATTAATATCATTAGCATCCTTTTAAGCTAAGAGTCTACCCATCAAACTGAACAACTTTTACTATGGTAGCAAAAAAAGAGCTGTTGCATATATTTGAGTCGAGTAGGTATGGAACAGTTGATTTTCTTTTGCTCCGATCGGTTTGGTCCCATAATTAAAGTTGTTCAGTTTGATGGGTAGACTCTTAGTTTAAAAGGATGCTAATGATATCAATTTCACCCAGCAGTTTATTCCTAGGAACAAATTTTTATCCGGCGATTAAAAATCTATTAAATAAAATAAAATAAAGAATAAATTAAAATCTATTCTATTCTTACAACTCGAGGAGAGGCGATTCTTCTATCTTGTCGCACTTTCATTATTTCCGATCTCGCTATCCTGTCAACATTAAAATATCAAATGTTAGTGTTAGACAACAATATACAGCATATGCTCACGACTATATTCCCCGAGGGGGTAGTCAGAGATATTCTGAAACCTCAGAACATCCACGTTTCACTAGTACCGAGACTCTGTCCAGTGTGACGGGTGGTGAGCCCGTCGCCACTTATAATGGACAGTGGGTACAATACATGCCTCGAAATTGAAGCATGCAGGTTTCCTCACGATGTGTTCCTTCACCGAAAAGCCAGTGGTGTTACAAATCGTACATAAATTCGGAAAAACTCATTGGTACGAGTCGGTCTGGACGGGGATCGAACCGTCGTCTCCTGCACGGCAGGCAAGGTTACTCGCCACTGCACCACCACGGCTAGCATATTTGTATGATGTTGTTCAATTAACACCACTGGCTTTTCGGTGAAGGAAAACATCGTGAGGAAACTTGCATGCTTCAATTTCGAGGCATGTATTGTACCCACTGTCCATTACAAGTGGCGACGGGCTCACCCCCCGTCACACTGGATAGAGTTTCGGCACTACTGGTGAAACGTGGATGTTCTGAGGTTTCAGAATATCTCTGACTACCCCCTCGGGGAATACAGTCGTGAGCATATGCTCATACAAATATTAGTCCCTTACGGGATTTGAACACATGACTCTTGGGACAGCATTATGGTAACAGTATACCCTCTTATACTAATTTTCAGTCTGTTTAGTGAGCCTTTGAAAATTGTTTTGGCGTTTGTTTCCATGATACCCGTACCTAATTTTCCTGGGCTACCCATCAAACTGAACAACTTTTATTATGGAAGCAACACTGTCAGAACAAAAAAAATATCAACTGTCCCATACTAAACTGCAATACCTACTCGATTCAAACCTTTGACAAATTTTTATAAGGACTAGCCTTGCGGTAGCATTTCCCCTCTGCCACGGTATAAGCACAATTGATCTTGTGCATTTACATTCAATTTTACACCTTATCACTAAACGAGACAGCCTATAATTGCGAAATAATAACTTCGAACTTAGAACGTTTGGGGTTCACACGAGACTACTTTTCATGATTTTTAACATTCAAAATTAGAATCTAAAGTTATGGGGAATAAAATCCAAAGTTGCGGATTTCATGTTACCTCGCCCCCCGCAAAAAGTGGCAGAAATGTTTGTTAGTAGAATTACACGCGTAACCAGTCCATATATAAATAGTCAAAGGTTCTGACAGATTTGCTTCCACAGTAAAAGATGTTCAGTTTGATGGGAAGAATGTGGTTTGAAGGTTAATGATACTTTTATTTACACCCTGTTTTAAATAAATGACAAAACTCACCGCACGAGCAGGAACAGAGCCATGAAGTTGCATGATATAAGCATGTAGAACACGTGGGACCATGACCCCGCGCTGGAGACCACGCCGGCCAGCATCGGGCCCAGCGCCGCGCCTGTATATAAAGTCAATATAATTTATTCAATATAGGAGCTTGCAGCACACTTATCAAACGTCAAATCTTTTTTAAAGCTACCACCGCGTCGGAACGTGTTGTCGCTGTAGAGAAGATGCGCCCAGAAACTCTACAACATAACACGACTTAATAACTATTACAATATACATTCTTAAGCTAAAGTTATGTATACAATAATACATAGTCTATTTAATAAAATAATTGATACTATACAGTAAAGTAAATAAACTATAAGCTAGTGACCTCAGACCCAAGCATGTTGATCATTTAAATAATCATCCAGTTTATAATATGCTTTTTTACAGAGGACTTTTTTGATTTGAGTTTTAAACATGTTTTCGGAAAGATTCAAAATGGTCTCGGGGATTTTATTATAACAACGTATACAGTGACCCATGAAAGACGTGTTGAGATGATGATGATGTATGTCCCATACATCATCATCATCTCAGTTGATAGTCATCAACACGTCGTTCATGCACTGTATACGTTATTATAATAAGATACCAGAGAATATTCTTAACTTGACGGACAAAAAGTTTAAGTCCCATGTTAAACAAGTCCTCTGTAAAAAAGGTTACTATAAACTCGATGATTATTTGAATGACCAAAATGTCTGGTCTTGACAATGTTACACTATGTAATTTAATATTGGATTTATGTAATTGTACTTTGTATATTTTGTTTTGTTTAAAAGAAGTGTGTTGTAGAGTTTCTGGCCGCATCTTCTCTACAACGGAACACCTTCCGACGCGGTGGTAGAGTCAAAAACATGACGTCAAAAAGTTATCTATGTGATATTATTTTGAATAAACAATTTTGACTTTTGGGTCACTGTATACGTTGTTGTATTAAAATCCCCGAGATTATTTTGAATCTTTCCGAAAACTCCGAGAACTCAGATCAACTATACTTCATTCCGAAAAAAGACGAGATTTTCCGATTCCTATTTAGATTTATGGCTAATTCTGATTACCAAATGTAATTAATTTATTAAATACATATACTATCCGACATATCTTGGACGTTACTAAAGCTGTTCTAAGAATAAGTAAGAGGAAGTGTTTCAAATCTCTGTTTCTGTAATGCAAAATAGCCTTAATATTTCGTTGCTATTTTCAATGGAGTATAAGTCCTCTGTAAAAAAGCATATTGTAAACTGGATGATTATTTAAATGATGAAAATGCTTGGGTCTGAGCTCACCAACTTATAGTTTTTTTACTTTACTGTATAGTATCAATTATTTTATTAAATAGACTATGTTTTATTGTATACATAACTTTAGCTTAAAAATGTATATTGTAATAGTTATTAAGTCGTGTTATGTTGTAGAGTTTCTGGCCGCATCTTCTCTACAGCGACAACACGTTCCGTCGCGGTGGTAGCTTTAAAAATGATTTGACGTTTGATAAGTGTGCTGCAAGCTCCTATATTGAATAAATTTGACTTTGAACATCTTTCCAGTGTCTTTGAAACATTAAAAAAAATAATAAGAAAACTCCTCATTTTTGTTTTCTAACAACGCCATCTACATTCTTAAACTGAGAGAGAATGAGTACTTTTGTGAGTTTATGTAAGTATGTGTAACAACGCCACCTAGTATAATAATGTGGAATTAACTCACCGACGCTGCCGGTGCCGTCTATGATGGCGGTGACGGTCGCGAGCGCCTGAGAGCTGCCGGCCAGGCTGCTGTGTGTACCTGGAGACATAGATCATTAAGGTGGTTGCCGAGTTGTCAATTTCATACAAAAGTTTGACGCATAATACGCGTAGACAGTATTAATAACAGTAATGTTTTATATATGGAAAAATAGTTTAGAAAATCTAGATTCCGCGTAACAAATAACATTTGCAATTACAATATAGTTACGAAGATATAAAGCTTTATATCTTCATAATTATATTATAAATTGCAAATGTTATTTTATACGCGGCATCTAGATGTTTTAAACTATTTTTCCATATATAAATATTACTCTTAATTGTACCGTCTACGCGTATTATGCGTCAAACTTTTGTATGAAATTGACAACTCTGCAACACGTTAATATTAGTTTATAGCCGATAAAATCCGACTGCAAGGCAAAGGCCTCCTCTCCCTCAGGAGAGGAAGTGGGCCATACTCCACCACGCGGGCCCAGTGCGGGTTGGTGGAGGCAAGTTAGTGGTCAACTTGCTGTAAGATAATTTTCAAGCCGCCTTAATAGGCCTCTGACCTGGCTTAAGAGGATATAATTCGAAGCGCGCTCCATACAAACGTACTATGGTGATATTTACAATACTAACCAATTAAACTCAATGAAATTTTTCAGAATCAATCTAAAAACAAATTTCTATGCTTGTATGGAGTCAGATTTTCGTTAAAATTTACAGTTTTAAAGTTACAGTGCCTCAAAGATTTCCATACAAATCTTAAATTAATCCTAGCATTGAAACTGTATATTTTAACGAAAATCTGACTCTATACAAGCATAGATATTTGTTTCAAGATTGTTTCAGCAAAATTTCATTGACTTTAATTGGTTAGTATTAAAAATAACACCATAGTACGTTTGTATGGAGCGCGCTCCGAATTATATCCCCTTAACGAATAGTTACAACGCCATCTGACGATGTATAATGTATACATACATATACAGTTATACAAACGTAGCAGGTAGACGTTCATTATGTATGATGTATATGTCGGAGATAGTCATAAGATCGAACGGTCATACGAGGCGCGCAGGTGCATTGAAGTTGCCTCGCGTGTTCACGTTGTCCCCACCATCGATCGTGCACTATAAATAACAGAGTCGAGCGAGGCACTACACAGTTTAGACCGCGCGATGACATTCCGGCCTCACATGCAGCTCGTTAGACAAAACGCGCTGCATGTGATGCATCGTCTATATCCGCTTCTGAACAGGCGTTCCAAATTGTCACTTAGAAATAAGCTGACAATTTGGAAAACTTGCATCAGGCCGATATTCACGTACGCCGGAGTGTGCTTCGCGCATGCCGCCCCCACACATATCCATGCATTGGAGATCATTCAGAATAGGTTCATGCGTACGGCCACTGGTGCGCCATGGTTCTTACGCAACGAGAACCTTAATATCGATTTAGAGTTGCCCACCATCAAGCAACTGCTCAAATGCATGGTGACGGATTATTTCGCCGCCCTCCCCCGACACTCTAACCCTCTAATCAAGGCAAATGCCGCCTACACCTGTAGGACTAATAGGCCTCACCGTCGACGACCACAAAACGTCCTCGACGATCCAGACGATGCGATCACGGTTGCCCTACAGGCGGCCCAACAGACTCGACTCACAATCGCAAGTTCTCAACAACACTCCACACTGCGTCGACACAGTAATCAACGTCCCCGCCGGCGGGGACAGTCGCGACCTCTGCCCACTCCTCTCACTTCTGGCGTCTACAGACGCTACAGGCACATACCAGGCCGATTCTCACCGATCCCAGCTACCCAATCCGCCGCGTAGCCCCAGCAACGTCCTATGCCGAGGTCCGTACCCCCCTGGGTGCCCCTAGGTCGGTTGCTTAAGTTCATTCAATTGGCTCGGTGACCCTTCTGGTCCCTCCAATAGTCCGCAGTAAAAAGCAGTAAATGCTCCCTGAGCAAAGCTGTATACGTCATTCCAAAAAAAAAAAAAAAAAAAAAAAAAAAACGCACTACACAGTCGGCTGGGCACGCCGCCGCACCTAACTCAATACTACGTCATATTCTAGGATGCTATGGAGTTTCTTGCCGTTTCTTCTCCATGGTATTTACTTGTGAAACGGTGGTAAATGTAGAGTCAGTAAAAGTCATAACAGATGATGATCATTAAGGAAATAAAAGATAATGATAATCCGATTCTTACCTTTCATTTGAAATCATTACCACGTATCCTACCAGTTGCCTATATATAATAAATCATAAATAAATATCTTGGACATTGTCACACAAATTATCTCGTCACATTTAAAGTACCAGAATCTAGCCTGGACTTGTGTTATGATGACTAGACAACGATATAGAATAAATATATAGATACAAACGTCCATGACTCGGGTACAAATATTCATATTCATCATACAAATATTTGTCCTTTACGGGATTCAAACCCGCGACCCTCGGCACAGCAGGCAGGTTCACTACCGACTGTGCTATCGGGTCGTATACAACGTGTTAATGAATTAACGCAAAACTAGAAAGTAGTTTGTTTGGAATCGAGAGCAGAATCGAATTATCATGTTTTCAACATAGGTACTTTTTTCAAAAAATTAAATATTTGTTTGTAAAATTTAAAATTTACTGAATTCGATCTCAACCCACCGCAAGGGCACACTCGCCCTACTTACTACCAAAACAAGATTCTTAAAATGTATCTACGAGCACAGTAGCGCTTTCATTGATTGCTGAAATGATAACAAATCATTTTTGCCTGAAAACTTTAAATGCGAATAACTTTAAATTTTAACTATCAAAATAATGAAATTATTGATTCAATCTAATTATTTTGTTATAAATCAGTTAAGGTGTATGAGGTTTTGCGCTTATTCATTAACACGTTGTACAACACACATATACAACAGTTATACAAACCTAGTTCAGCGCTGACGGCGGTGGTAATAAGAGCGTAGGGTCCGTTGACTAAGACTCCGGTGGCGACAAGCAGACAGACATTCATTATATATGATGAGGCGCCCCAAGTCTGATATGCGAGTAACTGCGGAACAAATTTCACGTTAAGTAGGTACTCGTTTTCTGGTGTCCCATGGATAGCCGTGGTGGTCCAGTGGCGAGTAACCTTGCCTGCCGTGCAGGAGGCGATGGTTCGATCCCCGTCCAGGCCGACTCGTACCAATGAGATTTTCGGAATTTATGTAGTGGCTTTTCGGTGAAGGAAAACATCGTGAGGAAACCTGCATGCTTCAATTTCGAGGCATGTATTGTACCCACTGTCCATTATAAGTGGCGATGAGCTCACCCCCCGTCACACTGGACAGAGTTTCGGTACTGATGAAACGTGGATTTTCTGGTTTCTGAATATCTCTGACTACCCCCTCGGGGAATATAGTCATGCTAATACGCTAGATGGCGCTTGAGTCGTGGACATACCATAGGAGCTTGTAGTATATAGAACGCGCAGCATACTAGGCCGGGGCAGGATGTGAAATCAGCTATAAGCCCGGCTAGTATGGCGCCCGCTATTCCTCCCACGTCGAACACTGTGCTAAGGTCGCCCGACTGTTTGGGAGTCAGGTGTGCTGAGGAGACAAATAAAGATTGTGTTAAATATGGTATGAAATCCGACCGTAAAATTAGGTATTTGACTATATACAATACAGGGTCCTTCTTAATATGCTGACACTTTTTTAAGCGGATGATCAGACCATCAAACTGAACAACTTTCTCTATGGCGCCAACTACGAAATCGCGAAAAAAAAATCAGCTGTTCTATACAAAACTGCAAACCTACTCGAGCCAAATGTATGGGACAGCAGAATTTTTTTTTTGCGATTTCGATGTTGGTCCCATAGAGAAAGTTGTTCAGTATCATAAAAAAAAAAAAGGTTTATTTACTTCAACTTAGCCTCATTTACAATACTTTACCAAATGTAAAAATTAATTACTTAGTACACCAGGCATGAACATAGTAAATGGGGCTTTGATTTATCAAAATCTTTAACTATTTATATGTGGACTGGTTACGCGTGTAATTCTACTAACAAACATTTCTGCCACTTTTTGCGGGGGGCGAGGTAACATGAAATCCGCAACTTTGGATTTTACTCCCCATAACTTTAGATTCTAATTTTGAATGTTAAAAATCATGAAAAGTAGTCTCGTGTGAACCCCAAACGTTCTAAGTTCGAAGTTATTATTTCGCAATTATAGGCTGTCTCGTTTAGTGATAAGGTGTAAAATTTAATGTAAATGCACAAGATCAATTGTGCTTATACCGTGGCAGAGGGGAAATGCTACCGCAAGGCTAGTCCTTACAATAATTAGTCAAAGATCAAAATGGAACCTCTGACTCCCAAACAAGGATAGCCTGGGCTATGTGAGTCAGCGCTCTTCACATTTAGGTGAAAATTTGTGTTAATGGTCTGATCATCCCCTTAAAAAAGTGTCAGCATATTAAGGGCCTATGTCGAAAAATAATTGAAGCGAATTGGGCGTGTGATAGCTTATATTACTGCCTGATGCGAGAGAAAGAGATGGGGCGGTGCGCGCGCCTGAAACGACGCAAGAGTTAAACAAAACTTTATTTAATTGTAATTGTACTATTTATGTAAGTTCAATTCTGCTCTAATCAAACTTTATAAAATATCAATCTCTTTTTTTTAAATCAAGTCTCGTGTTTCTATTATTCACCGTTTAGCAGTTCCAAGCGTTTATCGATACAGACGGAGGCTACTTTGGCTTGTTTTTCTATCGTGAAAATGTGTCTTAATCGTGTTTTGGCTCTAATCAAAACTTCAATTATATGTTCAAGTTACACATATCCGCAAATCATACTCCTACTGTTAGTACTTCATGAGATATGATGCTTTGAAGAATCCTATTTTTTTTCGCATATCCTCTTAAGAAGGACCCTGTATTAAAAAAAAAATATACTCACTCGACGTATTAATATACAACGGCAGCCAATACAAGAACGTATAACTGACGAGCTTTGCGAAGAACAGAGAGAAAGAGAACTCCATCACGCCGGGGATGGCCAGCGCGCGAGAGAGGGACACCGCGCTACTGCCGGACAGGGACGACGAGCTGCTGCGGCGGAGCAGCGCTGTCTGTTCTGTCGCCTCCTCGGGCTGCTGGGTGAGCGAGAGGGATACTTTTGAAACTTCACATAGTCACAGAACAGATAATTGTATACTATACTATATAACTTTAGCTTAAGAATTTATATTGTAATAGTTATTAAGTCGTGTTATGTTGTAGAGTTTCTGGCCGCATCTTCTCTACAGCGACAACACGTTCCGACGCGGTGGTAGCTTCAAAAAATATTTGACGTTTGATAAGTGTGCTGCAAGCTCCTATATTGAATAAATTATATTGACTTTGACTTTGAATACTACATTCAGAACAGCCACTCCCTGCCCCTCTCAAAGTCAAAGTCAAAGTAAATATATTTATTCAATATAAGAGCTTGCAGCACACTTATCAAACGTCAAATCTTTTTTAAAGCTACCACCGCGTCGGAACGTGTTGTCGCTGTAGAGAAGATGCGGCCAGAAACTCTACAACATAACACGACTTAATAACTCCACCTCTCTGACTTCAGATCCCCCACCTCACCTCACACTTTCTGGGGAACTTGAGGGAAGCCGATCAAGGGAATGCAGTCAGGCGCACTCGTAGTATTTGACTACATAAAATTAAGTCTTTTCAGTGCATAAAAACGTTGAAAAATAACGCTAAAAACACATTTTCAGTGAGTCTTTAGCTCAAACACTATTTTTAATAACAGAATGAACTATTAAAAGTAACGAAATGTATAATGATGTTCATACGATGCGTGGTAAGTCAACCCTACACATATGTCATGCACAATTGGCTCAAAGTGCGCATGTGCGAACGCCATCATGTCAGATCCAAAACGTTGTTTGAAGTGTCGGATCTTTGCTCAGGGTACCAAAGACATTAGAAAACTATATATAAATATCTAATAGCCGTGGTGGTCCAGTGGCGAATAACCCTGCCTGCCGTGCAGGAGGCGTTGGTTCGATCCCCGTCCAGGTCGACTCGTACCAATGAGTTTTTAGGAATTTATGTACGATTTGTAACACCACTGGCTTTTCGGTGAAGGAAAACATCGTGAGGAAACCTGCATGCTTCAATTTCGAGGCATGTGTTGTACCACACAACAAGTGGCGACGGGCTCACTCCCCGTCACACTGGACAGAGTTTCGGTACTACTGGTGAAACGTGGACGTTCTGATGTTTTAGAATATCTCAGACTACCCCTTCGGGGAATATAGTCGTGAGCATATGCTATACAAGGTGTTACAAAAATACAAATAAACTTTTAAGGGGGTTGTTTAGACCATCAAACTGAACAACTTTCACTATGGGACCAATAACGAAATCGCGAAAAAAAAATCTCATGTTCCATACTAAACTACAAATATACTCGAGCTAAATGTATGGGAATGATCTTTTTTTTTATCGCGATTTCGAAGTTGGTCCCATAGTGAAAGTTGTTCAGTTTGATGGTCTAAACAACCCCCTTAAAAGTTTAAAATTTTTATTTTTACTTTTGTAACACTTTGTATAAATATCTATCTATATAATTACCTGCGTGTTGGCAGAGTGTCTGTTTGGTCGTAAATTCGCCGCCTGTGGAACATCGCATCTGTTAGTGTTTAGTATAGTGCTGCATGCTTGTGCTTGGATGTGATGTGATGCTTTTATATTAATAGGGAAAACACTCTTCTGTGAAGACAGACGAGAAGTCGTTTAGTTTCAAAATGTCCCTTTCCCAAAATGTACCCCGGTTTCAAAATGTCACTTTCCCAAAATGCCCCTTCCCCAGAATGTCCCCCGGTTTCAAAATGTCACTTTCCCAAAATTCCCCTTCCCCAGAATGTCCCCCGGTTTCAAAATGTCACTTTCCCAAAATTCCCCTTCCCCAGAATGTCCCCCGGTTTCAAAATGTCACTTTCCCAAAATTCCCCTTCCCCAGAATGTTCCTTTTCCAAAATGTCCCCCGGTTTCAAATTGTCCCTTTACCAAAATGGCCCTTCCCCAAAATGTTCCCTGCCTAAAGACTTCCCTTTTTAGGGTTCCGTCTGTCAACATGTAACATATAAAAGTAAAAAAGGGACATTCTGGGAAAGGGACAATATGAAACCGGGGGACATTTTGAGAATGGGATATTTTGAAACTAAACGACTCTTCTTCAAATTCAATTTAATTCATTTTTCTTTTATAAGATGAAGATAAATAATTCGATTTTCTGACTGAATTTGAAGATAAAGAAAAATTTGAAGAAAAGAAAAAGAAAGAAAGAGAAAGAGAAAAGAATAAGAGGTCCTTGTAAGATAGTTTGTTTTTGAAAAATATTATAAATCGATATGAGTAAAATATCGTCTTGACGAAAAGGAGTATAATCGAACAAAACGCTGGTCAGTTGCTTGATTTTGGCATTCTAGCAAATGAAGTGGCGCTTGCCTTTTTTAAATACTGAAATATACAACGTGTTAATGAATAAGCGCAAAACCTCATACACCCCAACTGATTTATAACAAAATAATTAGATTGAAACAATAATTTTATTATTTTGATAGTTAAAATTTAAAGTTATTCACATTTTAAGTTTTCAGGCAAAAATGATTTGTTATCATTTCAGCAATGAATGAAAGCGCTAACGTGCTCATGGATACATTTTAAGAATCTTTCGTTTGGTAGTAAGTAGGGCGAGAGTGCCCGAGCGCTAGGATGATATCGAGTTCAGTAAATTTTATAACAAATTATTTAATATTTTGAAAAAAATTACCTATGTTGAAACCATGATAATTCGATTCTGCTCTCGATTCTAAACAAACTACTTTCTAGTTTTGCGTTAATTCATTAACACGTTGTATACAGGGTGTAAGGAAAAGTATCATTAACCTTTAACCTTTCGGCTGCAGGAACTCGGATCCGCGCGTCGAAAACAACAGATTTATATTGTGTCTGTATTTCCCGGCATACGACAGGTTATGACCACATACTCTCCCCATCAAACTGAACAACTTTTAGTATGGGAGAAAACCTATCAGAACATAAAAAATATCAGCTGTCCCATCTTGTTGTTCAGTTTGATAGGTAGAGTATGTGGTTTAAAGGTTAATGATAGTTTACCTTACACCCTGTATACATTAGAATAAGAAAAAGTGAAGTTTAAGGGGATATAATTCGGAGCGCGCTCCATACAAACGTACTATGGTGATATTTTCAATACTAACCAATTATACTCAATGAAATTTTACAGAATCAATCTTGAAACAAATATCTATGCTTGTATGGAGTCAGACATTCGTTAAAATATACAGTTTCAATGCTAGGATTAATTTAAGATTTGTATGGAAATCTTTGAGGCACTGTAACTTTAAAACTATACATTTTAACGAAAATCTGACTCCATACAAGCATAGAAATTAGTTTTTAGATTGATTCTGTAAAATTTCATTGAGTTTAATTGGTTAGTATTGAAAATATCACCATAGTACGTTTGTATGGAGCGCGCTCCGAATTATATCCTCTTAAGAGCAATGCTTTTTATTTACGAAATGTTATAATACTTATTAGTTTAGTAAGGAGCCTCACAAACATTTTTAGTAACAAATTTATTAGTTATTATTTATTTTAAAACAAATCCTAACCATGCACAGTTGGAGATATTAAAAAAATATTATTATTAATAATTTTTATTTGAACAATAACATTTCATTTTTATTTAATAACCTTAATTAATACCTTAATTATGTAAAATTATATAATCACCTGGTCTCCAACGATGACTTGGGCAGGTTCCTCCTCATCGGTCTCTGATCTCCTCGACTGACGACTTGGCTATAAACAATTTAACTATTATTTATATAGGGTCCTTCTTAATATGCTGACACTTTTTTAAGGGGATGATCAGACCATCAAACTGAACAACTTTCTCTATTGGACTTAGAACGAAATCACGAAAAAAAAATCAGCAGTCTGATACATTTGGCTCGAGTAAGTTTGCAGTTTTGTATGTAAGAGCAGATTATTTTTTCGTGATTTCGATGTTGGTGTCATAGAGAAAGTTGATCAGTTTGACGGTCTAATCTTGCCCTTAAAAAAGTGTCAGCATATTAAGTTGGACCCTGTATAGTTCTCGAACTAAATAGTTGCTATGTAGTCGGGGAATTCTACGGATTTTTGTATGGAGAAGGTTGCATTAATTGCACTTTGGTGATAATTTGGATTATAGTAGAAAAATACCTGAAAAACATAAATTCTGAATAATCCCCGATTTTCTATTGTGTATTATTGAATAATTAAGACATTTACAAAACATTAAATTTAGGTATGAACAAAAAATGGAAAACTGGTGATTTTGTACAGGATGGCTTCATTCAATACGTTTTATTTATAACGATAATAATCCACGGTTAATATCTTAAATTTGAGTAGATATTTAATATTTTGTACATCTTCAAAAATTAAAACCTCAAAACTAAATTATTTACTGTTTGATTGTACACATTAAATTTGCCTTGTGATAATTAACTGTCTCTTTTGCTAGTATGTTGGAAGAAATATCTTTCGAAATAAGCTTGCCCTTTGTACATTTATATCGATTTTAAGGTATTTCTCTGGTTCCTGAGCCAATATAACCACGAAATCTCGACAAAAGTGTTATAAAATAACAGTAATATTATTTCAAACACAATTTAATGCAATCTCAAACCTTATTTTTCCTAGACTAATGCGAATTCTACCTTTTAACTTACCCACACACACAGTACTCACACTATGAGACAGCACAATGCCGACGCAGCGCGGCTCGGCCGGCAGGAACATGAACACGACTAAGGCCACGCAGCCCATCACCAGCGCCGGGTACACGAACGATAGCGCCCAGTCTCGTTCCACGAACGCTGCCGCCATTAGAGTACCTGTGGGGAATGTGAGTCATACTCATATACAACGTGTTAATGAATTAACGCAAAACTAGAAAGTAGTTTGTTTAGAATCGAGAGCAGAATCGAATTATCATGTTTTCAACATAGGTAATTTTTTTCATAATATTAAATAACTTGTTTGTAAAATTTAATATTTACTGAACTCGATCTTAACCCACTGTACGGGCACACTCACCCTACTTCCTACCGAAACAAGATTCTTAAAATGTATCCATGAGCACGTCAGCTCTTTCATTCATTGCTGAAATGACAACAAATCATTTTTGCCTCAAAACTTAAAATGCATATAACTTTAAATTATAACTATCAAAATCATGAAATTATTGTTTGAATCTAATTATTTTGTTATAAATCAGTTGGGGTGTATGAGGTTTTGCGCTTATTTATTAACACGTTGTATACACTCACGGCTTTGACTATTTATATGTGGACTGGTTACGCGTGTAATTCTTCTAACAAACATTTATGCCACTTTTTGCGGGGGGCGAGGTAACATGAAATCCGCAACTTTGGATTTTATTCCCCATAACTTTAGATTCTAATTTTGAATGTTAAAAATCATGTAAAGTAGTCTCGTGTGAACCCCAAACGTTCTAACTTCGAAGTTATTATTTCGCAATTATAGGCTGTCTCGTTCAGTGATAAGGTGTAAAATTGAATGTAAATGCACAAGATCAATTGTGCCTATACCGTGGCAGAGGGGAAATGCTACCGCAAGGCTAGTCCTTATAATAATTAGTCAAAGACTCACGGCCATAATCCCTTTCGAGGTGGTGAGAAACATTGCTACAATAGGACCTCTTTACACAAACCGGGTCATCACTCGATAGTTTCGAAGGAATTTCAGCAAGTATAACAAGATATAGGTAATTATAAAAAAGAAAATAATCAATACTATTTCAAACATTGAATTATAGAAAATACTAGACTTAACCCACAACTTCGTCCGCACAAATTATATACCAGATGTTAAGTCAGATTATAAGCTATCAAACAAAAAAAGTTTAGTGACTGTGGAGGGATATTCATAAGCCGGCAGCGTCCATATGTGTGTCGCGGGTAACCTTGCCTGTCGTGCAGGAGGCGATGGTTCGATCCCCGTCCAGGCCGACTCGTACCAATGAGTTTTTCGGAATTTATGTACGATTTGTAACACCACTGGCTTTTCGGTAAAGGAAAACATCGTGAGGAAACCTGCATGCTTCAATTTCGAGGGATGTATTGTACCCACTGTCCATTGCAAGTGGCGACAGGCTTACTCCTCGTCACACTGGACATCGTTTCGGTACTACTAGTGAAACGTGGATGTTCTGAGGTTTCAGAATCTCTGACTACCCTTACTATACCCCATGCAGTATTAACATCTAGGCAACAAGTGCTGGAAAGTTAGACTCACCCAATATGTTGCCGAGTGAGGTGTGTGAGTTCCATATGCCGAATATGAGTCCTTTCTTGGTGTTACCGAACCACTTGCCGACAATAGCGACCGTGCCCGGCCAGCCCGTCGTCTGCGCTATACCAGCACCCGCCTGCACGATAAATAATTACTGTAAGAGGTGATCTGGATGGTGGTGAAGGGTGAATACGCCTCTGTCTTTATTTCCAAAAAATTTTGATAATTACAACACTCGAAACAAAAATACATTGATATCTCCGCACTTTCGGCTTAGTAGGGTCAACACGTCTCAAAGTCAAAGTCAATATAATTTATTCAATATATGAGCTTACAGCACACTTATCAAACGTCAAATCTTTTTTAAAGCTACCACAGGGTCGGAACGTGTTGTCGCTGTAGAGAAGATGCGGCCAGAAACTCTACAACATAACACGACTTAATAACTATTACAATATAAATTCCTAAGCTAAAGTTATGTATACAATAATACATAGTCTATTTAATAAAATAATTGATACTATACAGTAAAGTAAATAAACTATAAGCTAGTGACCTCAGACCCAAGCATTTTGATAATTTAAATAATCATCCAGTTTATAATATGCTTTTTTACAGAGGACTTTTTTTATTTGAGTTTTAAACATGTCCATAATTACAACACTCGAAACAAATATACATTGATATCTCCACACTTTCGCCTTAGTAGGGTCAACACGTCTTTCATGGGTCTCTTTATACGTTGTTATAATAAAATCCCCGAGACCATTTTGAATCTTTCCGAAAACATGTTTAAACTCAGATCAAAAAAGTCCTCTGTAAAAAAGCATATTATAAACTGGATGATTATTTAAATGATCAAAATGCTTGGGTCTGAGGTCACCAACTTATAGTTTTTATACTTTACTGTATAGTATCAATTATTTTTTTAAATAGACTATGTATTATTGTATACATAACTTTAGCTTAAGAATTTATATAGTAATTGTTATTAAGTCGTTGGGCGACACTTTAACATAACAAAAACTTTCACTTTAAAGCTTAATATTTCGCTAACGGATCCCTAAACCGAAAAATGGTTTTCCCACACATCCAATATTTTTAAAAGACCTATCAAATGATACCCCACACCATGAGATATACGAGAAAAAAATTTCCTCACTTTTCGTGTAAGGAGGTACACTAATAAAATATTTTTCAACATTTATTTTACCACTTTGTCGGCTTGATTAATATGTATACCCATGTCAAATTACAACTTTCTAGTACTAAGCCTCTCTGAGCTAGGCCAGACGGACAGACGGACGGACATGACGAAACTATAAGGGTTCCTTGTTGACTACGGAACCCTAAAAATGACGAATAATAGTTTAATAACGATTATCGATGATGAAAATTATAGGAATATTTGAACGTTGTGATGTGAACGGTACGGAACGGAACGATAACGCTAACTGGATACGTTCCGAATTGGTAGGAATGGAACGGGTGTTAGCGCTGTAATCGTTAAGGGGACATAATTCGGAGCGCGCTCCATACAAACGTAATATGGTCATATTTTCAATACTAACCAATCAAAGTCAATGAAATTTTGCTGAAACAATCTTGAAACAAATATCTATGCTTGTATGGAGTCAGATTTTCGTTAAAATATACAGTTTCAATGCTAGGATTAATTTAAGATTTGTATGGAAATCTTTGAGGCACTGTAACTTTAAAACTATACATTTTAACGAAAATCTGACTCTATACAAGCATAGAAATTGGTTTTAAGATTGATTCTGAAAAATTTCATTGAGTTTAATTGGTTAGTATTGAAAATATCACCATAGTACGTTTGTATGCAGCGCGCTCCGAATTATATCCTCTTAAGGGCCTATGTCGAAAAATAATTAAAGCAAAATGGGCGTGTGATAGCTTATATTACTGCCTGATGCGAGAGAAAGAGACAGCGCGTGTCAGGCGCGCGCGCCGCCGCCTGACACGCGACGCAAGCGTAAAACAAACTTTATTTAATTGTGATTGTACTATTTATGTAAGTTCAATTCTGCTCTAATCAATCTTTATAAAATATCAATCTCTTTTTTTTAAATCAAGTCTCGTGTTTCTATTATTCTCCGTTTAGCAGTTCCAAGCGTTTATGGCTAAAGACGGAGGCTACTTTTGCTTATTTTTTTATACAGAAAATGTCTCTTAATCGTGTTTTGGCTCTAATCAAAACTTCAATTATATGTTCAATTTACACATATCCGCAAATCATACTACTACTGTTAGTACTTCATGATATATGATGCTTTGAAGAATCAAATTTTTTTCACATTTCCTCTTAACAGTTCCGCCCCCTAGACAAAGTGACATTCTGTTGGCGTCGACGCTAGTAGAAACGGACAAAATGTATGGCTTTGACATTGGCGATCGAAACATTTTAACGTTTCTTTTCGTCAACCCTTGACTCGAATAGGTTTGCAGTTTTAAATGGAACAGTTGATTTTTATTTTGCGATTTCGATGTTGGTGCCATAAAGGTAGTTGTTCAGTTTGACGGTCTGATCCTCCCCTTAAAAAAGTGTCAGCATATTAAAAAGGACCCTATACAGTACCTGGACTAGTAGATAATAAGATATGTTGTGAACTTCATAGGTTCGTCCCAGACCGAACAGGTAGCAGAACACGGAGGAGACCAGCATGCCCATGGTGAGGAAGTAACGTAAGTCCACTCGCTCCGCTATCAGACCTGAGGGGGAGGAACGTTACATTTTAAGGCCCATCTACCAGAGTTTATGCAAACTACTGACGCTGATGTAGAGATGGCGCTGACGTCCCTTAAAGACTTTGACTAATTATTATAAGGACTAGCCTTGCAGTAGCATTTCCCCTCTGCCACGGTATAAGCACAATTGATCTTGTGCATTTACATTCAATTTTACACCTTATCACTAAACGAGACAGCCTATAATTGCGAAATAATAACTTCGAACTTAGAACGTTTGGGGTTCACACGAGACTACTTTTCATGATTTTTAACATTCAAAATTAGAATCTAAAGTTATGTGGAATAAAATCCAAAGTTGCGGATTTCATGTTACCTCGCCCCCCGCAAAAAGTGGCAGAAATGTTTGTTAGTAGAATTACACGCGTAACCAGTCCACATATAAATAGTCAAAACTCAAAGACGATGATATATAAAGATGAAAAAACATTTTTTTTTGTTAAAAATTACAATATGGCTATCAAATGAAAGCTAGTAATCAGACGATTCAAAATATATAAATATTATAGTACTTTTATGTTACCGTTTCGACACAAGACTAAAAAGTATGAAATAAACTAAATTATTAAGATAAACAAAAAATAATTATATGCAGTCGGGCTGCATAAAAAACCAATTAACTGAAAAGAGAAAAACAAGCTCTATAATCACTAATCAGCTATAACAGCTTAATTTGAGCAAATATAATTTGATTGTTATTAGGTAGGTATTGCAGGCGGGGACAAACCAATCAATGACCAACCAACAATTTTCTTTGTCCCCGCCTGCAATACCTACCTAATAACTATCCAATTATATTTACTCAAACAAAGTTGTTATAGCCGAATAGTGCTTATAGAGCTTGTTTTTCTCTTTTCAGTTAATTCAATCTTTTATTTTTTTAAGCTAACATGGCATACATGTAGAATCAATACATTAAATCGTTTTTGGCTCAAAACTTAAAATGTGAATAACTTTAAATTGAAACTATCGAAATAATGAAATTATTGTTTCAATCTATTTATTTTGTTATTTAAATCTGTATAGTCTAGGAAAAATAAGGTTTGAGATTGCACTAAAGACACTTTAGTAAATTGTGTTTAAAATAATATTACTGTTAGTTAGTTAGTACAAAATATTAAATATCTACTCAAATTTACGATATTAACCGTGGATTATTATTGTTATAAGTAAAACGTATTGAATGAAGCCATCCTGTACAAAATCACCAGGTTTCAATTTTTTGTTCATACCTAAATTTAATGTTTTGTAAATGCCTTAATTATTCAATAAAACACAATAAAAAATTGGGGATTATTGAGAATTTATGTTTTTCAGGTATTTATCTACTATATTACAAACTAGCAGCCCGTCCCGGCTTCGCACGGGGTAGACAAATAAATTTTAAGACTCATTTTTCTACACCTTCGGTTACATTGTTCAAATTTTATCAAGGATCCCTAATTTTTTTCAAAATGAAATGTAGCCTATGTCAAATTGGAAGAATGTAGCATTCTATTGGTGAAAGAATTTTTTAAATCGGCCCAGTACTTTTTGAGCCTCTTTATAATATTAGTGTAGATTATCACCAAAAGTGCAATTAATGAAACCTTCTCCATACAAAAATCCGTAGATTTCCCAGACTAGTTGGGGTGTATGAGGTTTTGCGCTTGTTCATTAACAATGTTTATCAAAAAAGCCCTGCATTATACGTGTAACAGACCTGAGACAAACATGGCGGCCGCGTAGGAGAAGAGAAATGCAGAATCCAGGGCACCCAGCATTGTGTTAGCATCGCTCGTGTCTGCAAATAACACATACACACACTATAGGATCCTTCATAATATGCGGACACTTTTTTAAGGGGATGATCAAACCGTCAAACTGAACAACTTTCTCTATGGCACCAACAACGAAATCAGGAAAAAAATCTGCTGTTCTATAAGGTCTAACAAAATTCGCTGAAATTATTTTAAGGGATGATCAGACCATCAAACTGAGCAAGTTTCTCTATAGGAAATGCGAAAAAAAAATCAGCTGTTCCATACAAACCTACTCGACCTAAATGTATGGAACCACAGATTTTTTTTCGCAATTTCGATATTGGTCCCATAGAGAAAGTTGTTCAGTTTGATGGTCTGATCATCCTCTTAAAATAATTTCATCTAATATTGTTAAACCTTATATACAGGGTGTTACAAAAGTAAAAATAAACATTTAAAACTTTGTTTAGACCATCAAACATAGAACAGAATTCATTAATTACATTCTTTTTGTAATTTTGAAAGTATTTTTAAAATTTTTTTCCTCTAATCAACGCGATAGTATCCAACTACAAAGTCAACTAAATGATCTACTCACTGAAAGGAGGCCAGTTGCACCACTGATCATCGCTGGGGTCTACTCCCGGCGGGGGCACCAGGGCGCTACAGTTCTGATGGAGGACGCTCTTCACCACTGATATAGGCTTGCGTGTGAGGTGGTAGGTCATGTATGTGAAGTATGTTAGCACTAGGACACTGGCCTGGTACCTGTGAGTAAAACAATTATCCTACTTAATATTATGATAAATAATAAATAAATAAATAAATATCTTGGACATTGTCACACAAATTATCTAGTCACATTTAAAGTACCAGAATCTAGCCTGGACTTGTATTATGATGACTAGACAACGATATAGAATACATATACAGCGTGTTAATGAATTAACGCAAAACTTGAAAGTAGTTTGTTTAGAATCGAGAGCAGAATCGAATTATCATGGTTTCAACATATGTAATTTTTTTCAAAATATTAAATTATTTTTTTGTAAAATTTAAAATTTACTGAACTCGATCTCAACCCACCGCTCGGGCACTCTCATCCTACTTACTACCAAAACAAGATTTTTAAAATGTATCCATGATCACGTTAGTGCATTCATTAATTGCTGAAATGATAACAAATCATTTTTGCCTCAAAACTTAAAATGCGAATAACTTTAAATTTTAGCTGTCAAAATAATGAAATTATTGTTTCATTCTAATTATTTTGTTATAAATCAGTTGGGGTGCATGAGGTTTTGCGCTTATTCATTATGTTCATTATATGGTCTGATCATCCCCTTAAAAAACTGTCAGCATATTAAGAAGGACCGTGTATTGTATTTTTAATATTTTGTTTCAATAGTTAAGATAAGATAGATTGATAGAATGATAAATATCCACGCAGACGCGAACAAAAGTTATAGTCTAGGAAAAATAAGGTTTGAGATTGCATTAAAGACACTTTAGTAAATTGTGTTTGAAATAATATTACTGTTCATTTATAACACTTTTGTCGAGATTTCGTGGTTATATAGGCTCAGGAACCTAAGAAATACCTTAAAATCGATATTAATGTACAAATGGCAAGCTTATTTCTAAAAATATTTCGACCAGCATACCAGCAATACAGACAGTTAATTATCAAAAGGCAAATTTAATGTGTAAAAACAAACAGTAAATAATTTAGTTTTGAGGTTATAATTTTTGAAGACTTACAAAATATTAAATATCTACCCAAATTAACGATATTAACCGTGGATTATTATTGTTATAAGTAAAACGTATTGAACGAAGCCATCCTGTACAAAATCACCAGTTTTCCATTTTTTGTTCATACCTAAATTTAATGTTTTGTAAATGTCTTAATTATTCAATAATACAATATAAAAAATCGGGGATTATTGAGAATTTATGTTTTTCAGGTATGTATCTACTATATTCCAAATTTTCACCAAAAGTGCAATTAATGCAACCTACTCCATACAAAAATCCGTAGATTTCCCCGACTATTAGTATAAATAGATTTTGATATAATAAATGTATAATAGAACGAGATGTGTAATACACAATGAGTCAACCACCATCTGTTAATAGAAACATATTGAATTACAATCAAATGAACAATACTCAATTATGGTTGATGCGGGTCACTGAATGAATCATATCTTTGTCTACGTGCACACAGGAACTTCACCACGATAATCACATTATCTTATGACGTATATGACGTCATCACTAGAAAAACTGAAAAATTATTGAAAATTAATATACAGGGTCCTTCTTAATATGCTGACACTTTTTAAGGGGATGCTCAGACCATCAAACTGAACAACTTTCTCTTTTACACCAACATCGAAATCGCGAAAAAAAAAATCAGTTGTCCCATACAAAACTGCAAAGCTACTCGAGCCAAATGTATGGGACAGCTGATTTTTTTTTCGCGATTTCGATGTTCGTCCAATAGAAAAAGTTTTTCAGTTTGATGGTCTGGTCTGGTCATACTTACAATCGAAAAACATAACACTCCTTGTGGCGCAGTCGGGTAATAAACAATAGCGGGTAAGAAACTAATGTGTAAAAAAATACCTGAAAAATACATTACATACCGAATATTGGATTTATGTAATTGCATGCATATGCTCACGACTATATTCCCCGAGGGGGTAGTCAGAGATATTCTGAAACCTCAGAACATCCACGTTTCACCAGTTGTACCGAGACTCTGTCCAGTGTGACGGGGGGTGAGCCCGTCGCCACTTATAATGGTACAATACATGCCTCGAAATTGAAGCATGCAGGTTTCCTCACGATGTTTTCCTTCACCGAAAAGCCAGTGGTGGTACAAATCGTACATAAATTCGGAAAAACTCATTGGTACGAGTCGGCCTGGACGGGGATCGAACCATCGCCTCCTGCACGGCAGGCAAGGTTACTCGCCACTGGACCACCACGGCACAGCTTCCGGTGAGCATATTAATCTATCTGATAATTATCAGATATAATATTCGCCGCATCGGAAGTTGTTAATTCTTATCTAATTATTAAAATAATCAAGATAACATTAATGACGCAAACACAAATAAGTTTGTGTGAACACAACCTAATTATTATCATTTGTAGCTAGTTAAGTTTTTATCAGCAAATAACGTAGGAAGCCAATTATGTGTAGGTACTATGTTATATATGCTTTTAGTGATTATGTAATTACCTACATTAGACATTTTATAAACATGAAACTGTTTTTAGGCGAATTGCTAACCTACCCCTTTTTACCCGACTGCGCCAGAAGGAGGGTTATGTTTTTCGAGCGTATGTATGTATGTATGTATGTTTGTATATATATTTCTTTGACAAGGCCTACAGCCTAAACGGCTTGATGGATTTTAATGTTTGAGGTGTCATGGGATTCGTAAAAATCGTGAGAGTGACATAGGGTATATTATTTCAAGATGGCGTCTACAAATTAAAAAAGAGAGAATAAAGAATTTTTTTTTGTTAAAAATTACAATATGGGTATCAAATGAAAGCTAGAAATCAGACGATTACAAATATATAAATATTATAGTACTTTTATGTTACCGATTCAACACAAGACTAAAAAGTATGAAATAAACTAAATTATAAAGATAAACAAAAAACCCGACTGCTTAAAAAACCTATTAACTGAAAAGAGAAAAACAAGCTCTATGATCACTAATCAGCTAAAACAATTTTATTTGAGCAAATATAATTTGATTGTTATTAGGTAGGTATTGCAGGCGGGGACAAACCAATCAATAACCAACCAAAAAATTTCTTTGTCCCCGTTTGCGATACCTACCTAATAACAATCAAATTATATTTGCTCAAACAAAATTGTTATAGCTGATTAGTGATTATAGAGCTTGTTTTTCTCTTTTCAGTTAACAGGTTTTTATTTGTCATTTATTTTTAAATTTTAATTAATGACTTTCCTAAGCATGGAAACGCTCGAGATGAAATACCACTAAGCGGTCACCCATCCAAAGACTGACCGGACCTGACGTTGCTTAACTTCAGTGATCATATCCAATACCGAAGCTCCACGACGCCAACGAGCGTAACGTTAAGCAGTTGCTCTCGGATAGTTCCGTCAGATGGCGTTGTAGGTATTCATTAAGCCAGGTCAAAGGCCTATTAAGGCGGCTTGAAAATTCTCTGACAGCAAGTTGACCACTAACTTGCCTCCACCAACACGCACTGGGCCCGCGTGGTGGAGTATGGCCCACTCCCTCTCAATCTTATTCGTGAGAGGAGGCCTTTGCCCTGCAGTGGGATTCTACAGGCTATAACTTACTTACTTATTATGTTACATATGCTTTTACAGTTTTTTAAGAGGATGATCAGACCATCAAACTGAACAACTTTCTCTATGGGACCAATGCCGAAATCGCGAAAAAGAAATCAGTTGTCTCATACAATTGACAACATTTCATTTTAAGAAAGGTACCAAAATAATAAAACCATTTGGAGATTATGTGATTCAAACCTTATATCAAAATTATCAGATTTTTCTATCCATTATTTCCCGAGTTATTTGAAAAATACTGCAAAATATAATAGAGGTTGAATGAGATTTTATTCCTTTGCCTGCTTGGCTTTCCTATTGTATTTGACAGTTTTTATTTTTAATGTTATTGCGGCCAAGGTATCTTAGCCATAAATCCTACATTTTTCAGAAAATTCAGAAGTAAATTAAAAATAGAAATATTGGTCATCAGAAAAATATGTACCTTTTATTTTAAGACTATTTTTATATTTTTATTAAAAACAGGTGGTTAAAAAATGTTATGTTGTCAATTGGGTCGAGTATGATTTCCGTTTAGTATGGAACAGCTGATATTATTTTCGCGATTGTTCAGTTTGATGGTCTGATCATCTCCTCAAAAGTGTCAGCATATTAAGAAGGACCCTATATAATTTGTGCGGACGAAGTCGCATGTTAACTCTAGTTAATATTTATAAAAGGCTATCAAGGCATTACGATATTAATAATAAAAAGTGTTAGAAACACAAACATAGCATAGCCACTAAAAAAACTGCAATTACGTCATTCCCGCGCCTCACAGCGCATCAGAACCTTGACTAAAAGAAACAAAACACAACCGTGACCTACCAGCGAAGCCTGTTGATCTGCAATCTTGGACACAGCCACCCCGACAACCTCTGCACGCACTGGATACCGAACGGGGCATCTTTGCTGACACCACTCATTTTAAAACACTTCCGTCGTCTTAGATACTTGAAAATGTGGTTCAATATCATGCCAGTTAGCTTCTCAGTCTCGCCCCCACGCGATGTTGTTAGAAATACGCATTGTTCAGGTTTTTAGGCTTTGTTTATATCGCAGACAATGGAGCGCGTCAAATTTGCAAGTTTATCAACTTATTCGTCGTTATATTTGGTTTGATTTGGGTTGAAACACACACTGATGTCGTCGGGAAGTTTTTAAATTGATTTCTTAAACAGATATGTTGGTTTAATAATTGTTTTTTGGTAAAAATTATTCAAAATTCACTGTCGAGAGCGACACGTCCACCATGCAAAATGTCAATGTCAAAATCGTCAAATGTCAAAAATTTACTAAAGTTGCGTTTCGTTATTTGCAAATTGTATTGTCGATGGAATTTTAATGGCGTGAAAATCACTATACCATCCTGAGATACCATCTAAGCTTCTTGGGTGAAGATGTATTTATTGAAGGGAAAGACAGTATTTGTAGTTAAATAGTTTTTTAATAATAGAAGGTAATGGTATCAAAACAATATTTGTAAAATAAAAAATGTGAATATATTTTACTTGCGTTTTGTTATACGCATTAAAAGCTAAAATCTCGGAAAAGACAGGGCCGCATTCAGTTACGAATAAGGGGTCCTAAATGAACATAAAATTCTAGAGTTTACCCGCGACTTTTTCCATACATCAAATTTTAAGTCTTCATCAAAATCGGTTCAGTAGTTTTTCAAGAAATAAGTTTTTCATCAAAATCGGGTCGTTTTGTTTGTTTGTAACATCTTCATGCAAAAACTACTTTGAGTGATGATATTACAAACAAACAAACAGGCAGACAACAAATCTAAAAATGGTTGATTTGGAGTCAGAGACACCTACAAACCATATCGTAATCTTTTTCTTGTAAATATCTCCAATCAACAGATACACTTTTACAGTTTTGTAATAGTAGAAAAGAAAAGATAAAAACAACATAAAAGTTTCCAATTAACGAATGATAATTAAACAGACGATTAATTTTAATAACATTAATTTAAATATTAATTTGAGAAATTTACAAAGGTGTGATAAATTCATGTTTTGTAATTAGTGAAAGTAAGATGTTTTTTACCGTAAGTGAAAATTTTTACCTATTTAAATTCGAAGAAAATAAATTTTTACTGAAAAGTGTAGGTAATATGTATACCTTCTTAGGTTGAGATTCAGACTCGTTTTTGGCTCCATAATCATAATCATAATCATTTATTGCTCACACAGAGTACATGGTAGGTGGTATAATAAGTGAATAAGTTACATCTGTGAACCTTTTTAAGTCTTAGTTCGGATTTTGTCATACGGTAGGTATGTCAAAATCCGTACATTTTCACCCTACTTAGTTCGAACTAAGGCCGAGATTCAGAGACGTTTTTAAGTCATAGTTCGAACTTCCGTATGTCAAAATCCATACATTCTCGCGGTTTTCGCCACGCTTAGCTCGAGCTAAGACTAAACAAATCGTCTCTGAATCTCAGCCTCATACTAAAAAAATCGTCCCTGAATCTCGGCCTTAAAGATATTTAAGAGGGTACCGAGCGTACCGAGTATATTGTGCTGCCATCAATCGTATCTTTTTTTAAATGTTCGACCATTTATAAATTTCCAAAAAACAAGAATATCACATTTTGCTTGGCTTTCAATTTATCGAAACATTACGGATTATTATGTTTTACCCATTATTATGTTTTTTTTTTCAATTTTGGACACAAACAGTCTTAATAAAACAATAAAATCTAAAACTAGTGTACAAATACCAGACCTGGAGGTCCCAAAAGTTTATAACAATTTTGTAAAAACAAATCCCCAGTGAAGCGATAGGTAAATTGAAAATCAGCATTTTCATTGTACATGAGTACAGTGTGATATTCTTGTTTTTTGGAAATGTTGTTTAATTGTTTAGAAAAAAAAAAAAAAACGATTGAGGGCAGCACAATAGGCTCGGTGTAGGAGAAAGTCGGCGGGTTCGAAGCGACTGGTCCTTTTCCTGCAGTGTTTGTGAATAGGTGGCGAATGAAAACTCCTGAATATCTTGAAAACTGATATTAGGTTCCTTTTAACCACACAATGATTTTCTGAGATGAAAGTTATAAATTTCGACCGTCCCGTGAGAATGGCGACGAAAGAGAGAGAGATGTTGCCAGTTACAATTACTGAATAACTGATTTAAAATAATGCAAATTGAAAACAACTGACAGGCAACATTAATGATCGTTGATTACATTGAAGTTCTGATGCATCTCACTAGATGGCGTTAGTAGTAATTTCTGAGCTTTTTAAATAATGAAAACATGTTAATTTTGCGTTAACACTCGGTGCCCCCTTAATGGACAAACCCTTCGATGTCATCATCAGGACTAAGTAACTTAAAAATACTTTAACTGCAAGATATTATCTGGAGTGGCGACGGGCTCACTCCCCGTCACACTGGACAGAGTTTCGGTACTACTGTTGAAACGTGGATGTTCTGAGGTTTCAGAATATCTCTGACTACCCCCTCGGGGAATATAGTCGTGAGCATGTGGTGGTGGTGGTGGTGTGGTGGTATTATCTGGACTCTAACACACGCCACTAGACTCAAGTGGTGGAGTATTGCTCTCTCTCAACCTTATTCGTGAGAGTATAACTTGAAAAAGTAATTATTTTCAGAAATTCGTTGCATCCGTAATTTTACTGTCTTACACGAGGGCTAGCATAAACTTCTACCGTTCGGGCTGGCTGGATCGAGTCGTCCAGCACAGGAAGAATGAGTTTATTAAGGATGTACAGAAATTACCACCTATTCAGATTAAAGGTAAAATTGTGGTTCAGTAGATTGTAGCCCAGTAGAGCGTTTTGGATTTGCTCCCGTGCTCTAAAAACTTACTTCATTTAAAAGTGCCTTGATTAACGTTCACAGTCGTTTACCTAAGCCACGGTTTATACAAAAGAGACGTGTGGCTGTGGCGGATAATCTAAGTAACACAATATAAACTTTATATTTAGATTATTTAAATGATCAAAATGCTTGGGTCTGAGGTCACTAGCTTATAGTTTATTTACTTTACTGTATAGTATCAATTATTTTATTAAATAGACTATGTATTATTGTATACATAACTTTAGCTTAAGAATTTATATTGTAATAGTTATTAAGTCGTGTTATGTTGTAGAGTTTCTGGCCGCATCTTCTCTACAGCGACAACACGTTCCGACGCGGTGGTAGCTTTAAAAAGATTTGACGTTTGATAAGTGTGCTGCAAGCTCCTATATTGAATAAATTATATTGACTTTGACTATAGTACGTAGCATGGAGGCGCGGGCGTAATCCTTCAAACGACGCTATGCTACGTAAGTACTATAAGGTTTATAATTATTTTACTTCGACTAACCGCCACACAACCCGCTGATTGATTGATTGGTATATGAATGGGATGGTTTTGAAAACGCTTATTGATTTGGTGTCTGCTCGTAAATAGCCCAGTTTAGTTTAAGCCCACTTGTGGCCCAAGTTTTTTACTTTTACGAAGACAAGATCTTTTTATTTTATTTTTTAACTTCATCATTTTTTGTTTTGTTATACTGGCAGCATCTATTACGACCGCTCCTCCTGGCTACGTGGACTCACCGGAATGGGACTACGACTCCGTCACACGCCTGCTGACACTCATAAGAGAGAGCAAGTCGTCTAGAGATGTGTACCGCGTTCTTCGACGGGCTCTCGAACCATCCAGGAGGATTATGAGCTGGGAGAAAACTTTCAAGTATTTTCCTAGACACAAACAAGTAAGTATAATGAGAAACCGTAGCATGTTACACGTGATACGGCTGTATCACGTCTTTTATCTCGTTCGTTCGTACGCAAATAGAAAGAGAGCGAAGGTGTGATAGCGCTATATCACGGTGCCATGCTACCTATGCTGGAGAGTGCGGTATTGACAGCAGCGATATGTTTGTCGTTCCTAAATGCAAATTTAGATATTTTTTAAAAAATCATGCGAATTCGGGAGTGTGCGGTATTTCGTTATTTCACATCTGCCGGGCGTCCTGCGAAAGCATGGCACTTTTTTTCTAAAACTTCGTACTTTGCGCTTCAGGAACGATGAACTAAATTGCAGCTATCAATACCGCACTAGTTATGGAGGCTGACGCAGCATCCGACATCCAGTTCACGTAAAGAGAACGAGAACACTACGGAACTGCTGATACACAAGACGCACTTTGCACCTTTGCATCTTAATCTGGGCCAGCGTCCTATGCTTACTTAACATTTAAGTAGTTTCTAATTCGTATATAAGCTATTGTAATCGATTATAAGATCTCTTACTCTTGGCGGACGATCTCCGATCCACAATAAACCTATACTCCCGTAAGTCTTCGTATCATTTCTTAATTCACTCTCCCGAATTCGTGCGCTATTTTCGAAAATGTCGTACTTTCGTAGCTGCCAAACGTGGCGTAAGACCGACATGCCATAATCTTTCGTCACTTCATAAAAGTCGGTTTTACTGCAAAGTCGCCCAATAGATGTTTCACGTCAAAAACATACAAAATAAATAAGCGTAATTTTTTTAATATTTAGGTGCACTATCACGACATATACTACGACATATCATCGGCCGAGAACACTACGGAGAGCTGGGAGAACGAGCAAAGCCCCATTAACGATGACTCTATCGTGTTTGTGTCCAACCCTGTCGAGGCGAAGCTACCGAGCGCTCAGATCAGCGTGGGCATGCTCAAGTAAGTACAATTGTTTCACTTCGAGATTTAGAGACGTGTTTTTAGTCTTTAGTTCGAACTCTCGTATGTCTAAATCAGTAAATTTTTGACCTGACTAAACTCACGCTCAAACGACGTTTCTGAATCTCGCAGCTTCTATTCGGATTTTCCGAGCCGGGGTAAAACTTGACATTGGCGCCCCCCAACAGCACAAATGTCTACAAATTATCGAATAGATATTAACGAAATATCTAGTAGATTATTCTGTGCTGTGTGGGCCCCTCCCCTCTTAGGGAGTAGCAATCATTATTTCCAGGGGTGGCTGGGTCCAGATTGTCACAATAATATCTAAAACTTTGAGCGAGTGAAGCGAGCTCGAGATTTCACGGCAATATGATTAGCTCGTCGCAATATGATCTCAAATCTAGATCGAATTCTGCAATAGGTATGACTGGGTAGTTTCAATACAATAAAAAACCAAGAGCCAGCGAAGCGAGCTCGAGATGTTACCGCAATATAATGAGATCTTCACAATACGATCTAAAAACTGGATCTTTTTGCTATATTTTCAAGTCGTTGGAATAATATTTTTTTTCAAACTCTTCATTTTGGAGCCCCCTTGACCTGCCGCCCAGGGGTGGGCCCAAATATGTAGGTACTCATTGAAACTCCATGTTTTCAGACAGATATTGTGGAACCGTTCTATGGCTGCCAGGGAAATGCCTACTACAAAGAAAACAACCTTGTAAGTATTTATAGAGCTATTCGTTACTGGAGCTGGAGCAAGTCCAGGTTAATTCACAATACAATCTAATACCAGAAGCGAGATTTTACTGCAATACCAATACCTTCAGTATTTGGGACGAAAACCAGGAGCGAGCCAAGGTTTTTCTGAAATTATGTAGGAAGATTTTTTTTACCGTTCTGAAACTTTCAGGGGTGGTTCAGACGATCAAACTGAACAACTTTTAATATCACCCCTGAAAGTATCGGTAAAAAAAACAACATTGAAAACAGTCAAAAATATGGAGGGACGCCGCGTGGGCCGGGACTACTTACTAAAAAAGCTCGTCATTATAATACTAAAGGTTAGATTCTCGGGGCCCCTTCAGGCCTGGGGCCATTTAATTACTTTATACGTCCTACGTCATTTCATCTTGAAACTTTTGGTAATGATAATGGTGATCTCTGCAGCCCATGGAAACCTATGAATAAGACAACGGCAGCGGCGTCAACCAGTGGTGGCAGTGACGCGGTCACAACCGGCGCGGACGGCGGCGGTGACGACGAAGGCACGACGGGGTCAGGGACGGGCGCTACTGATGCAGAAAGTGAGATATATTGAATTACATACACACAGCTTATAAAAACTGCGCCAAGAAATTCACACAGAAAAGGACCCCGCGCAAAATGTTTTGGAAAAGCCGTTCGGTCAATTTGGCTGTAAGCTTAGGGATATAAATAATCTGTATCACGCTGATCGAAAGTGTGAGGTTACAACGTTAAATATTGGTCAGTTTTTGATATTCTTACGGGTGCAAAAAGCAATTTAAATTTGTTTGATCATAAGAATAGTTGATAATAGTACACTATAGAAACGAAACTCATGCGACAGACGTGTTCAAGGTCATGTCAATAATGCCGTGTTGGTTAAACCAACTCATCAGTCAGCTTGACTCTCTGGCAAAAGTTTATCCGAATAACAATTAAATGGATTAGTGGTGTGTAGGTAAGGTGTCTATTAGGGTCCATTGGCAGTCCATTAAGGGTCTATTGGCGGTCCTTTGGGAGTTCATTAGGGGTCCGACTCAAATACCCCCTACTCGAACACTCCCCCACTCAAACAACTTAAAAACAAACCTAAATAAATATTATTAAGTTATCGATGGCCCTAAATCCTTCCTGGATCCGTCCCTGCACACATTTTAATCTAAAAACCAACTAATCATAGCAGGTACGAAGGCAGAAGGGACAGAAGGCGGCGGCGAGAACACGGGAGTTACAGGAACCGGGGACGCGGCAGGGGGGGAAACTACTGCGGCAGCAGTGGACGGGGAGCCTGCGGCAGAAACCGAAGCGCCACCAGCAGTATAACTGTCATCATCAGCCTTCTTCCTATCTCTCTACGCGCTGTGAACTGTTGTGTTGCGTATTGTAGGGGATGCTTCAGTCAGACTGATCTGATTGATTGATTTAAGTATAAAATCATTGTACCTATACTTGATTGATTAATTAAATTTTAATTATCATAATCATCATCAGCCTATACAGTATGTAACATACAGGGTCCTTCTTAATATGCTGACACTTTTTTAAGAAGATGATCAGACCGTCAAACTGAACAACTTTCTCTATGGGACAAACATTGAAATCGCGAAAAAAAAAATCTGCTATCCGATACATTTGGCTCGAGTAGATTTGCAGTTTTGTATTAGTTAGGGAGGCGAATAGGGGAATTTTCGGTAATACTCGAGCGTGGCAGTTTAAGATATGAGAGATACCTTAGACCTAATAGAACAACCTTGTAAAGTATTTAGCTCTATATGTAGTGACGCGCGCCTAGGATAGACGATCAGATTAGTAAAAAAAAATCGATAGTCTGAAATACTCGAGCGCGTCAGATTAAGATATTGGGGGTTCATTTTAGTGTTTTAAGACTAAATTTAACTAATCTGACGATAAGTCCTTGACGCCGCCGAGTTATAGGGTCGCGGACTTGTAAAAAAAACGTTAATCCGGCATTCTCGAGCACGATTTTTTTAAATTTTATTTTGAAGAATATAATCTAAAACTTACTAAAAATACAAAATCTGCCGGTTTCCGCATGACCGGAAGTGTGGAGGAGCCATTTCGTCTTCCGAAAAACGCGTTGCGGCATATAAGTCGCGAACGATACATTTTACAAAAAAAAAGTTTAAATAAACAAAAAAGGAAATTTTATTTTAAAGTCAAAACTTTTTGACTTGAAGCATCATAAAAACTCAAAGTTCCAGTGAAGAAGAAGAAGATGAATTGTATTGAGCAAAAATGTAAAGGTCGCCATACATGACAATACAATTATAATACAATTTTTATATCATTTAATTTTTTTATACAATAAATAATACAATTCGTACTACATTTCATCTACATTTACGTAGGTTGTATCTATCGCTTTATTGTCATTCTTAAATTCCCCGTTTTATCAAGGAGAAAGAAAGGAAAAAAAAGAAACCAAAAAACCTTTTTGGTCAGATTAAGAGAACCCACCAACATTTTTGTCAGATTAAGAAAATATGCTTTCAGGATACCGAGATAAACCTCCCCTATGAAAATCTGACGCGCTCGAGTATTTCAAAAAATATTTTTTTTTTGCATTTTCTAAAATTAATCGTAACTTATCGGAGCTTCCTTGGGGCCTACTTAACACCCCTTCCGAATATCTGAGGCGCTCGAGTAAATTTTTTTTTTTTGCATTTTTGACTACTTTATATGCCTACCCCCACCACGCAAACCGGCAGATTAGTATACCGTTGTTATTAGAGGCACTTGTGGCATACGTAGTATGAATATCTGACGCGCTCGAGAATGCCCAAGTAACTGTTTTTTTTAACATTTTTGAAAAACCGTACACGACAAACCCACCGCTAAAATGGTTTTTACCATACGAGCTTTTCTTTTCGAAATTATTTTATCTTTCGATTTTGATAGGTCTCGACGGCGCCGTTGAATTACGCCATTTAGCTACCTCGCCTCCCTAACTATATGGAAGGCCTGATTTTTTTTCGCGATTTCGATGTTGGTGCCACAGAGAAAGTTGCTCAGTTTGATGGTCTGATCTTCCCCTTAAAAAAGTGACAGCATATTAAGTTGGACCCTATACAACGTGTTAATGAATAAGCGCAAAACTTCATACACCCCAACTGATTTATATTAAAATAATTAGATTGAAACAATAATTTCATTACTTTGATGGTTAAAATTTAAAGTTATTCACACTTGAAGTTTTCAGGCAAAAATTATTTGTTATCATTTCAGCAATGAATGAAAGCGCTAACGTGCTCATGTATATATTTTAAGAATCTTGTTTTGGTAGCAAGTAGGGTGAGAGTGCCCGAGCGGTGAGTTGAGATCGAATTCAGTAAATGTAAAATTTTACAAACTATGATTTAATATTTTGAAAAAAATTACCTACGTCGAAACCATGATTATTGGATTGTGATCTCGATTCCAAACAAACTACTTTCTAGTTTTGCGTTAATTCATTAACACATTGTATAACAAAACACCCTAGTAATACTTACCGGCTGCTTTATGTAAGTGTCGGCCTCCGTGACCATTGACCTTATACATTACGGGCCGCAACAGCCGTAGCATGGCTGCGAGATATAACGCTATAGCTCTCTCTGTTTGCGTGCGAACGAACGAGACAAAAGGCGTGATATAGTCATATCACGCGCATCATACTACGGCCTCTGCTGTCGTTTTGCGATAGCGGGATAGCGCTATCGCGTCAAGACAGTACCCCTACCTAATGGTACAAGGTCTTGACCCCCCACGACAAGGTAAACCCCCAAGTGACAAGCTCAAGTGCCCCTACCGTTAGATAGGGGCACTTGAGCAAGTAGTAGGGGTCACTTCTTTCAGATGGGGTCACTTGTTTCAGTTAGGAAGTCACCAAGATATTTACGGATTTACTCTCACTGTACTATGTTTTTTACTACGGCCTCTGCGGCCAGCGTTATGTAGCACTACCTTGACCCCCATGACAAGCCTTTGACAAGCCAAGACCCCAAGTGACAAGCTCAAGTGCCCCTACCGATAGATAGAGGCACTTGAGCAAGTAGTAGGGGTCACTTGTTTCAGTTAGGAAGTCACCAATATACTAACGGGTTTACTCTCTCTGTACTATGTTTTTTACTACAGCCTCTGCGGCCGTAGTATGACAGCATGATATAATCCTATCGCGTCATAGTTCTCTTTCTATTTGCGCGCGACCGAACGAGGTAAAAGGCGTGAGATAGCCTTATCACGCATCATGCTACGGTCGCAGATTGCTAGCATAACTTTGGTCAGTTTTGACCCCACATAATATAACTAAAGGCAGCAGGTAATAAATAAAAGGCATTCTGTACAGTTATAGAGAGTGTATATAGTGGTTAAGGCCAGCGCAGATGCACGTCGGTGACGTCGAGCGCGAGTATGTCGAGCGCGGCGGCGAGCGGCTCGCGGAGCGCGGGGCGGCTGCGGCCGAGCTCCGCGTGCGCCCACTCCTTCACGTACGTGCCGGCCTCCGTCTGCAGCCGCACCGTGAATAGCTGCGGGTGATCTGCCCACCACGATTACGAGATTACACTACTGACCCCCTAGATAAACTGACATTCTAATGGCGTTGACGCTAGTAGAAAATGACAGAATTATGGATTTGACATTAGCGATCGTCAAAATGTTTCGATCGCTAATGTCAAATCCATACATTCTGTCATTTTCTACTAGCGTCAAGAGTCGCGCTGTAAGTCTGGCGGAGTACGGACGCGTGCGTATCGGCGCGTTGGGCTTGCACGTGGCTAAACCATTTTGTGAACTCTTTTGTGTTTTAACCTTAAAACAATCACTTGAGATTATAAACTGTAAGTAGTTTTGGCAAAACTGCCACGCTTGACTTAATTAATACTACTGATAATTTTCCTTCGTATACTCTCCACATAACGAGACATTGGCTGAATTGTGATAACACGTCGGATGCCACTAAACAAAAAATTTAATTGAATTACTAGTATCAACGCCAATAGAATGTCATTTTGTCAAGGGGGGCTGTACAGATTTATAAGTTCCCCCGATAAACCTGCGCAGTTGACAAATTTTAATAACGCGAGAAATTGTATTGACCAATCAGGATCAACCACTTCCCACGATTGGCTGATTGTTTGCGCACCCTTATCGTAAAGTGAATATGATATAAGATGATGCATATCATACCGGGTCCTTCTTAATATGCTGACACTTTTTTAAGGGGATGATCAGACCATCAAACTGAACAACTTTCTCTATAGGACAAACATCGAAATCGCGAAAAAAAATCTGCTGTTCCCTACAAAACTGCTAACCTACTCGAGCTAAATGGGACAGCTGATTTTTTTTTTACGATTTCGATGTTGGTCCCATAGAGAAAGTTGTTCAGTTTTATGGTCTGATCATCCCTTTAAAAAAGTGTCAGCATATTAAGAAGGACCCTGTATAAGTTGATAATGATAAGGTAATGTATCACCAGGTACAGTGCTAGCGGTGAGATCGTATACGATGTGTTAATAAGCGCAAAACCTCATACACCACAACTGATTTATAACGAAATGATTGCATTGAAACAATAATTTCATTATTTTATGTTTGCATGCAAAAATGATTTGTTATTAATTCAACAATGAATGTGTTAAACAAACAGGTTTTTTAGTTTTGCGTTTATTCATTAGCACGTTGTATGCAGCGGGTTCTGGTCAGTAGGGGTCTACAGTGTATAGGACCTTTAGTGGGGTCCACTGGGAGATCTGTATCTCTCGGGGGCGAAGTGTTGCGTTAGTTGTTGATGTTTGTTATATCGGCTGTATGTTTACCTGGTACAGTAGCGGCTGTAAGCTCGTATATACAGCGGGTCCTGGTCAGTAGGGGTCTACGGTGTAACACCCGCAGCGGGGTCCGCTGGGAGATCTGTATCCGCGCCTCGCTCTGGGGCGAAGTGTTGCGGTAGTTGTTGATGTTTGTTATATCGGCTGTATGTTTACCTGGTACAGTAGCGGCTGTAAGCTCGTATATACAGCGGGTCCTGGTCAGTAGGGGTCTACGGTGTAACACCCGCAGCGGGGTCCGCTGGGAGATCTGTATCCGCGCCTCGCTCTGGGGCGAAGTGTTGCGGTAGTTGTTGATGTTTGTTATATCGGCTGTATGTTTACCTGGTACAGTAGCGGCTGTAAGCTCGTATATACAGCGGGTCCTGGTCAGTAGGGGTCTACGGTGTAACACCCGCAGCGGGGTCCGCTGGGAGATCTGTATCCGCGCCTCGCTCTGGGGCGAAGTGTTGCGGTAGTTGTTGATGTTTGTTATATCGGCTGTATGTTTACCTGGTACAGTAGCGGCTGTAAGCTCGTATATACAGCGGGTCCTGGTCAGTAGGGGTCTACGGTGTAACACCCGCAGCGGGGTCCGCTGGGAGATCTGTATCCGCGCCTCGCTCTGGGGCGAAGTGTTGCGGTAGTTGTTGATGTTTGTTATATCGGTTGGGGTCACTTGTGGTGGTATGCTCTGGGGAGAGAAATGGCAAGTCATTATAGGATATATAGCATAACATAGCATAGCATATGCTCAGGACTATATTCCTGATTAATATGACATAATATGATTTTTAACATTCAAAATTAGAATCTAAAGTTATAATCTAAAGTGTATATAATATATAAGTGTATATAGTATATAAGTGTATTAGTATATATCTAAAGTGGGAATAAAATCCAAAGTTGCGGATTTCATGTTACCTCGCCCCCCGCAAAAAGTGGCAGAAATGTTTGTTAGTAGAATTACACGCGTAACCAGTCCACATATAAATAGTCAAGGTGGTATCATACGGTATCGTCTCCGGGCGCGTGGGACAGCTTCACGCAGAGAGCCTCGTAGGTTTTGCGCTTTGTCTCCTCGCCCTGCTTCAGTTGCGTCAGCTTATCTCTGCGAATAAACACCATAGAATAATAAATTTTTATACTATAACCACAGGTCCGGCACTTGTTCAAGATTGTAGGGAACGTGGCCTACCGGTGTTTTCTTCGGCTCCACTGGAGAGGTTTTAGTGGACTGTAGTTTTTCTGGTGGCAGGAGTGGTTCCATGTAAAGGAAACTCTTGTTTGCAGCACTGGAGGTTTATTTTAGTGATTTTTACACCAGAGTTAGTTACACGCACAAGCACCGTACCTATATGGAAGGCGGAAACGGAAATACAAGTTTTTTAATTACTATTTTTTTTAATCTCTTTAACGGCTCTGGATACTAGTCCTTTTGAGCCATTCGTTATTTTTTTTCTTTATATTCTTTATTTTAATGATGGGATGATAGATGACGATGAATCTGTGGTCGATTTCGTAAGCTCGCGCGTTGCCGCCAAAATGACCATGTACGAGTTAACTTGAACCAAAACTTATGTTCTGTTATCGTATTTATTGGAGATTCCTGTTACGTCGGTCGCTTTACGCAACTGTTTGGTACACAATCCGCACGAAATTATGTCACAAATATCACTAAAACCAATTTTTTACGAATTTCAAATACAACGAAACACTGCAAGAGCAATGGCGCCAAGCAAACTCCTTTTAATTACTACATTTTATGTTGGTGTTGCCAACACATGCACGGATATGCGCAGTTTGTGCATGATATGAGGCGCGGTCCAAAGGGGGGCGGGGGTCATGTGGTCACGGGGGGCATGACTCCCCCCCCCCCCCCAAATCATCATAATGTAATCTAATGTAATGTGCAATAAAGTAAAATTTACTCGTCATATTTTATTATTAGTGAGCATTACCATAGCATTAGCATATGCTCACGACTATATTCCCCGAGGGGGTAGTTAGAGATATTCTGAAAACTCAGATCATCCACGTTTCACCAGTAGTACCGAAACTCTGTCCAGTGTGACGGGGGGTGAGCCCGTCGCCACTTGTAATGGACAGTGGGTACAATACATGCCTCGAAATTGAAGCATGCAGGTTTCCTCACGATGTTTTCCTTCACCGAAAAGCCAGTGGTGTTACAAATCGTACATAAATTCAGAAAAACTCATTGGTACGAGTCGGCCTGGACGGGGATCGAACCATCGCCTCCTGCACGGCAGGCAAGGTTACTCGCCACTGAACGAAATGATTCGGGAGAGAATTGAATGACATAACAGTAAAATATTCCTACCTCGGGATATGAACCAGTGATTTCACAACGACTGTACCACTGCGACATATTTCATCACAGGCCTGCTGGAGTTCCGTCTCTGTTAGCTCCCTTCTCGGGTCGTTTATCTGAGGGAGACAACGAATATACTGTTAAAGTTTTTGACGATATTTGTGACTTTATCACGAAAAAGTTGTCCAGTTTGACGAACAACTGGACGTACCTCTAAAGCGAAAGGTCTGCCGGTGCCCAGACACCTGATAATGATGTCTTCTCTACTAATTTAAAGTTGTTCAGTTTGACCATGACGAACAACTAGACGTACCTCTATAGCGAATGGTCTGCCGGTGCTTAAACACCTGACATCGACATCCTATCCCCTTAAATAAAGTTGTTCAGTTTGACCATGACGAACAACTGGACGTACCTCTATAGCGAAAGGTCTGCCGGTGCCCAGACACCTGACAATGACGTCTTGTCTCCTAAAATAAAGTTGTTCAGTTTGACCATGACGAACAAATGGACGTACCTCTATAGCGAAAGGTCTGCCGTCGCCCAGACACCGGACAATGACGTCTTATCTCTTAAAATAAAGTTGTTCAGTTTGACCATGACGAGCAACTGGACGTATCCCTATAGCGAAAGGTCTGCCGGTTTCCAGACAAATGACATCGACGTCTTGTCTCCTAAAATAAAGTTGTTCAGTTTGACCATGACGAACAACTGGACGTACCTCTATAGCGAAAGGTCTGCCGGTGCCCAGACACCTGACGTCCACGTCCTCTCTCCCCGCTGACATGAACTTCAGTCTATGTTCCGATTCCTCTGGCGCCATTCTATTTAAAAACATAGTTATAATCATAAATAAAGTGGGATATTGATATCATTAGCATCCTTTTAAACTAAGAGTCTACCCATCAAACTGAACAACTTTTACTATGAGAGCAAATCGATAGGAGCAAAAAAATCTGATGTTTCATACTCGATGGGAACAGTTGTTCATAAAAAACTGCAAACCTACTCGACCAAAAGTTGTTCAGTTTGATGGTCTAAAATACGTGAAATACATCTTTTTAATACAAGTACTTACTCAAATAATTTGGCTAAAGGTTCAAATATGATCTCCTGTACGGACGACTCCATCATCCGTTTCCCTTGCACCAGCCACGGCGTCTGCGGCAGCGAGCGGGACAACTTTATATATCTGAAATTAATATAAGTTCAAGTCAAGTTCAATAATGAGCGAGTTATTGAGGCTGGTCATACAGACAGACAGAATGGATGAGAGTATAAGGGATCCTTGTTTGACGACGGAACCCTAAAAAATCTAAAATTATTTTATTTGGAGATCCCTAAGACTGTACGGAAGAAATAGCTTTTCAGCGATAAGACCTTATTTGTACCATAACCAGTTTTTAGGGTTCCGTAGTCAACAAGGAACCCTTATCGCAAAACGTGATAAGTTCGAAATTATTGATCCGCAATTATAGGCCGTCGTCAAAGTCAATATAATTTATTCAATATAGAAGCTTGCAGCACACTTATCAAACGTCAAATCTTTTTTAAAGCTACCACCGCGTCGGAACGTGTTGTCGCTGTAGAGAAGATGCGGCCAGAAACTCTACAACATAACACGACTTAATAACTATTACAATATAAATTCTTAAGCTAAAGTTATGTATACAATAATACATAGTCTATTTAATAAAATAATTGATACTATACAGTAAAGTAAATAAACTATAAGCTAGTGACCTCAGACCCAAGCATGTTGGCAGATGGGAACTGCTAAGGCGAGGCGGGTCCTAACGTCCCAAGCTCCTCCGGTCTGAGGGGGGAGTACTGTGGGGACTTGCCACAGACGTCAAAACCCACAAGTTATAGCAACGAAGCTAACAGATGGCGCTACGGTCGCACTCGCAAATGTGTACGTAAGACAACTTGCGACGTCACATTGGTAACCCGTTAGCCGCTACAGATAAGGTTCACAATCGTATACAAGACATGAATCGCGCAAGAGAAATAATCACAGAGATTCGATATATATACAAGGTTCAACTAAGATTTGTTGGACCACGGCCGGTCCCCAGGCTTCACACCTAGCCTGGCGGAAGATCTTCCCTTTTCACCGGAGGAACCTTCCACAGTAGTTCCTCCACATACGCATACCTTCGAACTTATGGTATTTTCTGTTCATTCTCGGGTATGCAGGTTTCCTCACGATTCACCGCCGAGCTAGTAAATGATAAACCGTACATAAATTCCGAAGAACTTATTTACTCTCGATGTTGGCGCCGTTGTGAAAGTTGTTCAGTTTGATGGTCTAAATATTACTATACTCCATTCAAAATAGCAACGAAATTTTAAGGCTATTTTGCATTACAGAAACAGAGGTTTGAAACACTTCCTCTCACTTATTCTTAGAACAGCTTTAGTAACGTCCAAGATATGTCGGATAGTATATGTATCCAATAAATTAATTACATTTGGTAATCAGAATTAGCCAGAAAGCTAAATAGGAATCGGAAAATCTCGTCGTCCTTATTTGGAATGAAGTATAGGGTGTTTGGTTAAAAGCCGTGGTGGTCCAGTGGCGAGTAACCTTGCCTGCCGTGCAGGAGGCGATGGTTCGATCCCCGTCCAGGCCGACTCGCACCAATGAGTTTTTCGGAATTTATGTACGATTTGTAACACCACTGGCTTTTCGGTGAAGGAAAACATCGTGAGGAAACCTGCATGCCTTAATTTCGAGGCATGTATTGTACCCACCACAGAACATTATAAGAGGGGTTAGAAATGCAAAGTAGCGCTTTTGCTTCGGAGACGGCTGTCGCCACGTGTCTTCCCGCTCACGCTGCTACAATTACTCATGCCCTCTCGCTCGCACCACGCCGCGCGCTTTATGGAGTTATGCAAATCATTGCATAACCTGTGGCGACACGTTCCACGCCTACTTTGCACTTCTAACCCATCTTATAATGTTCTATAATTGTACCCACTGGCCATTACAAGTGGCGACGGGCTCACCCTCCGTCACACTGAACAGAGTTTCGGTACTAGTGAAACGTGAATGTTCTGAGGTTTCAGAATATCTCTGACTGTGTTATGTTGTAGAGTTTCTGGCCGCATCTTCTCTACAGCGACAACACGTTCCGACGCGGTGGTAGCTTTAAAAATGATTTGACGTTTGATAAGTGTGCTGTAAGCTCCTATATTGAATAAATTATATTGACTTTGACTTTTGACTTTGACTACCCCCTCGGGGAATATAGTCGTGAGCATATGCTGTTTGGTTACACCCTGTAGTGACACAGACCTGCCTCCCAGGTGCAGCGGGCTCCTGCTGCAGGTCACGCTGATGCACCTGGCGCCGCCTCCCCCCACCTCCACGCAGCACCCCCCCTCTCTCAGCTGAGACGCCGTCACTCCTGCAATAGCAACATTTGTTCAACCATGCTATACTTCATTTCAAATTAGGACGAAAAGATTTTTCATATTTTGCAAATATAATGTATTTATCAGAAAGATGGACTATCCGACATATCTTGAACGCTTTGACTATTTATATGTGGACTGGTTACGCGTGTAATTCTACTAACAAACATTTCTGCCACTTTTTGCGGGGGGCGAGGTAACATGAAATCCGCAACTTTGGATTTTATTCCCCATAACTTTAGATTCTAATTTTGAATGTTAAAAATCATGAAAAGTAGTCTCGTGTGAACCCCAAACGTTCTAAGTTCGAAGTTATTATTTCGCAATTATAGGCTGTCTCGTTTAGTAATAAGGTGTAAAATTTAATGTAAATGCACAAGATCAATTGTGCTTATACCGTGGCAGAGGGGAAATGCTACCGCAAGGCTTATAATAATTAGTCAAAGCTTGGACGTTATTAAAGCAGTTCTAAGAATAAGTGAGAGGAAGTGTTTCAAATCTCTGTTTCTGTAATTCATTCTTAAATTTCGTTGCTATTTGAAATGGAGTATAGTTAAACTATGGAATGAGGCTTTTAATTTACTGTAATTGTATTTATTTTATTAACGTAAGCATTAAAATCAGAAACTATTTAAGTCTGATAGGGCTGATATGGTCTCCAACCCCTTACCCACGACGGTTTTCCATCAAATACAACGTGTTAATGAATAAGCGCAAAACCTCACACACCCCAACTGATTTATAACAAAATAATTAGATTGAAACAATAATTGTTTTGAGGCAAAAATTATTTATTATCATTTCAGCAATGAATGAAAGCGCTAACGTGCTCATGGATACATTTTAAGAATCTTGTTTTGGTAGTAAGTAGGGTGAGAGTGCCCGAGCGGTGGGTTGAGATCGAGTTCAGTAAATTTTAAACTTTCAAACACATTATAAATATTTAAAAAAAAAAAACCTATGTTGATAACCATGATAATTCGATTCTACTCTCGATTCTAAAAAAAAACATTTTTAGTTTTGCGTTTATTCATTAACACGTTGTATAGCGTCCTTCTTAATATGCTGACACTTTTTTAAGAGGATGATCAGACCGTCAAACTGAACAACTTTTTCTATGGCACCAACATCGAAATCGCAAAAAATAAAATCAACCATTCCATACAAAACTGCAAACATACTCGATCTAAAATTATGGAACAACTGATTTTTTTTAGCGATTTCGATTTTGGTCCTTTAGAGAAAGTTGTTCAGTTTGATGGTCTGGTCATCTTAAAAAAGTGTCAGTATATTAAAAAGGACCCTGTAAATCGATTATTTACATCAATCATCATCATATCAACCGGCCACTGCTGGACATAGGCCTCCCCCAAGGATCGTCACAACGACCGCTGCTGCGCTGTCCTCATCCAACGGGTTCCCGTCGCCTTCACCAGGTCGTCGGTCCACCTTGTGGGGACTCACAGCCTACCCACGCTGCGCTTTCCGGTACACGGTCGCCACTCGAGAACTCTTCGGCCCCATCGGCCATCGGTTCTGCGAGCAACGTGCCCCGCCCACTGCCAATTTAAGTTTAGAATTTGCATCAATAAATAGTAATTTATTAGTATAAGTTGACCTTCCAGCGCCTGCTCAACGCTTCTCCTCGTGAACTCGACGGTGAAGCGCTTCTGTTTGCTCCGCGAGTCGAAGAGATCCGGCGAGACTATCTTCAGCACCTCCAGCTCCTGTCAAATTTTTAACAAACACATATTTCATCGGTAATGGAGTATAGTGATACATGCATGTTTTGAGTTGTCAGAATACCTCTAATTACCCCCTTGGGGAATATAGTCGTAAACATATTATATGCTAAGTATTTTTGTTGTGCCAATTTTTGTTTGAAAAACGGTGCACGGCAGGCAAGGTTATTCGCCACTGGGCCACCACGGCTGTCGATATCGTAAGATTATGTTGTCGAAATATGATAATAAACTGGAGCAAGCGAAGCGAGTTTTAGAATTTACTGCAATATTGAAGTTGTTGCGCAATGCGGTCTAAATCTTGGAGCGAGCGAAGCCAGCTCGATATTTTACTATAACTCGATTGCCAAACTTATGCCGAAATCGAGGTTGTTCAATTACATGAAGCAAAGGCTGGACCAAGCAAAGAGAGCTCTCTATTTCCCAGGATAATGACTTGGTCAGAGCTCGGGAATTCCGGGACACGGGACCAGACGCAAAATTCCGCGACTTTCCCGGTTTTTCCGGCCATCTGGCAGCCCTAAGTCCTAGAAGTGGTGGTCGAGTTTGCTTGGCGCCATTGCTCTTGTTGTGTTTCGTGTTATTTGAAATTCGTAAAAAGTTGGTTTTAGTGATATTTGAGACATAATTTCGTGCGGATTGTGTACCAAACAGTTGCGTAAAGCGACCGACGTAACAGGAATCTCAAATAAATACGATAAAAGAAAATTAGTTTTGGTTCAAGTTAACTCGTACATGGTCATTTTGGCGGCAACGCGCGAGCTTACAAATCGACCATAGATTCATCGTCATCTATCATCCCTTCATCAAAATAAAGAATATAAAGAAAAAAAATAACGAATGGCTCAAAAGGACTAGTATCCAGAGCCGTTAAAGAAATTATAAATAAAAATAAGAAGTGGTGGTCCTGGACCTAATCTTTATGTGGGGTTGGCTTGCCGCCATTAATTTGTTCGGTCGATGTTGTATTTGATATTCGTGAAAAATTGGTTTTAGTGATATTTGTGACATAATTTAGTGCGGATTGTGTGCCAAAAAGTTGCGTAAATCGACCAACATAATAAACAAATCTCAAATACATACGAAGAAAGAACAAACGTTTTGGTGCAAGTTAAATCGCACTGGTGATTTTGGCGGCAACGCACGAGCTTACAAAATCGACCACAATTTCATCGTCATCGTCCATCTATCATCCCATCTTCATCAGGAGAGTTTAGCATGTGAATCGTGAAGAAAAGGACGGGCTTTGTTTCTTAATTTTCTAAATTCGTTTTTCGTGGTTATTATTGTTTTAAAGTGGTGGAATTATTTGAATAATGTGCCATTAATGGAGAACAATATAGTAAAAGTGAGAAATAAAGAAGGCGCTCCTGTTTGATTCGGATTGATCCTCGCGTTAAACTCCCCTGAACATTGGAATGTGTGTACCACCCTCGCATTTCAAGAGTTAGGTAGGTTAGGTTTAAGTACAAAGGAAAATATAACTAAAGACCAGGCTGTAAGGGCTAGTTCCCATTGCCTTTCCAAAAGGATAAACTATTTAAAAAAAAAAAAAAATCTTTATGTTTCTTTCTGTGCTCTATGTTGCATTATTTTTTTGTCTATGAAACGTTTTTACTGGCTTCACACATTAAATAAAAGCTGAAATAGAAGTAACTGAAGCTGATGATGATTGTAAGAGTGATATAAACCTGTATATCGTCAGGGTACTCCATGCTGACGGTAATCAGGAGTGGACAGACGGCGCCAGAGTCCAGCGCCATATTCAAGTGGGTCGCTAGAGTGTTGCCGAACGACCACTTCCACGCCTCCTTCAGTGGCGTCACGGACTCTGAATACAGATAAATATCATTATCAATAGCAAAAGTTCCAATGAGTTTTTAGGGTTCCGTAGTCAACAAGGAACCCTTATAGTTTCGCCATGTCCGTCCGTCTGTCCGCGGCTTAGCTCAGAGACGCTTAGTACTAGAAAACTGTAATTTGACGTGGGTATACATATTTATCACGCGACAAAGTGGTAAAATAAAATCTGGAAAAATATTTTTTTTAGGGTACATACACCCTACCCTACACGAAAAGTGGGGATGCAATTTTTTTTTCTCGTCTACCCCATGGTGTGGGGTATCGTTGGATAGGTCTTTAAAAAATATTTTGGGTGCGGGAAAACCATTTTTCGATTTAGGGGTCCGCTATCGATATATTAAGTTTTAAAAAGAAAATTTTTGTTAGAGTCAAGTGTCCCGACACGCACTTGGCCAGTTTTTCTAACTTATGTACGACGTCTCTCAAACGGTGAAGGAAAACATCGTGAGGAAACCTGCATACGCTGAAGAAGAAATTCTGATGCGTATGTAAAGTCCGTATTGCAGAGAGTAAAATTATAACTATCAAAATAATGAAATTATTGTTTCAATCGAATTATTTTGTTATAAATCAGTTGGGGCGTATGAGGTTTTGCGCTTATTCATTAACACGTTGTATGTATGGCGAATAAATATTTCATTACTTACTGATGTTGAAATCATTAAATTTGTCCTGCACACTGAGAGCGACGGCTCTCTCCCGCAGTATGGTCGCTATGGGCGCGGACAGAGCACACGCGAAGCTCGAGCATTCGTACCTGTAATGTTCGACAGTAAACCTGATGATCACAACTAATACCATTCTATACACATGGAATCACCACGTCATATAATATCAAAAACAAATTTAGATTAACAAAAAACCCGACTGCATAAAAAACCTATTAACTGAAAAGGGAAAAACAAGCTCTATAATCACTAATCAGCTATAACAACTTTGTTAGAGCAAATATAATTTGATTGTTATTAGGTAGGTATCGCAAACGGGGACAACGAATATTTTTGGTTGGTCATTGATTGGTTTGTCCCCGCCTGCAATACCTACCTAATAACAATCAAATTATATTTACTCAAACAAAGTTGTTATAGCTGATTAGTGATTATAGAGCTTGTTTTTCCCTTTTCAGTTAATAGGTTTTTTATGCAGTCGGGTTTTTTGTTAATCTTAATAATTTAGTTTATTTCATACTTTTTAGTCTTGTGTCGAAACGAAAACATAAAAGTACTATAATATTTATATATTTGGAATCGTCTGATTACTAGCTTTCATTTGATACCCATATTGTAATTTTTAACAAAAAAAAATTGTTCATTCTTCTCTCTTTTTTATTTCGTAGACGCCATCTTGAAATAATATACCCTATGTCACTCTCACGATTTTTACGAATCCAATGATACCTCACACATTAAAATCCATCAAGCCGTTTAGGCTGTAAGCAGTGCCAAAGAAATAGACATACAAACATACATACATACAATACATCCATACATACAATACATACATACGCTCGAAAAACATAACCCTCCTTCTGGCGCAGTCGGGTAAAAATGACACATTTCTCTAATGTCAATGTTCTGAATGTATAGTGGCGACGGGATCACTCCCCGTCACACTGGACAGAGTTTCGGTACTAGTGAAACGTGGATGTTCTGAGGTTTCAGAATGTCTCTGATTACCCCCTCGGGGCATAGTCGTGAGCATATGTTTATGCTTATGCTCTAATCACCTTATACAGGGTCCTTCTTAATACGCTGGCACTTTTTAAGGGCATGATCAGACCATCAAACTGAACAACTTTCTCTATGGCACCAACATCGAAATCGCGAAATAAAATCAGCTGTTCTATACAAAACTGCAAACCTACTCGAGCCAAATGTATGGACAGCAGATTTTTTTTTCGCGATTTCGATGTTGGTCCCATAGAGAAACTTGTTCAGTATCATAGTTTGGTCATCCCTTTAAAAAAGTGTAACATATTAAGAATGACCCTGTATATTCAAACTCTGTACTATACATTTGGTTCAATGAGGTTTGCAGATTTCGGTGTGGGTGCCATAGAGAAAGTTGTTCATATAAGTTAACAAGAACTTATCCAAAAAACATACACTTATTGGTCAGTTATCACATGTGATTGTTTTGTATGTGATTGACATGTATAAATCGTACCGTTTCCTCTCAAGAACGTCCTTCACCATATCGCAGGCTTCGGGCCATGTGTCCGGCTGCAGCACCCCGAGGCAGGTCACACACGGGGCCGGCTTCCGTCTCTTGGGCTGTGGGGAGCTGTGACCATTCTGATCTGACGACGTTTGATCATCTTGTGGTGGCTGGTCCTGGAACTGGAGTGAGTAAAGTTAGAAAAAGGACAAAAGGGCATGTTTGTAGCATTGTTTCTGACAACCCCAAAAGGGAATTTATGAGTTTATCTTCTTAACTATTATAAAACTGTAACAGAAGTGCGTCTGTACATTGAAGATATTTACAAACAAAAGATTGCGATATGGTTTTTAGATTTCCCTGACTCCAAATGTCTGTCTGTTTGTTTGTTTGTTTGTGTGTTTAATGCAAAAACTACTGAACTGTTTTTGATGAAACTTTTTTTGTTTGATAACTTATGATCTGACTTAAAATCTGGTATATAATTTGTGTGGATGAAGTCGCGGGTTAACTTGGATGGATGGATTGTGTGAAAGATGGCATGTGAAAAAAAGGTGTGTGCGCTGAAATGACGGCTAAAAGAGATGAATTGAGGACGACGACATATTGCGCCGACCCCAAATAATGGGATAAGGGCAGGAAGAAGAAGTCGCGGGTTAACTCTAGTGAAATCTTAAGGAGACCGATGTAAAGAACTGGAAAAACTAGGGTTGCCACCACTCAGTCTGCCGCAACTTCACAACTCTAAGGGTTAAAAATGACTTCTTTGAACCTGGCAACCCTAGAGTTGCGGTAAACTGGGAGGTGGCAACCTCAGTTTTTCCAGTTCTTTAGATTGGTCTCCTTCAGATGGCACCTCATTTACTTCCCAAACAGATCGGTGGAATAAATAGTAACATAAATAATCATGATAAAGGCAGTCTCTGTATAAACTTTCACTTAAATCACATTTTGTTCACCAAATAAATAGGTGCATTTTGCGGTCAGATCTTGGTATAGAAGCATAAACCTGCCACGATCACTGAGCTTTACCACTTTTAGTTTTTATTACACTATGTCCACGACTAAATCAAAACATAACCTAAAATGCAAAATGGAAAAAAGTCTAGAAAATTTTAAATACTGCATTTAAATTGGTATTAATATGCAAAATAATGTAATGAGAGTGTTCAAAATTTTTAATTCGTGTTGAAATCCTCGTTAATAAAGCTTGTAAAGAAATAAAATTACAAAAATAAACAACACAAACTTTGACGATGTATTTCTGGACATCCTCATAAACGTTGGGGTTTTTAAGCCCCAGGAATCGAAGGCAGCATCCGTCGCAGCATCCTGATTCTTTGCACAACTTCACTATTCCTTTCTGATCCATGTTTTATTTATTATTTTCAATTTAAGGCATATAAAAACATACAATCGCACCAGAGCTTGGAACAGCTGATAAATGTCAAAGTTTAAACATTTCGTTTAGCGTAATTATTGTGTCTTTGGGAACGAATAGCCATTTCCAAATTATCACAATTACGAGTAGCCAAATTATTGCAATTTCTTTCTGTCTATTAAGTTTTTTGGTTTTAACTACCGTTAAAATAGTGATTTATTTATTGAGTTTTATGAGACGTCAATAGTTACACAACAGTTTATTGATTTTTTCAGAATACTCCGACGCATTATGCGCGTAATGGACCGTAGTTGAAAAAAATGTTGCCATTTTCAAAATTTCTTTTGTTGAATTTCGTGAAACTTTAGAAAATAAGAAAACAAAATCATATTTAACCAACAAAAGATAGTTAAAAACTGGATACTATCTAAAATAATGAATGAAAAAGATAGAATAAACATATTTTTGTGTGCACAGTGACTGCGTCAAACTGCGGTGTCCTGTAGAAAAAAAAATGTTGCCATTTGTCAGGTCGACGACATGCGCTGTCAAATATCCGTGTATTTATGTAATTTCAAATAAAAAATTCTAAATTACTACAATAATACAGCTTATAACTTTATAAATTAATCGAAATAAAAACCGAAGGAATTGTTAAAATGGGCACAGTCCATGCGAAGGTAATCTTGTTTATTTATTTTAGTTTTTCGAGCAAAATGTAGAGGTTATATTGATGTAAAGTTTTGTTTTTGAAAAACACTGAAAAATACTTAAAAATCATATTTTCTGATGAATCAAATCGTCGGTGCATGATCGATATGGTCAAAGTCTTCTGTCAGTACCCCAGCAGCAATGAGTAACGCAATATTTTTGTAAAAAAAAAAATTTATACATTCAGAAGATAGAATTTGAACTTTTTCTTAGTCCAAAGTTGATTTCGGCGCTCTTGCGGCACCATACACTAATAAAGCAGTACCTTCAGTCTAGAATTCGAAGTCCACGGAACGAAGATACTATAAATGATAAATGATAAATGAACTTTATTGTGTATGGACTCAGGTGTAGGTACAGACATTTGCAGGTGTTTTGACATTGATTAGTTTCACTGAAGCCTACCTTTGCAGGCATTTACACAAATTCTGCAATACAATTATACTTAATTAGGTAACTACTATTATACATGCCATTTTGAATTAGAAATTATCATCAAGAACCTATATAATTATGAAACGAAAGATAAATTTAAATCACAATTACAACTAAAAATTGTGTCCTTTACATCACATACTTAGTTAACTATTATTATAGATGCATGCCATTTTCAATTACAAATAATAATCAGCTATTTACAAGGTGTTACAAAAATACAGCGTAGCATATGCTCTCGACTATATTTCCCGAGGGGGTAGTCAGAGACAGGGTGCGGCTCTCGTATAGGACTGTACATGAGAAAAAGTGTTTCTCCAAAAACACCGCTTAAACCATCTATGTTTCATCATCATATACAGCATAAGCATATGCTCACGACTATATTCCCCGAGGGGGTAGTCAGAGATATTCTGAAACCTCAGAACATCCACGTTTCACTAGTACCGAAACTCTGTCCAGTGTGACAGGGAGTGAGCCAGTCGCAACTTGTAATGGACAGTGGGTACAATACATGCCTCGAATTTGTAGCATGCAGGTTTCCTCACAATTTTTTTCTTCACCGAAAAGCCAGTGGTGTTACAAATCGTACATAAATTCCGAAAAACTCATTGGTACGATTCGGTCTGGATGGGGATCGAACGAGGCTACTCGCCACTGGACCACCACGGCTTTTAATGGAGTATAGTAAATGTGATATTGTATGCTAACGTGTGATGTTTGTTTGTTGATCAGTCAGCGTCAGACAACCTCGGGGAGGTTGGTGCAGGCGGTGGCTTGTTTGAGTTTGAAGAGCCCATGGATATGGAGGAGCCCATCTCCAAGCCCTCCATCAAGCTGAACGGAGTCAGGGTATGCTTTTATAATTACTTTTATACAGGGTGTAACAAAACACCCTAGACAGTAATATATTGTCTTTAACGGCTCTGGATACTAGTCCTTTTGAGCCATTTGTTATTTTTTTTCATTATATTCTTTATTTTGATGATAGATGACCATGAATCTGTGGTCGATTTCGTAAGCTCGCGCGTTGCCGCCAAAATGATCATGTACGAGTTAACTTGAACCAAAACGTATATTCTGTTATTGTATTTATTTGAGATTCCTGTTACGTCGGTCGCTTTACGCAACTGTTTGGTACACAATCCCGAAATTATGTCACAAATATCACTAAAACCAATTTTATACGAATATCAAATACGACGAGACACAGCAAGAGCAATGGCGCCAAGCAAACTCAAAACACCCTAGTAATACTAAAGGTGGTGCTTTAGACCATCAAACTGAACAACTTTCAATTAATTGAATCAGGTGTTACTTTGAGGAAATCCATGAAAGTTGTATTACGTTATGTTAATTATTATTTACGATATTTCATTATTTACGAATCATTTTAATCGAAAATTTTCAACTGTTTATGTCTGATATGGCAGTATCGGCTTGATCCCTTGCCCTCTAAAAAAAGGCAGGCACGGTCACATAACATTATAAGAGGGGTTAGAAATGCAAAGTAGTGCTTTTGCTTCGGAGACGGCTGTCGCCACTTGTCTTCCCGCTCACACTGCTACAACTACTCATGCCCTCTCACTCGCACCACGCCGCGCGCCTTATAGTGTTATGCAAATCATTGTATAATCTGTGGCACGCGTTCCACTCCTACTTTGCACTTCTAACCCCTCTTATAATGTTCTGTGAGCACGGTCTTGTTATGTTTTGGCCAAAGAGATTGTACCTAATAGAGTGAGCCATACCAATTGTAAAGTGTCCACTTTTTTTGACGTTTAGGTTTGAGTGTGTTGTGTCAAGTAGTATGGACAAAAGGCACCAAGTGACATATGGCCTTATGTTTACGGTCACTTTTCACACACACTAGCTCAAAAAAAAGTGGACAGACGCATAAACAAATATCTATAGTTCCATCTCCTTCTACTATTAAAGGTACGTCATAAGACAAAAGAGACTAACTACAATCGTAAATTTATGCGGACTCTATGGAGATCCTTCCTCTGAGGTTTTGGCCTACTTCTCTATGCTGCGATGAATATGCAATCTGTTGAGTTTCATAGGAAGTATATTTAAAGAAGAAAAGAAAATCATTCATAATCAACATAACTTTTGATACACCGCCTACCTATTTTTTCGTTTGTTAATTCCTCTACCCTAAGGTTGTCTGGAAGAAATCGCTTTTTAGCGATGAGACCGCCTTATTTGTACGTACTTTTAATTCTTTATCTGTATTCAAATGTATGTTCTGTTTTGGTGTGCAATAAAGTATAATTGAATTGAACTTTTAAAGGTGGTTTGGAAGAAATCGCTTTTTAGCGATAAGGCCGCCTTATTTGTACCATTATCGTTTTTGTTTCTTTTTCTATGCTGTATCTGTATTTTGGTGTAAATAAAAGTATATTTCATTCATTCATTCATTCATAATTTATCAAAATAATTTTTTTCTTCAAATTCTAATTTTGATGAATAATAATTGAATTTATTCACAGGCGAGGGTAGACAAAGTGCATGTGGACGGCCTGAACCGAACCAAAGACGATGTTGTGAAGCAAACCGTCGACGAGCTGTTCCATGCTACGGACTTCGAAGACGTCATACTCAGAGCTCACAGGGTATCGTATACAACGTGTTAATGAATAAGCGCAAAACCTCATACACCCCAACTGATTTATAACAAAATAATTAGATTGAAATAATAATATAATTATTTTGAAAATTAAAGTTTTCATGCAAAAATGATTTGTTATTATTTCAGCAATTAATGAGAGCGCTAATGTGCTTATGGATAAATTTTAAGAGTCTTGTTTTGGTAGTAAGTAGGGTGAGTGTGCACGTGCGGTGGGTTGAGATCGAGTTCAGTAAATTTTAAATTTGACAAACAAATTATTTAATATTTTGAAAAAAAAAAACCTATGTTGAAAACATGATAATTCGATTCTGCTCTCGATTCTAAACAAACTACTTTCTAGTTTTGCGTTAATTCATTAACACGTTGTATAACTGACTATTATATCAAGGTGTTACAAAAATACATATAAACATTTAAGGGGATCGTTTAGACCATCAAACTGAACAACTTTCACCATGGGACCAATATCGAAATCGCGTAAAAAAAAAATCTGTATTTCTATACTAAACTACAAATCTACTCAAGCAAAATTTTCGAGATTTCGATGTTGGCTCCATAGTGAAAGTTGTTCATTTTGATAGTCTGAAGTACCCTCTAAAGGCTCCAACAGGGTTTTTTATACCCAGTACAGGCTGATGATGATAACAAAGTAACTTTGTGTAGGTTCGTCGCGCGCTGGACTCGCTGGGGTGTTTCCGCGACATAGGCGTGTTCATCGACGTATCGTCGGGTCCTGGATCCACTCCCGAGGGATTAGAGGTTTGTGTTTATCATATATCTTAGCTAGCGAATTACAATACCACAGTATAAGAAAGAGTGTCTGTTACAATAAATGTCGACCAGATCTCATGGCATCAAAAAAAGTAAAAATATATTCTGTTCTATTCTATTTTTTAGGAGATTATGGCTCCATCGGTTTTTCGATGATTCTGCCAATTAGTCGGGGAAATCGACGGATTTTTGTATGGAGAAGGTTGCATTAATTGCACTTTTGGTGATAATTTGGAATATAGTCGATAAATACCTGAAAAACATAAATTCTCAACAATCCCCGATTTTTTATTGTGTATTATTGAATAATTAAGACATTTACAAAACATTAAATTTAGGTATGAACAAAAAATTGAAAACTGGTGATTTTGTACAGGATGGCTTCATTCAATACGTTTTATTTATAACAATAATAATCCCCGGTTAATATCGTAAATTTGAGTAGACATTTAATATTTTGTAAGTCTTCAAAAATTATAACCTCAAAACTAAATTATTTACTGTTTGTTTGTACACATTAAATTTGCCTCGCGATAATTAACTGTCTCTTTTGCTAGTATGCTGGAAGAAATATCTTTCGAAATAAGCTTGCCCTTAGTACATTTATTTCGATTTTAAGGTATTTCTCAGGTTCCTGAGCCAATATAACCACGAAACCTCGACAAAAGTGTTATACAATGTATAACTAACAGTAATATTATTTCAAACACAATTTACTAAAGTGCCTTTAATGCAATCTCAAACTTAATTTTTCCTAGACTTCAATGTCAAAGTTGAGAGACACGCGTTTCAATTTGTTGATTGACCGGTTATTAAAGTCTTCTTCCGCTTCATTTGAGTATACTAGAAAGAGGACAACACAAATATGTTACTATATATAACGATGGACAAGCACATTTTTATAATTTAATATTGTTAGATTTTATAAATTTATATAGAATATATTTAAGGTACGTCATAAGACAAAAGAGACTAACTACAATCGTTAATTCATTGCGGACTCTATGGAGATCCTTCCTATGAGGTAAATGGCCTACTTTGACTAGAAAGATGTCAGTTTGGCGTAGTGTCATTTTTCAGCTACAAAACGCGCGTTTGTCAATCGCGTGAATGCATATCTACACTAGGCGTTTGTATCGATTCTAACGCGTGATTGTATCAATGCACACGCACGTTTGTACCGATGCAGATTGCAGTATCGCGTTTGCATCGATGCTGGATTGCGACTGATTCGATGCAGAAGTGCTGCAAAAAGTTGCAGAGTGTAAAGGGCCCTAATCCAATAGGGTATTTGACAGCATGTAAAATATAGGATCTTTTGATGGCATCCGTATTGAATATTAATTTTGGAAACCAACTACCTATTTAGTCAGTTAAGGAATATACTGGATATTTTAAGAGAAAATCGACAAAGAAAATATTTTTTTGTCTACTTTAGTCACGTGATCGTAAACGACTGTGATTGGCCGAATGGTTGATGACGTCAACTGCTTGTAAACAGTTGCGTGTAGAGTGTGAGTGTCGTACAAAGTTTACGTCATCGTGACGTCACCTGCTTGTTGGGATATTTAAATAACATTTTTTGTTTTCGATTTTTTTTGCACTATATGTAATGGAACGTAATTATCTGATTGATTATTGTTGGTGCCAGGTGACGTTCCAAGTGAAGGAGCTGTCGCGTATAGTGGGCGGAGTTAACACAACCGTCAGCGAGAACGAAGGCAACCTCGTGCTGGGTGAGTCCAACACTCTGTGCGTGCGTGCTAGCGTGTGTGAGTGTGTGAGTGTGTGCTTGCGTGCGTGCGTGTATGTGTGTGTGTGCGTGCGCGTGTATGTGTATGTGTGTGCGTGTGTACGTGCGTGTGCTTGCGTGCGTGTGTGCGACCGTGCGTGCGTTCGTGTGTGTGCTCGTGCGTTTGTGTACAGGGTTCAAGTGACAGCAAATAGTGAAACGGTGGACTTAGACCATCAAACTGAATAACTTTCACTATGGAGCGTACCATCAGCTGTCCCCTACAAAACTGCTGTACCTACTCGACTCAAATGTATGGTACAGCTGATTTTTTTCGCGTTTCCAGAGGTAGGCTCCATAGTGAAAGTTGTTCAGTTTGATGGTCTGAGTTCACCGTTTCAGTATTTGCTAGGCTGTCACTTACACCCTGTATGTGCATTTTATTACACTAAAATAATACCATCTCAACCTATTCCGAGAAGGATGAAAATGAATGAATGAGGCATTGCATAATATGCTCACGACTATATTCCCCGAGGGGGTAGTCAGAGATATTCTGAAACCTAAGAACATCCACGTTTCACCAGTAGTACCGAAACTGTCCAGTGTGACGGGGGGTGAGCCCGTCACCACTTATAGTGGACAGTGAGTACAATACATGTCTCGAAATTGAAGCATGCAGGTTTCCTCACCATGTTTTCCTTTACCGAAAAGCCAGTGGTGGTGGTGGTTACAAATCGTACATAAATTCCGAAAAACTCATTGGTACGAGTCGGCCTGGACGGGGATCGAACCATCGCCTCCTGCACGGCAGGCAAGTTTACTCGCCACTGGACCACCACGACTTCTTCTTGCCAATCAATCTTCTTTTAAATAATACCATAAAACTGTCCCCAGAATATCATTGTCTATGAATGTGGCTAGATAATCTGTCACTAAAATCATGCATGCGTATCTTTTTTCATTCGTACAGAAGACCTCCTTTTTTAAGTCGGTTAATATTATTAATTTGTTTTACAGGAGTGAAATTACCCAACATACTGGGAAGAGGCGAGAAAGTCCAAGCCGAATACACTATGGGCTACAGAAGCTCCTCGAACTTCTCCATCACTACCACCAAGCCCTACCCTCACAAGCCGCTCTCGTCCGTGTATGTACCACACTCACTCACAAACATACACACTCACTCACTTGCACTTATGGGCTACAGAAGCACTTCAAACGTCTCCATCACTACCACCAACCCCTACTCTCAAAATCCGCTCTCCTCCGTGTATGTATCACACTCACTCACTCACACACTCACTCACTCACTCACAAGCTCACTGGCGCACTCACACACTCATTTACTCACTCACATACTACGGGGTACAGAAGCTCTTCAAACTTCTCCAAGCCCTACCCTCACAAGCTGCTCTCCTCCGTGTATGTACCACACTCACTCACTCTAACACACACACACACACACACACAAACACACACACACACACACACACACACACACACACACACACACACACACACTCACACACACACTCACACACACACACACACACACACGACATTGATGATGTCTGGTCGACCTATAACTAGTAATCTGTGGTATTGTATTGCAGTATATCGGGGTCGGTGTACCAACAGAACCACGAGTACCCGTGGTCCGGGTACAGGCTACTAGACCGAGGAGTATTGCTGGATCTCGCCTTCAAGACCAGCCCCGTCGTGAGTCCACTTCGTTACTAGACTGTTGTCCGCTTTGTTACTATACAGTGTTACAACAGAACCACGAGTACCCGTGGTCCGGGTACAGGCTACTAGACCGAGGAGTATTGCTGGATCTCGCCTTCAAGACCAGCCCCGTCGTGAGTCCACTTTGTTACTAGACTGTTGTCCGCTTTGTTACTATACAGTGTTACAACAGAACCACGAGTACCCGTGGTCCGGGTACAGGCTACTAGACCGAGGAGTATTGCTGGATCTCGCCTTCAAGACCAGCCCCGTCGTGAGTCCACTTTGTTACTAGACTCTTGTCCGCTTTGTTACTATACAGTGTTACAATAGAACCACGAGTACCCGTGGTCCGGGTACAGGCTACTAGACCGAGGAGTATTGCTGGATCTCGCCTTCAAGACCAGCCCCGTCGTGAGTCCACTTTGTTACTAGACTGTTGTCCGCTTTGTTACTATACAGTGTTACAACAGAACCACGAGTACCCGTGGTCCGGGTACAGGCTACTAGACCGAGGAGTATTGCTGGATCTCGCCTTCAAGACCAGCCCCGTCGTGAGTCCACTTTGTTACTAGACTCTTGTCCGCTTTGTTACTATACAGTGTTACAATAGAACCACGAGTACCCGTGGTCCGGGTACAGGCTACTAGACCGAGGAGTATTGCTGGATCTCGCCTTCAAGACCAGCCCCGTCGTGAGTCCACTTTGTTACTAGACTCTTGTCCGCTTTGTTACTATACAGTGTTACAATAGAACCACGAGTACCCGTGGTCCGGGTACAGGCTACTAGACCGAGGAGTATTGCTGGATCTCGCCTTCAAGACCAGCCCCGTCGTGAGTCCACTTTGTTACTAGACTCTTGTCCACTTTTTGTACCAGCAGTGTACCAGCACGGTAAAGTGAAGTAACTATTTACATATATAACTTGTTAATGAATAAGCGCAAAACCTCATACACCCCAACTGATTTACAACAAAATAATTAAATTGATATAATAATTTCATTATTTTGATAGGTAAAATTTAAAGTTATTCGCATTTTAAGTTTTGAGGTAAAAATGATTTGTTATCATTTCAGCAATTAACGAAAGCGCTAACGTGCTCATGGATATATTTTAAGAATCTTGTTTTGGTAGTAAGTAGGGTGAGTGTGCCCGTGCGGAGGGTTGAGATGGAGTTCAGTAAATTTTACAAGCAAGTTATTTAACATTTTGAAAAAAATTACCTGTGTCGAAGACATGATAATTCGATTCTAAACAAAATACTTTCTAGTTTTACGTTTATTCATCGAAAAAGTAACCCTGTATAATAAAGAGGTGAAGGCCATAGGACAAAAGTGGCTTAATAATTTTCGCCATATTGAAAATTTAGTGATTTTGCGACCGCCAGAAAGTGAGAACAAAGCTAAAATGTTATTTAGTACAATCTCCTGCTAAGTGAATGATAATTTATTTATGTTTCGTCATGTATTGGTCGTTTAATTTTATAAGCGTAAAGTTCATAATGTTCTTAGAGATTAGATCCTTGGCCAGCAGTGGGATCCCACTGGTAATATAAAATAACGTTTAACATCAATATAGGGTCCTTCTTAATATGCTGACACTTTTTTAAGGGGATGATCAGACCGTCAAACTGAACAACTTTTTCTATGGCCCCAAAATCGAAATCGCGAAAAAAAATCAGCTGTCCCATACAAAACTGTGAACCTACTCAAGCCAAATGTTTGGGACAGAAGATTTTTTTTTCGTGATTTCGATATTGGTCCCATAGAGAAAGTTGCTCAGTTTGACGGTCTGATCATCTTCTTAAAAAAAGGACCCTGTATATCTGTGTTTCAGACGAAGCACAACCTGCAGTGGGAGGGTGTGGTGCGGGACACGTCGGTGCTGAGCAAGACTACCAGCTTCAAGGTGCGCGAGAGTAGCGGTGAGTGTCTACAAACACACAGTCACACGCAAACAAACGCATGCGCACACACACACACACACACACACACACACACACATACACACACACATACACACACACATACACACACACACACACACACACACACAAACACACACACGCACGCACATTCACAACAAACGCATGCACACACACACTCACACTCTCACACACACACACACACACACACACACTTTCACACACACACACACACACACACACACACACACACACACACACACACGCACACACACACACACACACACGCACACACACACACACACTTTCACACACTAACACAATTGTTTTTATTTTTTACATTATTGTTTGTATTGTGTGGTAATTTTGAAAATTGTAAATTAAGAATATCTAGATTTTGTCTGCTCATTTGTGTAACCTGCCTGCTGTACCGAGGGCAGCGGATTCGATTCCCGTATGGTGCAAACATGAAGAATATGAATAGTTTTACCAGGAGGGTAAGGTATGTTTGGTTTTATACAGGGTGTAAGTGACAGCCTAGCAAATACTGAAACGGTGAACTCAGACCATCAAACTAAACAACATTCACGGAGCCTACCTCAGGAAACGCGAAAAAAATCATCTGTCCCCATTTATGTCCTATACAAGAAAAAAATGCACAGCCAAGTTTTTAACTTAGTTGTATTTGGTATGTTTACACTCAGTACTTTTTTTCGTTAAGGGTATATTACTGTTGGCGCGCTCCATACAGACGAAGTCTGGTTATATTTTTAATACTAACCAATTAAAGTCAGTGAAATTTTTCAGAAATAATCTAGAAAGTAATCTCTATGCTTGTATCATATCAGATTTTAGTTAAAATGTATAGTTTTAAAGTTACAGTGCCTCAAAGATTTCCATACAAATCTTAAATTAATCCTAGCATTGAAACTGTATATTTTAACGAAAATTGGACACGATACAAGCATAGAGATTTGGTTATAGATTGTTTCAGCAAAATTTCATTGACTTTAATTGGTTAGTATTGAAAATATCACCATACTTCGTTTGTATGCAGCGCGCATTTACGCATTCGGAATAAACTTCTCTTAAGTACCGGTTATGGATCTGCCATTTTTGGACCGCTGATTGTGTATTTTGTTCTTTTATAGGACATTCAACGTCTGTTCCATACAAAACTGCTGTACCTACCCGACTCAAATGTATGGTACAGCTGTATTTATTTTCGCGTTTCCTGAGGTTGGCTCCATAGTGAAAGTTGTTCAGTTTGATGGTCTGAGTTCACCGTTTCAGTATTTGCTAGGCTGTCAGTTACACCATGTATAATAATTATGCATATTGTATCGTTGTCTAGTCACCTTAATTAAAGTCTGGGTTAGATGTCGATACATAATGTGACTAGATAATCTGTGTCCAAAATGTCCAAGTCAGCAAGCCAGGGTCCTTCTTAATATGCTGACACTTTTTTAAGGGGATGATCAGACCATGAAACTGAACAACTTTCTCTATGGCACCAACATCGAAATCGTGAAATAAAATCAGCTGTTCTATACAAAACTGCAAACCTACTCGAGCCAAATGTATGGACAGCAGATTTTTTTTTTGCGATTTCTATGTTGGTCCCATAGAGAAACTTGTTCAGTATCATAGTTTGGTCATCCCTTTAAAAAGTGTAACATATTAAGAATGACCCTGTATATTCAAACTCCATGGAGACAAACTTTGCTTAATTTAAAAAATTAAAATTACCTGCCTTCTCTTTCTAACTCTGTGCTGGAAACAGAAAAAGCAACATCAAATGTCAAATTCTACATTGTGTATACAAGGTGTTAAAAAATTACAAATTATAACATTTAAAACTTAACTTTTAAGGAGGTTGTTTGACCATCAAACTGAACAACTTACACTTTGGGACCAACATCGAAATCGCAATAAAAAATCTGCTGTCCCATATATTTTAGCTCGAGTAGATTTGAAGTTTAGTATGGAACATCAGATTTTTTTTCGCGATTTCGATATTGGTCCCATAGTGAAAGTTGTTCAGTTTGATGGTCTAAACCTCCTCCTTTTTCTTCGTATTTTTTTTTCTCAATGGCCTGTTATTTTAAGTCGATTTTATGTTTACCAAGGAGATTACAATTTTGGTCCGAAAAACGACGTTACTTTATTAAAAAATATCTGTAATCCTTTCATTTTAAAATCTCTGATACAGAATATATTGTTATTGAGACAATTATCTCTAAATGGTTTTCCATTCAGGATTCAGCCCTCCAAAAAAACTGGACACAGAATTGTTAACCAAGTTTTGTTCTGTTTCCACCAGGACCACAAATGAAGTCAATCCTCCGTCACATAGTAACCGTAGACCACCGCGACGAACCGATATTCCCGACGCGAGGCTCGTGGGTACAGTTCACAAGCGAGCTCTGCGGGCTAGGGGGAGGCGTGGCCAACCTGAGGACCGAGCTGCAGGCTCAGGCCAACCTGTCACTGAGGGATAGTATCGTGAGTACACGCCATCATCATCATCACTCGTGGGTACAGTTCACAAGCGAGCTCTGCGGGCTAGGGGGAGGCGTGGCCAACCTGAGGACCGAGCTGCAGGCTCAGGCCAACCTGTCACTGAGGGATAGTATCGTGAGTACACGCCATCATCATCATCACTCGTGGGTACAGTTCACAAGCGAGCTCTGCGGGCTAGGGGGAGGCGTGGCCAACCTGAGGACCGAGCTGCAGGCTCAGGCCAACCTGTCACTGAGGGATAGTATCGTGAGTACACGCCATCATCATCATCACTCGTGGGTACAGTTCACAAGCGAGCTCTGCGGGCTAGGGGGAGGCGTGGCCAACCTGAGGACCGAGCTGCAGGCTCAGGCCAACCTGTCACTGAGGGATAGTATCGTGAGTACACGCCATCATCATCATCACTCGTGGGTACAGTTCACAAGCGAGCTCTGCGGGCTAGGGGGAGGCGTGGCCAACCTGAGGACCGAGCTGCAGGCTCAGGCCAACCTGTCACTGAGGGATAGTATCGTGAGTACACGCCATCATCATCATCACTCGTGGGTACAGTTCACAAGCGAGCTCTGCGGGCTAGGGGGAGGCGTGGCCAACCTGAGGACCGAGCTGCAGGCTCAGGCCAACCTGTCACTGAGGGATAGTATCGTGAGTACACGCCATCATCATCATCACTCGTGGGTACAGTTCACAAGCGAGCTCTGCGGGCTAGGGGGAGGCGTGGCCAACCTGAGGACCGAGCTGCAGGCTCAGGCCAACCTGTCACTGAGGGATAGTATCGTGAGTACACGCCATCATCATCATCACTCGTGGGTACAGTTCACAAGCGAGCTCTGCGGGCTAGGGGGAGGCGTGGCCAACCTGAGGACCGAGCTGCAGGCTCAGGCCAACCTGTCACTGAGGGATAGTATCGTGAGTACACGCCATCATCATCATCACTCGTGGGTACAGTTCACAAGCGAGCTCTGCGGGCTAGGGGGAGGCGTGGCCAACCTGAGGACCGAGCTGCAGGCTCAGGCCAACCTGTCACTGAGGGATAGTATCGTGAGTACACGCCATCATCATCATCACTCGTGGGTACAGTTCACAAGCGAGCTCTGCGGGCTAGGGGGAGGCGTGGCCAACCTGAGGACCGAGCTGCAGGCTCAGGCCAACCTGTCACTGAGGGATAGTATCGTGAGTACACGCCATCATCATCATCACTCGTGGGTACAGTTCACAAGCGAGCTCTGCGGGCTAGGGGGAGGCGTGGCCAACCTGAGGACCGAGCTGCAGGCTCAGGCCAACCTGTCACTGAGGGATAGTATCGTGAGTACACGCCATCATCATCATCACTCGTGGGTACAGTTCACAAGCGAGCTCTGCGGGCTAGGGGGAGGCGTGGCCAACCTGAGGACCGAGCTGCAGGCTCAGGCCAACCTGTCACTGAGGGATAGTATCGTGAGTACACGCCATCATCATCATCACTCGTGGGTACAGTTCACAAGCGAGCTCTGCGGGCTAGGGGGAGGCGTGGCCAACCTGAGGACCGAGCTGCAGGCTCAGGCCAACCTGTCACTGAGGGATAGTATCGTGAGTACACGCCATCATCATCATCACTCGTGGGTACAGTTCACAAGCGAGCTCTGCGGGCTAGGGGGAGGCGTGGCCAACCTGAGGACCGAGCTGCAGGCTCAGGCCAACCTGTCACTGAGGGATAGTATCGTGAGTACACGCCATCATCATCATCACTCGTGGGTACAGTTCACAAGCGAGCTCTGCGGGCTAGGGGGAGGCGTGGCCAACCTGAGGACCGAGCTGCAGGCTCAGGCCAACCTGTCACTGAGGGATAGTATCGTGAGTACACGCCATCATCATCATCACTCGTGGGTACAGTTCACAAGCGAGCTCTGCGGGCTAGGGGGAGGCGTGGCCAACCTGAGGACCGAGCTGCAGGCTCAGGCCAACCTGTCACTGAGGGATAGTATCGTGAGTACACGCCATCATCATCATCACTCGTGGGTACAGTTCACAAGCGAGCTCTGCGGGCTAGGGGGAGGCGTGGCCAACCTGAGGACCGAGCTGCAGGCTCAGGCCAACCTGTCACTGAGGGATAGTATCGTGAGTACACGCCATCATCATCATCACTCGTGGGTACAGTTCACAAGCGAGCTCTGCGGGCTAGGGGGAGGCGTGGCCAACCTGAGGACCGAGCTGCAGGCTCAGGCCAACCTGTCACTGAGGGATAGTATCGTGAGTACACGCCATCATCATCATCACTCGTGGGTACAGTTCACAAGCGAGCTCTGCGGGCTAGGGGGAGGCGTGGCCAACCTGAGGACCGAGCTGCAGGCTCAGGCCAACCTGTCACTGAGGGATAGTATCGTGAGTACACGCCATCATCATCATCACTCGTGGGTACAGTTCACAAGCGAGCTCTGCGGGCTAGGGGGAGGCGTGGCCAACCTGAGGACCGAGCTGCAGGCTCAGGCCAACCTGTCACTGAGGGATAGTATCGTGAGTACACGCCATCATCATCATCACTCGTGGGTACAGTTCACAAGCGAGCTCTGCGGGCTAGGGGGAGGCGTGGCCAACCTGAGGACCGAGCTGCAGGCTCAGGCCAACCTGTCACTGAGGGATAGTATCGTGAGTACACGCCATCATCATCATCACTCGTGGGTACAGTTCACAAGCGAGCTCTGCGGGCTAGGGGGAGGCGTGGCCAACCTGAGGACCGAGCTGCAGGCTCAGGCCAACCTGTCACTGAGGGATAGTATCGTGAGTACACGCCATCATCATCATCACTCGTGGGTACAGTTCACAAGCGAGCTCTGCGGGCTAGGGGGAGGCGTGGCCAACCTGAGGACCGAGCTGCAGGCTCAGGCCAACCTGTCACTGAGGGATAGTATCGTGAGTACACGCCATCATCATCATCACTCGTGGGTACAGTTCACAAGCGAGCTCTGCGGGCTAGGGGGAGGCGTGGCCAACCTGAGGACCGAGCTGCAGGCTCAGGCCAACCTGTCACTGAGGGATAGTATCGTGAGTACACGCCATCATCATCATCACTCGTGGGTACAGTTCACAAGCGAGCTCTGCGGGCTAGGGGGAGGCGTGGCCAACCTGAGGACCGAGCTGCAGGCTCAGGCCAACCTGTCACTGAGGGATAGTATCGTGAGTACACGCCATCATCATCATCACTCGTGGGTACAGTTCACAAGCGAGCTCTGCGGGCTAGGGGGAGGCGTGGCCAACCTGAGGACCGAGCTGCAGGCTCAGGCCAACCTGTCACTGAGGGATAGTATCGTGAGTACACGCCATCATCATCATCACTCGTGGGTACAGTTCACAAGCGAGCTCTGCGGGCTAGGGGGAGGCGTGGCCAACCTGAGGACCGAGCTGCAGGCTCAGGCCAACCTGTCACTGAGGGATAGTATCGTGAGTACACGCCATCATCATCATCACTCGTGGGTACAGTTCACAAGCGAGCTCTGCGGGCTAGGGGGAGGCGTGGCCAACCTGAGGACCGAGCTGCAGGCTCAGGCCAACCTGTCACTGAGGGATAGTATCGTGAGTACACGCCATCATCATCATCACTCGTGGGTACAGTTCACAAGCGAGCTCTGCGGGCTAGGGGGAGGCGTGGCCAACCTGAGGACCGAGCTGCAGGCTCAGGCCAACCTGTCACTGAGGGATAGTATCGTGAGTACACGCCATCATCATCATCACTCGTGGGTACAGTTCACAAGCGAGCTCTGCGGGCTAGGGGGAGGCGTGGCCAACCTGAGGACCGAGCTGCAGGCTCAGGCCAACCTGTCACTGAGGGATAGTATCGTGAGTACACGCCATCATCATCATCACTCGTGGGTACAGTTCACAAGCGAGCTCTGCGGGCTAGGGGGAGGCGTGGCCAACCTGAGGACCGAGCTGCAGGCTCAGGCCAACCTGTCACTGAGGGATAGTATCGTGAGTACACGCCATCATCATCATCACTCGTGGGTACAGTTCACAAGCGAGCTCTGCGGGCTAGGGGGAGGCGTGGCCAACCTGAGGACCGAGCTGCAGGCTCAGGCCAACCTGTCACTGAGGGATAGTATCGTGAGTACACGCCATCATCATCATCACTCGTGGGTACAGTTCACCAGTCACCCGTCCAAAGACTGACCGGACCTGTCTTTTAATTCGGCCATGAATACCGAATCTCCACTTCGCCAACGAGTTCCTTAAATTCTTAAGTGGCCATACGTCCAGGAAGTCAATCTTTGTTTGTGCAGAGCAGACCCGAGTCTCCTTCAAAACCCGGAAGTCATTTAGTAATTAAAAATCAATCATGCGCGGTAGCCAAATGGTGTGAAATCGGGTCCTACTAAATCTATCTCTACCTCTCTCTAAGTCGACGCTTTTCCTGGCAATATACGTGGCACGATGACGAAAACTTTGTACGACACTCATACTCTACAAGCAACTGTTTACAAGCTTTTGACGTCATCAACCATTCGTCCAATCACAGTCGTTTGCGATCACGTGACTAAAGTAGAAAAACTAATATTTTCGTCGACGATTTTCTCTTAAAATATCCAGTATTTTTCTTAACTGACTAAATAGTTAAAATTCATACTTAATACGAATGCCATCAATAGACCTTATATTTTACATGCTGTCAAATACCTTATTGACGATCCGTTTTAAAACTATCAAAACAGCAATAGATACGAGTGTGTAAGGTAATTTAGTAAAATACAATCGGATAAAGCAGTGGTGGTCCAGTGGCGAGTAACCTTGCCTGCTGTGCAGGAGGCGATGGTTCGATCCCCGTCCAGGCAGTCGGCCTGGACGGGGATCGAACCATCGCCTCCGTACCAATGAGTTTTTCCGTACGATTTGTAACACCACTGGCTTTTCGCTGAAGGAAAACATCGTGAGGAAACCTGCATGCTTCCATTTCGAGGCATGTATTGTACCCACTGTCCATTACAAGTGGCGACGGGCTCATCCCCCGTCACACTGGACAGAGATTCGGTACTACTAGTGAAACGTGGATGTTCTGAGGTTTCAGAATATCTCTGACTATCCCCTCGGGGAATATAGTCGTGAGCATATGCTTTTAGTGTAAAAATATGCACATATACACACGCACGCACGCATGCAGACACACACGCACACACAAACGCATTCACGCACGCACAGAGTGTAAGACTCACCCAGCACGAGGTTGCCGGTGTTATTAGGTTTCAGAATATCTCTGCGTACGCTTCGGGGAATATAGTCGTGAGTATATGTTATGCTATGCTATGCAATCGGAATGGCCGCCCGCTACAAAAACCAACGTCAAAGTCAAAGTCAATATAATTTATTCAATATAGGAGCTTGAAGCACACTTATCAAACGTCAAATCTTTTTTAAAGCTACGACCGCGTCGGAACGTGTTGTCGCTGTAGAGAAGATGCGGCCAGAAACTCTACAACATAACACTACTTAATAACTATTACAATATAAATTCTTAAGCTAAAGTTATGTATACAATAATACATAGTCTATTTAATAAAATAATTGATACTATACAGTAAAGTAAATAAACTATAAGGTAGTGACCTCAGACCCAAGCACGCTCGTAACGGTGTATTGTCGTGCTGCAGGTGCTGCAGCTGTCGGGCGCGGTGGGGGTGCTGCACGACATGTTCGGGACGGAGATCCCGGACCACTTCTTCCTCGGCGGCCCCACCTCCGTGCGCGGCTTCGAGCAGAGGGGCCTCGGGCCTCACTGCGACGGTCAGGCCACCGGCGGGAAGGTATGTGCCTACCTCTTCATTTCATTAATCTTCACGAAATTATCAAGATAATAAAAAAAGTAAGTTATAGCCTGCAGAATCCTTTGACTATTTATATGTGGACTGTTTACGCGTGTAATTCTACTAACAAACATTTCTGCCACTTCTTGCGGGGGGCGAGGTAACATGAAATCCGCAACTTTGGATTTTATTCCCCATAACTTTAGTTTCTAATTTTAAATGTTAAAAATCATGACAAGTCTCGTGTGAACCCCAAACGTTCTAAGTTCGAAGTTATAATTTCGCAATTATAGGCTGTCTCTTTTAGTGATAAGGTGTAAAATTGAATGTAAATGCACAAGATCAATTGTGCTTATACCGTGGCAGAGGGGAAATGCTACCCCAAGGCTAGTCCTTATAATAATTAGTCAAAGGTAGAATCCCACTGCAGAGCAAAGGCCTTCTCACGAATAAGGGTGAGAGGTAGTGCGCCATACTCCACCACGCGGGCCCAGTGCGTGTTGGTGGAGGCAAGTTAGTGGTCCACATGCTGTCAGAGAATTTTCAAGCCGCCTTAATAGGCCTCTGACCTGGCTTAACGAATAGTAACAACGCCATCCGACGGAACTATCCGAGACCAACTGCTTAACGTGCCCTCATAAGCACGGAAACGCTAGAGATGAAATACCACTAAACGGTCACCCATCCAAAGACTGACCGGACCTGGCGTTGCTTAACTTCGGTGATCGTTTCCAATACCGAAGCTCCACTACACCAACTTAATACGATAATCATATTCTAATAAAAATCTAATCTTAAATTAAAACCTATTTGAGTTGATTCGGGTAGTTACACAATAGCATATCTGAATTTTTGGGGAGTTTGCTTGGCGCCATTGCTCTTGCTGTGTTTAGTCGTAATAGAAATTCGTAAAAAATTTGTTTTAGTGATATTTGTTACATAATTTCGTGCGGATTGTGTACCAAACAGTTCCGTAAAGCGACCGACGTAACAGGAATCTCAAATAAATACGATAACAGAACATTAGTTTTGGTTCAAGTTAACTCGTACATAGTCATTTTGGCGGCAACGCGCGAGCTTACGAAATCGATCACAGATTCATCGTCATCTATCATCCCATCATCAAAATAAAGAATATAAAAAAAAATTACGAATGGCTCAAAAGGACTAGTATTCAGAGCCGTTAAAGACATTTAAAAAAAACTGAATTTTTGACGATTTCCATGTTGGTTCCATAGTGAAAGTTGGTCGGTTTGGTGCTAAAACACCCATCTTCGAATATTTGACCACGCTTCTAAACATCTTGCGTATTCTACAGACTAACGATAATGTACTTTGTTTGCAGATGTACTGGGCGAGTGGACTCCACCTGTACACTCCACTGCCGTTCCAGCCGGGGCGCGGCGGGTTAGGAGAACTGTTCCGCTCCCATCTGTTCTGTAACGCGGGCTGCCTCGCCGTACCCGGTGAGTGTACAGTACACTATGAGTGGAGTCACGTTCCAGCTCCAGCCGGGGCGCGGCGGGTTAGGAGAACTGTTCCGCTCCCATCTGTTCTGTAACGCGGGCTGCCTCGCCGTACCCGGTGAGTGTACAGTACACTATGAGTGGAGTCACGTTCCAGCTCCAGCCGGGGCGCGGCGGGTTAGGAGAACTGTTCCGCTCCCATCTGTTCTGTAACGCGGGCTGCCTCGCCGTACCCGGTGAGTGTACAGTACACTATGAGTGGAGTCACGTTCCAGCTCCAGCCGGGGCGCGGCGGGTTAGGAGAACTGTTCCGCTCCCATCTGTTCTGTAACGCGGGCTGCCTCGCCGTACCCGGTGAGTGTACAGTACACTATGAGTGGAGTCACGTTCCAGCTCCAGCCGGGGCGCGGCGGGTTAGGAGAACTGTTCCGCTCCCATCTGTTCTGTAACGCGGGCTGCCTCGCCGTACCCGGTGAGTGTACAGTACACTATGAGTGGAGTCACGTTCCAGCTCCAGCCGGGGCGCGGCGGGTTAGGAGAACTGTTCCGCTCCCATCTGTTCTGTAACGCGGGCTGCCTCGCCGTACCCGGTGAGTGTACAGTACACTATGAGTGGAGTCACGTTCCAGCTCCAGCCGGGGCGCGGCGGGTTAGGAGAACTGTTCCGCTCCCATCTGTTCTGTAACGCGGGCTGCCTCGCCGTACCCGGTGAGTGTACAGTACACTATGAGTGGAGTCACGTTCCAGCTCCAGCCGGGGCGCGGCGGGTTAGGAGAACTGTTCCGCTCCCATCTGTTCTGTAACGCGGGCTGCCTCGCCGTACCCGGTGAGTGTACAGTACACTATGAGTGGAGTCACGTTCCAGCTCCAGCCGGGGCGCGGCGGGTTAGGAGAACTGTTCCGCTCCCATCTGTTCTGTAACGCGGGCTGCCTCGCCGTACCCGGTGAGTGTACAGTACACTATGAGTGGAGTCACGTTCCAGCTCCAGCCGGGGCGCGGCGGGTTAGGAGAACTGTTCCGCTCCCATCTGTTCTGTAACGCGGGCTGCCTCGCCGTACCCGGTGAGTGTACAGTACACTATGAGTGGAGTCACGTTCCAGCTCCAGCCGGGGCGCGGCGGGTTAGGAGAACTGTTCCGCTCCCATCTGTTCTGTAACGCGGGCTGCCTCGCCGTACCCGGTGAGTGTACAGTACACTATGAGTGGAGTCACGTTCCAGCTCCAGCCGGGGCGCGGCGGGTTAGGAGAACTGTTCCGCTCCCATCTGTTCTGTAACGCGGGCTGCCTCGCCGTACCCGGTGAGTGTACAGTACACTATGAGTGGAGTCACGTTCCAGCTCCAGCCGGGGCGCGGCGGGTTAGGAGAACTGTTCCGCTCCCATCTGTTCTGTAACGCGGGCTGCCTCGCCGTACCCGGTGAGTGTACAGTACACTATGAGTGGAGTCACGTTCCAGCTCCAGCCGGGGCGCGGCGGGTTAGGAGAACTGTTCCGCTCCCATCTGTTCTGTAACGCGGGCTGCCTCGCCGTACCCGGTGAGTGTACAGTACACTATGAGTGGAGTCACGTTCCAGCTCCAGCCGGGGCGCGGCGGGTTAGGAGAACTGTTCCGCTCCCATCTGTTCTGTAACGCGGGCTGCCTCGCCGTACCCGGTGAGTGTACAGTACACTATGAGTGGAGTCACGTTCCAGCCGGTTCATTTTGGCCATGCTATAAGGTTCCGTACCCAAAGGGTGAAACAGGGACCCTATTCATAAGCCTACGATGTCCGTCCGTCTGTCCTACCTATTTAGGGCTATAACTTTTGAACCGTAATAGCTAGACAGTTCAAATTTTCACAGAATGAGTTGACGCACATTTTTTTATGTACGCAGATTTTGATAGTCCCATAGTGAAAGTTGTTCAATTCCATGGTCTTATAACAACCCCTTAAATGTTTATTTATATTTTCGTAACATCTTGCATAGAAAATGTCAATAGAATTTGAACAAAAATGTATGTTATGTATGATTTTTTCTCACCCCGTTTCCCCCCAATCGTAAAAGTTGTTCAGTTTTATGGTCTGAAGCTATCTGTTGCGGCTCCACTGTGTAGATAATCCATTTAAACTTGATGTCCATACAACAGAGGCGGCAGGAGCGGCCGGCTTGGAGTCCCTGACGGCCGTCCGAGTCAGTATCGGCGCCGGCCTCGCTCTCAGACTAGGCAGAGTGGCGCGGCTCGAGCTCAACTACTGCGTGCCCATACTCGCCCACGCGAGGGACCGCGGCTCCCGGGGGCTGCAGCTCGGTGTGGGCGCACACTTCCTCTAGGTGAGACTAACTAATACACGTGAACACAATCATATACGCCAACACGCAAACAGAAACATACTGACACGCAAACGCAATCAGGCTGACAATCACATACGCAAACAGAGAACATACACACGCAAACAGAAACATACTTACAAAAACACAGCATGCTCACAATCAAATACGCAAACAGAGAACATACACACGCAAACAGAAATATACTTACACGAAAACACAGACATGCTCACAATCAAATTACACGAAAACACAGACATGCTCACAATCAAATACGCAAACAGAGAACATACACACGCAAACTGAAACATATTCACATGCAAACACAGACATGCTCACACGCAAACGCAGCCAGGCTCACAATCACACACGCAAACAGAGACATATACACGCAAATAGAGTATCGGAGCCGGCCTGGCTCTCAGACTAGACAGAGTGGCCCGGCTCGAGCTAAACTATTGCGTGCCCATCCTCGCCCACGTGAGGGACCGCGGCTCCAGGGGGCTGCAGCTCAATGAGGGGCACACTTCCTGTAGGTGAGATAAATAAACACACAAATACACATACGCAAACAGATACACACGCAAACACAGTCATGCTTACAATGACATACGCAAACAGAAATACACTCACACGCAAACACAGACATGCTCACAATCATTTCTAAACGGCAATCGGTAATCTTTTTGGTAATTAAAAGACCCGGGGCTACTGTACTACCTTTATACTTTCCTCTCTCTATTCTACAATAATTAAATATAGCTCTGTAAGTACATTCAATGGAAATTAAACCGAACGCTGTACTACAATCAAGGTAGGAAAGATACAATAAAAACCTGTAACATAATGAAGCGTTTTCCAAGATTAGTAATACGAAAAATCACTAGATGGCAATAATAAAAAGTTCAAAAAAACCTGTCACATTGACAGTAAAAAGTACAAAGTAAGTTTGTCTATGATTTGCATAATGTCTGACAGGTGGTTTTGCTCACAGAACATTATAAGAGGGGTTAGAAGTGCAAAGTAGGCGTGGAACGTGTCGCCACAGGTTATGCAATGATTTGCATAACAACATAAGGCGCGCGGCGTGGTGCGAGCGAGAGGGCATGAGTAATTGTAGCAGCGTGAGCGGGAAGACAAGTGGCGACAGCCGTCTCCGAAGCAAAAGCGCTACTTTGCATTTCTAACCCCTCTTATAATGTTCTGTGGTTTTGCTAATGGATAAATTGTTCACTACCAATAAATACGCGATAACGCCGAATTTTTTTGTCCATAAATGAACATTAACTGGACAAAAACTCGATGAATTCAAAGTATCGCAACGTCTTTCATATTAAACCATCTAGTCTAGGAAAAATAAGGTTTGAGATTGCATTAAAGACACTTTAGTAAATTGTGTTTGAAATAATATTACTGTTAGTTTATAACACTTTTGTCGAGATTTCGTGGTTATATAGGCTCAGGAACCTGAGAAATACTTTAAAATCGATATTAATGTACAAATGGCCAACTTATTTCTAAAAATATTTCGACCAGCATACCAGCAATAGATGTCTCTATTGCTGGTATGCTGGTCGAAATATTTTTTTTGTTAATTATCAAAAGACAAATTTAATGTGTAAAAACAAACAGTAAATCATTTAGTTTTGAGGTTATAGTTTTTGAACACTTACAAAATATTAAATATCTACCCAAATTAACGATATTAACCGTGGATTATTATTGTTATAAGTAAAACGTATTGAACGAAGCCATCCTGCACAAAATCACCAGTTTTCCATTTTTTGTTCATACCTAAATTTCATGTTTTGTAAATGTCTTAATTATTCAATAATACAACATAAAAAATCGGGGATTATTGAGAATTTATGTTTTTCAGATATGTATCTACTATATTCCAAATTTTCACCAAAAGTGCAATTAATGCAACCTACTCCATACAAAAATCCGTAGATTTCCCCGAGTAATCTTAATCCTATGAATAAATCAACAAAAACACTGAACACTTTCGAGCTGACGGTTAAATGAGCACAATTGTAACGCCATCCATCCAGTGTCTTTGAACTATATATATGCTCACGACTATATTCCCTATTATAAGGGGGTAGTCAGAGATATTCTGAAACCTCAGAACATTCACGTTTCACCAGTAGTACCGAAACTCTGTCCAGTGTGACGGGTGGTGAGCCCGTCGCCACATAATGGTCTTGAACTATTTTTTTTTAAATGAAAACGTCTCATTCCTATGGGCGTTTCCGACACGCTCTTGGCCGTTTTATTTTGTATTTACAATTTACAGACACTTTTGTTACAATTTTATAATAAAATCGATATTTTTCTTATTTCAGATGAAACCAATCGATACTAGCTAAAAGTTTGGAACGAAAAGAAAATAATGGCAAGATTCGAGTCACTTATAATGTTATTTATAATTTAAACCGTACCCAGTAACTATAAGGTTGTAAATTGTTTGTGCAGGAGTCTGCTTTATGAATAACTTAAACTATTGAAGGAGGAAATTAGATTAGCTGTTGAAATATTATTATTACAAATGTTTAGTTTTATTTTGTCTTTTATTTATAAACCCTGGCTCGAGACGCATAATCCCCTAAAACCTTAGACTACTTATATGAGGACTAGTTACGCGTGTAATTCTACTAACAACATTTTCTGCCACTTTTTGCGGGGGGCGAGGTAACACGAGATACGCAACTTTGAATTTTATTCCATTAGATTCTAATTTTGAATGTTAAAAATCATGACAAACAGTGTCGTGTGAACCCCAAACGTCATAAAATTAGGACATTATGCGTCGACACAAAACCCTGTGCATTGACTTACTAAGTTATGGACGCTGGGTCAAGCCTGTCTCACTCCACAGCTCAGGTACGCTTGACGGCGATCCCCACCGAGTGGTGAATGGCAATAGGTTAGGTATACCGTGTAAACTTCTTGCACAAATCTCATTAGATTTGGCGCCATTTTGTGAGTAGTCAATGTGAGACTTGAAAACCCTAGCGATGTCACGCTGCCAGCACGTGAAAGAAAGAAAGAGGGAGACTATGTAAAGGAAGCTTTCATGTCTAATGACTCGGTTCATTTTTGTTTGCACGCGCGCCGTTGCAAAATGTGCAATTTTACTTAGCATACCGTATGACGTTTTACGAGTGTGACATTTTGCGTCAAGATGGCCTTTTGCGAATACATTGTGCGCCTTGTCCCTTTTAGTTGGCACCATGTGAATGAGCCTTATACGGGTTTGGGGGATCCCGGTGAACTGATGCGGTTCACCAAGATCCCCTGGGGGATCGGATCCTGGTGGCCTAAACCCCCGTACTAGCCTCTTGTCAGTGCGAGCCCGTTTGAGTGAAGTGTACAGTGTGGTACGGCGTAAAGAATACAATGTATCATAACATAACAAGATATATTTCAGTTTTTGAGAGTTACGCGGTTATTATTCTAATTATCTATTTATTATAATAATATATTATATATTATAATTATTATATTATAATAATATTATATTAATCTAGAATTAAAACATTTTAACGGGGCGTTAGGTATATTCTTTGACTATTTATATGTGGACTGGTTACGCGTGTAATTCTACTAACAAACAATTCTGCCACTTTTTGCGGGGGGCGAGGTAACATGAAATCCGCTACTTTGGATTTTATTCCCCATAACTTTAGATTCTAATTTTGAATGTTAAAATCATGAAAAGTAGTCTCTTGTGAACCCCAAACGTTCTAAGTTCGAAGTTATTATTTTGCAATTATAGGCTGTCTCGTTTAGTGATAAGGTGTAAAATTGAATGTAAATGCACAAGATCAATTGTGCTTATACCGTGGCAGAGGGGAAATGCTACCGCAAGGCTAGTCCTTATAATAATTAGTCAAAGGGTATATTCGAGTTCCCGATATTTCGGCAGTGTTACAACTGCCATGATCACGGGGTGACCAGTGTTGCATTCGAGCAATCAAAAAATTATAGTCTATGGAAATTAAAAAGATAGTATTTAACGATAATTATAGTACGTTTTTAAATAAGATTTATTTTAATAAAAATGCACGGTGCGTCGATCGTTTGCACACCCTTTTGTTACACAACTCCAACAACAATCAATCAACATTGACAGTTAGCAATTTTAGATCCGAAAAAATATGAAACAAGCAATGCTTGTTGCTGCATATATGAACTTTAGTGCTTAGGATCAAATATTTGTGTCAGAGGAAGGTATTGACAAATTATAGTATTTTAGTGTACTATCCTATACGGACGATAGTATATAGTACTCAATATGAAATTCTAGTACAAATACTATAATTATAGTACGGAATCTTTGACTAATTATTACAAGGACTAGCCTTGCGGTAGCATTTCCCCTCTGCCACGGTATAAGCACAATTGATCTTGTGCATTTACATTCAATTTTACACCTTATCACTAACCGAGACAGCCTATAATTGCGAAATAATAACTTCGAACTTATAACGTTTGGGGTTCACACGAGACTACTTTTCATGATTTTTAACATTCAAAATTAGAATCTAAAGTTATGAGGAATAAAATCCAAAGTTGCGGATTTCATGTTACCTCGCCCCCCGCAAAAAGTGGCAGAAATGTTTGTTAGTAGAATTACACGCGTAACCAGTCCACATATAAATAGTCAAAGTACGGAATGCAACACTGGGGGTGACTGAGGAACTGCAGGTAGATTTTTAAGAGCAGACAAATCTGTCTACCCTCACTCTTCGTCGTTTGCTCCGACCACTACTATCGGAACTCACTCGATTGCTTTGACTATTTATATGTGGACTGGTTATAGTTAGGGAGGCGAATAGGGGAATTTTCGGTAATACTCGAGCGTGGCAGTTTAAGATATGAGAGATACCTTAGACCTAATAGAACAACCTTGTAAAGTATTTAGCTCTATATGTAGTGACGCGCGCCTAGGATAGACGATCAGATTAGTAAAAAAAAAATCGATAGCCTGAAATACTCGAGCGCATCAGATTAAGATATTGGGGGTTGATTTTAGTGTTTTATGACTAAATTTAACTAATCTGACGATAAGTCCTTGACGCCGCCGATTTATAGGGTCGCGGACTTGTAAAAAAAAAACGTTAATCCGGCATTCTCGAGCGCGATTTTTTTTATTTTTATTTTGAAGAATATAATCTAAAACTTACTAAAAATACAAAATCTGCCGGTTTCCGCATGACCGGAAGTGTGGAGGAGCCATTTCGTCTTCCGAAAAACGCGTTGCGGCATATAAGTCGCGAACGATACATTTTACAAAAAAAAAGTTTAAATAAACAAAAAAGGTAATTTTATTTTAAAGTAAAAACTTTTTGACTTGAAGCATCATAAAAACTCAAAGTTCCAGTGAAGAAGAAGAAGATGAATTGTATTGAGCAAAAATGTAAAGGTCGCCATACATAACAATACAATTATAATAAAATTTTTATATCATTTCATTTTTTTATACAATAAATAATACAATTCGTACTACATTTCATCTACATTTACGTTAGTTACCGTTTTATCAAGGAGAAAAAAAGGAAAAAAAAGAAACCAAAAAACCTTTTTTGGTCAGATTAAGAGAACCCACCAACATTTTTGTCAGATTAAGAAAATATGCTTTCAGGATACCGAGATAAACCTCCCCTATGAAAATCTGACGCGCTCGAGTATTTCAAAAAAACTTTTTTTTTTGCATTTTCAAAAATTCATCGTAACTTATCGTCACGCCGAAATCGTCAGTTTTTTAAAGGGAGCTTCCTTGGGGCCTACTTAACACCCCTTCCGAAAATCTGACGCGCTCGAGTAAATTTTTTTTTTGTGCATTTTTGACTACTTTATGCCTACCCCCACCACGCAAACCGGCAGATTAGTATACCGTTGTTATCAGAGGCACTTGGGGCATACGTAGTATGAATATCTGACGCGCTCGAGAATGCCCAAGTAACTGTTTTTTTTAACATTTTTGAAAAACCGTACACGCCAAACCCACCGCTAAAATGGTTTTTACCATACGAGCTTTTCTTTTCGAAATTATTTTATCTTTCGATTTTGATAGGTCTCGACGGCGCCGTTGAATTACGCCATTTAGCTACCTCGCCTCCCTAACTATTACGCGTGTAATTCTAGTAACAAACATTTCTGCCACTTTTTGCGAAAGCGAGGTAACATGAAATCCGCAACTTTGGATTTTATTCCCCATAACTTTAGATTCTAATTTTGAATGTTAAAAATCATGAAAAGTAGTCTCGTGTGAACCCCAAACGTTCTAAGTTCGAAGTTATTAGTTCGCAATTATAGGCTGTCTCGTTTAGTGATAAGGTGTAAAATTGAATGTAAATGCACAAGATCAATTGTGCTTATACCGTGGCAAAGGGGAAATGCTACCGCAAGGCTAGTCCTTATAATAATTAGTCAAAGCTCGATTGTCATTGTCAGTCACCCCGTGTTCATGGCAGTTGTAACACTGCCGAAATATCGGCAACTCAAAATATACCTAAACGCGGTAAGAACCCGTTAAAATGTTTAATTCTAGATTAAATAATAACTGGTTGCATGAATTTAAGGGGTGAGTGTACCCTTGAAACTGAACAACTAAAATTTACCAACAAAAAAAATTTGGACTTTTCATACAAATACAACATGAATCATCATCATTTCATATGATGATGATTCATGTTGCTCATTGCATTTAGTATGGGAAGTCCAAATATGTTTTTGCGAATTCCCTATAGGTTTCTTAGGGAAAGTTGTTCAGTATCATGGAAAAAATCACCGCTTAAAGTAATACAACTGTTTACCTTAGCATCCTGTATAGTTCTTACAATATTTGATCGATGTCTACATTAAAATAAATTAACATACTTTATTTATAACCTAAGTTTATTACAATATTTACAAAATTAAACTAAAACTTTTTCCTACAATAACTATCCAATTTTTGCCGAAAAGTTCTCGAGTGGCGACCGCGTACTGAAAAGCACAGCGTGGGTAGGCAGTAAGCCTACACAAGGTGGACCGACGACCTGGTGAAGGCGGCGGGAACTCGTTGGATGAGGGCAGCGCAGGACCTGTCGTTGTGGCGATCCTTGGGGGAGGCCTATGTCCAGCAGCTTAGATGATGATGATGAACGATCAAATCACATGCTTGCATGACATTAAGGTTTGAGACACAGTGACCAGCTGGTCCATACAAATAGCACAATTAGTATGGGAACTCGTTCGGTTGGAAATGACTAATACAGCGTTGCTCAGGGAGCAGTTACTGCTTTTTACTGCCGACTATTGGAGGGACCACGAAGGATCTCCATAGAGTCTGCATAAATTTACGATTGTAGTTAGTCTCTTTTGTCTTATGACGTACCTTTAATAGTAGAAGGAGATGGAACTATAGATATTTGTTTATGCGGCTGTCCAATTTTTTTTTGAGCTAGTGTGTGTGAAAAGTGACCGTAAACATAAGGCCATATGTCACTTGGTGCCTTTTGTCCATACTACTTGACACCACACACTCAAACCTAAACGTCAACAAAAGTGGACACTTTACAATTGGTATGGCTCACTCTATTAGGTATAATCTCTTTGTGGCACCCAGGGGGTACGGACCTCGGCATAGGACGTTGCTGGGGCTACGCGGAGGATTAGGTAGCTGGGATCAGTGAGAACCGTTCACCGCGTCGACGGCGGAGGATTCGGATGGAGGACGGACCATACTAAACGTGCTTTTTGTATGGGTACGCCGTCGGTTAATATGACCTTTAATGTTGAACATTCGTGGGAATCCAACACCCCAATAGTGGGCTAGATGATGCGAGATACATGAGCTCGTTGCTGTGCAGGTTCCCGATCGGTTGGTGAGTCGTGGGCGCCCAGTGCCCAGCAGTGGGATAGATAATGCTAGTTACATGAGCTCCTTGCTGTACAGGTTCTCGATCGGTTGGTGAGTCGTGGGCGCCCAGTGCCCAGCAGTGGGCTAGATGTTGCAAGTTACATGAGCTCCTTGTTATACAGGTTTTCGTAGTGCATCTTGGAGCGAAGCATGTCGTCCTCATTCAACTCTATGTGTAGGGGCGGGATCAGGGCAGCCGCTACGTACCTGAGGGACACATCATCATCATCATCCTCTGTATACAGGGTGTAAGGAAAAGTATCATTAACCTTTAAACCACATACTCTACCCATCAAACTGAACAACTTTTACTATGGGAGTAAACTTGTCAGCGCATACAAAATTTGCTGTTCCATACTAAATTGCAATGCCTGTGTTATATGCTTCATCAAACTTAACTAGTTGCTATCATTGAAATCTACTAAACAAAAAAGTGAATTGTTTGTGATCTGCAGAAGTTAGAGTAAAAAAAAAGTAAATTGGTTGTGATCTGCAGAAGTTAGAGTAATTAAAAAAGTATATTGGTTGTGATCTGCAGAAGTTAGAGTAATTAAAGAAGTAAATTGGTTGTGATCTGCAGAAGTTACAGTAATAAAAAAGTAAATTGGTTGTGATCTGCAGAAGTTAGAGTAATTAAAAAAGTATATTGGTTGTGATCTGCAGAAGTTAGAGTAATTAAAGAAGTAAATTGGTTGTGATCTGCAGAAGTTACAGTAATAAAAAAGTAAATTGGTTGTGATCTGCAGAAGTTAGAGTAATTAAAGAAGTAAATTGGTTGTGATCTGCAGAAGTTACAGTAATAAAAAAGTAAATTGGTTGTGATCTGCAGAAGTTAGAGTAATTAAAAAAGTATATTGGTTGTGATCTGCAGAAGTTAGAGTAATTAAAGAAGTAAATTGGTTGTGATCTGCAGAAGTTACAGTAATAAAAAAGTAAATTGGTTGTGATCTGCAGAAGTTAGAGTAATTAAAAAAGTATATTGGTTGTGATCTACAGAAGTTAGAGTAATAAAAAAGGTAATTTGGATGTGATCTGCAGAAATTAGAGTAATTAAAAAAGTAAATTGGTTGTGATCTTTAGATGTTGGAGTAACAGAAAAGTAAATTAGTTGTGATCTGCAGAAGTTAGAGTAATAAAAAAGTTAATTGGTTGTGATCTGCACAAGTTAGAGTAATTACAAAAGTAAATTGGCTGTGATCTGCAGAAGAGAAGAAAAAATCTCCTTAGGGTACCTTATCCTTCAACTGTGTGAACCTGGACAACCTTTCTCTTTTATTGTAAAGAGAATTCGAACGAAAACGAAACTACAAGTGTGTGTACCACGTCAGAGGCCGTAAAGGCGGTTTGAAAAAACTCGGACACCAGGGCATGCCGGCCACACGATAAGAAGTGCGTGTGTGTGTGCGTGTGGGTGTGTGTGCGGGGGTGCGTGTGTGTGTGTGTGTTCGTGTGTTTGTTCGAGTGTGCGAGTTTGTGTGGGATTGTGGGGGGTGTGTGTGCGCGAGTCTGTGTGCGTTTGTGTGAGTGTGGGGGTGTGTATTATGCTTGGGTGTGTGTGTGTGTGTGTGTGACGCACCTGCCCTCCGCGTTGAGAAAGTTGAACGTGCTGCAAGCGTGCTCGGTGGGCAGTATCTCCACGTTGATCTTGGCTGTGCGCGCCGCCTTGAACACCAGGTCCACCGCAGACCGCTCCTTGGTCTCCAGTCCTAGCACCTGCGGGACAATTGCAGGTCTTTATACAGTATGTAAACTAACTAAAGGCAAATCATTAAACCACGTACTCTACCCATCAAACTGAACAACTTTTACTATGGGCACAGAATAGGTAATAGTGTATAGGGTCCAACTTAATATGCTGACACTTTTTTAAGGGGATCATCAGACCACCACTGAACAACTTTCCCTATGGCACCAACATCGAAATCGCGTAAAAAAAATCTTCTGTCCCATACATTTGGCTCTACTAGGTTCACAGTTTTGTATGGGACTGCTGATTTTTTTCGCGATTTCGATGTTGGTGCCATAGAGAAAGTTGTTCAGTTTGATGGTCTGATCATCCCCTTAAAAAGTGTCAGCATATTAAGTTGAATCCTGTATAGTTCTACATACAGAACGGCCACTCCCCGCCCCCCTCTGACTTCAGATACCCCACCTCACCCCACACTTGAGTGGAGCCGAGCAAGGGAATTTAGTCAGGCGCGCGCACCCGTTGGATTTAACTACATAAAATATATTTTATTAACTTCCAACGCCTGACAGCATTCCCTTGCTCGGCTCCCCTCAAGTGTGGGGTGAAGTGGGGTATCTGAAGTCAGAGGGGGCGGAGAGTGGCCGTTCTGTATGTAGAACTATATACTAACACCTATTCTGTGTCTGGGCACCGTTTTAAGGTTCGCAAAACGCGCGTACGTCAGCATCGACTGTAGTAACTCACCAACAAGTCAATTTTAGGTTCAAGCAGTTTGAAGAACCTCAGCGACCTCTCCGTGATCTCCTCCGACCCTCGCACCTGCCAGGACAGCACCGACCTGACGACAACATTAATGCGTTAAATACTTAAGGGTATACAGGGTCCTTCTTAAATGCTGACACTTTTTGTGATGATCAGTCCGTCATACTGACCAACTTTCTTTATGGCACCAATATTGAATTCACGAAAAATAAAAAAACCGGCCAAGTGCGTGTCGGGCCACGCGCAGGGTAGGGTTCCGTAGTTGCCCGTCACAATATACGGACTTAGAAGGGGGCTTCTAACACAAATTTACACTTTAAAGCTTAATATTTCGCTAACGGATCCCAAAATCGAAAAATGGTATTCCCACACCTACAATATTTTTAAAAGACCTATCCAACGATACCCCACAACATGGCAAAGGCGAGAAAAAAACATTTCATCCCCACTTTTCGTGTACCTTAAAAAACTATTTTTCAAGATTTTATTTTATCATTTTGTCGGCGTGATTAATATGTATACCCATGTCAAACAGGTACAGGTGACGCCCTGTAAGGGCGCAGCTAACATAAAGAGCCACTAGTTGTCATATTAATAAGTTAAAAATTACTAGTCAAGTGGTAAATTCATAAATTAATAAGTAATATCGTAGGTCAAAATCGCTAGTTGTAGAGTTATCGAGGCATTTAAGTATCTAATTTATCGTCAAAGAATTCCGAAATATTGTAGTAGCATTTATTTCTTTTAGGTGATTACTAAATAGATGAAGTCTTTCAATGTTTTTTATAAAATTTGGTATGTGGTTATATATTTTAATTACCATATGGTGGGGGCTAGAAGATACAAGGTGCATTTTTGTGGATGGTCTAATTAATTTATCTAAATTCCGATTATTTCTTCTGTTATTAACCATTGAGAAGTACAAATTCATATGTTTTCTGACAAATTTATTTTTATTTATTTTGTGCTTTACAAAGTAAGGTCTACAAGGTACCATTTGGTCAATATTTGTTAAAATTCTGATGCATTCCTTTTGGAGGATGAAAACAGGAGACTTTGACTTTGACTTCTTCCACTTCACAACAATTTCCCCATAGAACTATTCCGTACGAGAGCCTTGAATGAACATTAGCGTGGTAGGCTGCGAGAGTAGTCTTTAAGTATGTAACACGCTTTAGCTGATGGAGAGCATAAACAAAAGAAGACAATTTATTTCTTAATTTTAGAATGTAGGGTTTCCAGGTCATATTTGTATCTAGGTCGATTCCCAATAAAGTAGCACGATTTGCCACCTCAAGCTCTGAATTATCGTAGTTGTAAATTATTTGAAGTGGCGGTTTTTGTGATGGTTTGAATTGGATGATCATAGTTTTTTTTAGGTTGAGTTCCTGGTTAATATATATAGGTGTAGTATATGGCGCTGGTCTTTGCCTACCCCATCGGCAAAGAGGCGTGACGTTATAGATAGATAATTACCTCGGAAATATGGCCATGGGTCCCAGCACCGTCACGCCATTGTTGAGTCTGAAGCCATACTGCAACAACAATTGCATCTAAATTTGTTAAGAAACAAACATATAGGGTCCTTCTTTTTAAGGGGATGATCAGACCATCAAATTGAACAACTTTCTCTATGACACCAACATCGAAATCGCAAAAAAAAATCTGCTGCTCCATGCAAAACTGCAAACCTGCTCAAGCAAAATGTATGGGACAGCAATTTTTTTTTCGTGATTTCGATGTTGGTCCCATAGAGAAAGTTGTTCGTTTTGGTGGTCTGATCATCCCCTTAAAAAAGTGTCAGCATATTAAGTTGAACCCGTATGTATACTCAAAGAGATCATCAGAGAACAAATCTTCTTCGTATCGTGTGAGCAAGCCCTGGTGTCAGAGTTTTTTCAGACCACCTTACGGCCACTGACGTGGTTTTTATGTAACGACTACTACTACCAGAGATAGTAGCCGGGAACAATGGCTGAAAGTGCCGTCCGAAGCACGGAATCATCTTTCTTTTCGGACAATCAGGTGATTCAGCCTGCAATGTCCTAACCAACTGGGGAAAAACGCACAAAGTAACATATCACTAGGGTGTCTCCCGTGGGAATCGAACCCACAACCTCCGTGCCCACGCTCCTCACCATTAGACCACGGAGCAATAGAGAAAAAATTATCTACAGGGAGTCGAGTGGCGAGTGGGTTTGCTGTAGACGAGAATGTTAAGTGATGACTCACCGTGGCGTAAGAGTCAATCATCAGGCCGAGCTCCTGGTCCTGGTTGATGACCTTCACCGTCGTCTTCCCCTCTCCCTCGTACGCCGCCTTGCCTCGGATTATACTGAAAAAATTAGTTATAGTTTTTAGGATATCATCATCATCATCATAAACCTACATGGGTCCAACTTAATATGTGGACGGTTTCTTAATTGATAATCAACCAATCAAACTGAACAACTTTCTTTATGAGACCAACTTCAAAAAAATGAATCTGCCGTCCCATTCATTTGGCTCAAGTAGGTTTGCAGTTTAGTATTGGTTTCATAGAGAAAGTTGTTCAGTTTGACTGTCGGATTATTGCCTTAAAAACCGTCAGTATTTTAAGGACTATACAGGGTGAAATTGATATCATTAGCATTTTTTCAAACGAAGAGTCTACCCATCAAACTGAACAACTTTTACCATGGAATGAATAAAGCAAAAAAAAATCAGCTGTTTCATACAATTGAGTCGAGTAGAAATCACAGTTTAGTATGGAAAAGGTAATTTTTTTTTGCTTTGTTCGTTTTGCTCGCATAGTAAAACTTGTTCAGTTTGATACCTGATTGATTGATTTATTTATTGACACCACCATGCATTGTATGATGTCCCACTGTAGGGCACAGGCCTACCCTCAGGGAGGGTGTATGTACGTTAGTCCACCACGCGTGCACAATGCGGATTGTTAGACTTCACATACGCATCAGAATATCTTCTTCAGCGTATGCAGGTTTCCTCACGATGTTTTCCTTCACCGTTTGAGAGCAGTCGGTATTACGTACATAAGTTAGAAAAATTCATTGGTACATGGCATGTCGTCCTCGCGGATTCGAATCTGGTGTTGGGTAGACGCAAGTTAGTGATTAATCAACTCTCAGAATATTATTTTTAATTCGGCATTTTTTTTTATGAATGAAAAAAAATCCTAACCTCAAAAGTGGAGGACTCCGTTTTGCTGCCGCTCTCACTTGTCTGATCGTGTTCGGTAACATGTTGATCCTTGTAGTTCTATCTGTAGCTAATTTCTTGTAATTCTTTGAGAAAATAAATAGAAATTACAGTTTTTCGAATTTGCGAAATGTCAAGAAAATATTTTCGACGACACTGGTACTAAGGTTTTGTTTTTATATTTCGATCAGTTTCTGAACTCACTTCACTTGACAAAAAAAGGTTTTCGCTGGAGCATAATTATGTATATTTTCAAAAGGCACTATTGAAAGATAGATCAGCCGCTGCCATGAGCAAGGTAGTTTAAATATCCTGAGGGAAAATCTAGTTTCGGTTCAACAAATAATAAAAAAAACACACAGTGGGATGGTGAGATTGAGATCGAGAAACAGTCGTAACTCTTTTGACATCTTTAGTTCTCAGTTCAGAAATATTTTCAAACGAAAGTAGTTGAATAGTGGTGATCGCTACTAGCCGGCATTCTATAGCTATCTTTGTTTTTCTCACAGGACTGAGAAAGAATGGCAGTTGTTCCATCTCTTTTCCACCTCAGTGAAAGAAAGAGGTGGATAGAATGGTATTTACGCGGCATGCGCAGCGCAGTGAAATTGACGTTTAGGGAAAACGGAAATAGGAAAATAGATTTTCCCGGAAAATGCAGTTGTTTTACAAACTGAAATTCTTCTGTGATATTTAGTTGATAATAAGTGTACGTGTGACGAATTAGATAGTTAAAATTGCAATATTTATGAAACTTTACATTGTTTCAAGTTCCAACAGTGATTCTTTTATAAATTTTCATTTTATTTACTTTGCAGGTTGTGAAGATGAATCATAAATATTATCAGTATTACCTATTTTAAACAGCTGAGTGTTTCAGGACTAAAGTCCTAATAAAATGTTTTATTATCTGCCTAGGCATCTGATTAAAAAAACCAGGCTTTTACTTTTAACTAAAATACAAATCCTACCATTAATAATATAAAAAAAATTTTTAAATTATATTTTCTAAACAATGGAGTCTTCCGCATCGTCCACGACAACACTTTTAATTCAAAGGCCTAAAGTAAAATACAGGAATGAATACAATCTGGACATGTGGTATGAAGTGAAGAGACTCTGGCTAGTTGGCGGCGTCTTGTTGGCAGCCCTGCTCGCTTCCGTCGCGCCGCGGCTCGGCGCCCCTGGAGGCAAACACTGCATGACCATACTGCCTCACTAATAGAGTTTTAGAAAACATTTGCACCTCATTCTGCCAGTAATTGAATTTTTTAATTATTTTTGTTCGCTTGTTGCAAGAATGGTTTGGTTCGTGGTTTAGTAAGGGACTGGTATACAGTTAGCATCATCATCATTATACATAACATTGTGTTTAGGTATAGATCTCCATTTATGTAAATCTAGAAAAAATTTAGATATTCACAAATTCACACGGAGGCAAAATTTCATGAATTATACATCTTATTAAATGTTTACCACCATCATCTTAGCTGATGGACGTCCACTGATGGACATAATTCTTATACAGGGTGTTAGGATAAACAGTTGCATTACTTTAAGGGGTGATTGTACCCATGATATTGAACAACTGTCCCTAAGAAACCTATAGGAAATTAGAAAAAAAAAATTGGACTTTCCATACTAAATTCAATCAGCTGATCAAACGTTTGTATGAAAAGTTGGAATATTTTTTAAGAATTTTTCTTTTCTCCTTTATGAAAGTTGTTCGTTATCATGGGTATAATCAGCCCTTAAAGTAATGCAACTGTTTACCCTAACACCCTGTAGAGCATACAAATATTGTAGTACCTACCTACATTGTCTAAATTATCATGCTTCTGCACCTAGAAAGTTTCTATGTTTGATAGAGATTATCTAATTATGGTTTCCTAGAATTCAATGCCTGACATATCAGACAATATAAAGTTGTACCAGTCCTTTACAACACAATGACAACAATTTTGTATAACTATTGTTACTTACTTAGTTTTCGCATGATTAAAACTACACTGCAGACGAGCAAAATTACAGAGAATGATCTTTATCAGTCAGTAAAGAGAAAGAAACAATTTATCAGTCAACAAAGTGATAGATACAATTCATCAGTTATCAAAGTGAAAGATATTCTCATCAAAGTGATAGATACTTACACATTAGCAGTCACCAAAGTGAGAGACATATTAATCAAAGTGATGGATACACAGTATCAGTCACCAAAGTAAGAGATACACTCATCAAAGTGATAGATACGCAAAGTGAGAGATTTTGTTTATTTTATTTTATTGGAAAACCAACAGCAGTATAATAAGTACAGTAGTTACCAGAGTATAAAGCAGAAAGCCAATTACAGGTTTTCACTATAGATACAGAAATAATTTAGAAAAAACCAATGGTTAGCAATATTTAGTCAGCACACATGTCAGCCTACAAGTAAATATAAAAATAACAGATTAAGAGATATACTCATCAAAGTGATAGATACACATTATCATCCACCAAAGTGAGAGATACACTCATCAAAGTGATAGATACAATTTATCTGTCATCAAAACGATAGATACATACTTATGCTCTGTGAGTTATCAAAGAGCTAAAAACGATCAGTCTCCAAGTGATTAAGTTGATTACAATAATTATACAAAATGACTGATGAACATTGTTTTCTATACTATACAAAGTTAGTCTGTAATTTTCAAAAATAACATTTTCATTACTTATTTTTCCTTACTTTAACATCCTTGCAACCAGCTTCTAAAAACTAATCTAATTAATTAAATTTAAACCAACCACCAACTCTGTAGAAACTCATAAAAATTTTGAGTATTCATTTTGTTTTTATAAATGACTTTGGAGATTAAGGTTTGAATCGCACATCCACTCACTTGGAATGTGCTCTAACACATTATTTATTCAAAATTACTTACCAGCTTATTCATTATTACTTAAGGTGGTTGTAGAGTTGTTAACTTCATACAAAAGTTTGACGCATCATACGCGTAGACGGTATTAATAACAGTAATTTTTTATATATGAGAAAATAGTTTAGAAAATCTAGATGCCGCGTATCAAATAACATTTGCAATTTATAATATAATTACGAAGATATAAAGCTTTGAAATTTTCTATGAATAAGTTCACAGCTTTATATCTTCATAATTATATAAAATTGCAATTGTTATTTGATACGTGGCATCTAGATTTTCTAAACATTTTTTCCATGTATAAAATATTACTTTTAATTTTACCGTCTACGCGTATTATGCGTCAACATTTTGTATGAAATTGACAACTCTGCAATCACCTTAAATAAATATTTTTAGGACAAACTATACTATAAATTTCTCTCATAACATACTGATTTTATAATAATTATAGTGCACTTGGAACCTGATGTAGCAATTTTGAATAATTTTGAATACTTTTGTCTATATTTCAAAATTATGACTGGATCTTTTTAAACTTTTAAATCTGTAGTTTTTTGTACATTTCATTTTTTTAATGGGATGCATTGTTTAATGATACTAGAAATTTTTAAATTCAAACAACCTATTGTGTTGAGTTTCTAATGGCGAAATTAATACCTATATGGTGACTAAGGGATACGGTTTCTCTTGCTTTCGTTCTGTAGGGATTTATGTGGTTTGGGCAATGCTAGTGAAATGTAGATATTGTACATGCTCTGAAAGATATTTGAGAGTTTGGATCACCGGTTGATCATGCCAGTTGTAGTTGTAACAGTCAGTCTAGTCACAGTCAACATAGTTGGTAGTGTAGCAATGTTTCTGACGAACTCTGTAATAAAGCCCCTTCGAGCACACTGTGCGGAGTGGCCGCACGGAGTACCTCAGCCATGTACTTCTCTGGTACATGGCGGAGCGCCGCTGGAGACTCGAACCCGCGCGGCTCGGTCAGTGGCGTAGCGTGGTATTCTGCCGCCCGGGGCGCAGAATACCACGCTTGGGTGACCGTTTAAGTGGTATTTCATCTCGAGCGTCTTCGGAAGGCACGTTAAGCAGTTGTTCTCTTATAGTTCGGACAGATAGCGGTGTAATTATTCGTTTAGCCAAGTCAGAGGCCGATTAAGGGTTGAACCTCACCTGGCAGCACGGAATCGCATATTTTGACGTTCCATCCTTTTCTATCCGATCTTGCAAATGACGTTCCTGAGCGACAGAAAAGGATAGACTTACCTAGACAAAAAATAACGGTGCGAGCTCGCTTCGCTCGAAAGTGGTCAGACATGTATTGGTTTATCCATAAAAAAATAGAAACTTAGAGCGAGCTCGACTTTTCTCCTCAATACGAATCGTTTAGAGCCAGAGCTTTTTACGAAAAAAACATGTGCAAAGTAAACTTAGGAAAAAGCTATGGATCGAGCGAAGCAAGCTCGACATTTTTAGCACCACGACTTAGCTGTGGTCAGAACGCTTTAGGTTTATGTGTAGGAACAGTAACTAAAACAGAAACTTAGAGCGAGCTCGACTTTTCTCTGCTCTATGAATTGGTTATAGACAGAGCTCAATCAATCTATATTTTTCCCGAATTTGCCGCCCCTAGTAAAGTGCCGCCCGGGGCATTTGCCTCCCCTTGCTACGCTACTGGGCTCGGTCGGCTGCCGGTGTACCTCCATTGACCAAGAAATTTAATTTGCGCTAGTAGACATAATGTTATTGTAACCGCGTATGAGATAGCAATAGTTGGACAATTGCAAACAATTTATATGCACTACATTTCTTGACCAGAGGCCGTATTGCAAAAATTTGGTTACGTCGATAAGGACAGCAATAAGAAGCAAATTCGCTCTATTAAATGAATAGAGTGAATTCGCTATTATTCATCTCTTACTGAGCGAATAGGACAAAACACGTTCCGACCTCTATAACATCCCCTTGTGCGTTACTCTCTAATAAAGCTCGTTCGACCGCACGCAGGGCCGCTCCGCACGGAGTACCTCAGCCACGTACCCCTCTGGTACATATACTACGCGTCAGGGCGGCGCTGGAGACTCGAACCCGCGCGGCTCGGTCGGCTGCCGGTGCTGGTCGCGCTGCACGCCCACGTGGTCGCGCCGGCGCTCTGCGTCGTCGTCGTGGAGGCGTTTAGAGATGGCATCGACCATCGCGTTGTGAGGGGGTGAGCTTCCTTAGGTACTATACAGGGTGTTACAAAAATACCCATGAAGAAAAAAGGGTGGTAAAGGGTCCCTTGTAAAGAGTACATATTTACAATGTATGACAACCGTAGTATATATATATATTTTTTAAATATGTAACACCCTGTACAGTTTGATCATAAGGGTGGTACCGCCACATTGTGGATGCTTGGCTGTCATTTCATCAGTCGCCCGGGGCATTTGCATTTGCTTTATACCAACGAGTTTTTCTAACGTACGTAATACCGACTGCTCTCAAACTGTGAAGGAAAACATCGTGAGGAAACCTGCATACGCTGCAGAAGATATTCTGATGCGTATGTGAAGTCTACCAATCAGCATTGTGCACGCGTGGTGGAGTAACGTCCATACACCCTCCCTGAGGGTAGGCCTGTGCCCTACAGTAGGACGCATATTGGCTGATGATGATGATGATGAGATTCGGTCAGTCTTTGGTTGGGTGACCGTTTAAGTGGTATTTCATGTCCAGCTTATCCGTGCATACGAAGGTATGTTAAGCAATTGTTCCCTGATAGTTCGGACAGATAGCTGTGTAATAATTCATTTAGCCAAGTCAGAGGCCGATTAAGGGTTGAACCTCACCTGGCAGCACGGAATCGCATTTTTTGACGTTCTATCCTTTTCTGTAGCAACGGCAGTGCTGCGACCTTTCTCGCTCTAGCCAATGACGTTCCTGGGCGACAGAAAAGGATAGAGCGTGAAAAAATTCGATTCCGTGCTGCCAGATGACGCTCAACTCCTAGGCGGTTTAAAAATAATCTGACAGAAAGTTGGCTACTAACTTGCCTCCACTGAGCCCACCTGGTGGAGTATGCCCCACTCCAGTCTCATCATTATTCGTGAGAGGAGGCATTTGCCCTGCAGTGGCATCCTACAGGCTATAACTTACTTTATGTGAGTATGGATTGTGGAGCCACATTTGCTATTGAAAAAAGCATTCTGTGTCCATTTTGTAGTTAATTAGTAGATTTTTTAGGCCCAGTTCTGGAATTTGTAGCAAAAGTATAGAGAAGTTACATGAACATAAAGGTTGCTGTACGGGCTACACCTGTAGTTGATAGTGATAGTTGATAGTAAAGTAAAATGCCGAAAATATGATAAAAGAAGAGTTTATTGAATTAACTGATTTATGCTAGTATGGAAATGATTGCTATGAGAGCACGCGGTTCGGCTACCAATCGTGAACTGAATTGTGTAAAATAAAAGTATCGAACCACGCGTTGATTGATGACTCGACTATATAATAAAAATGCACGGTTGCACCGTACATGTTCCCAGGCCAAAGAAGGGAGGCTTGAGAGGATAGATGATGAAATGATATTGATGGTGATGAGACTATGCTACTAACAAGGTGATTGAACAATGCGCCTTATGTCTATGATGATTCTTATGCTATTAGAGACCCGTGTCACTAAAATCAAATGCCAACGGTAGCGTTTGTTTATTAAGAACACTCGCGCTTGTACACTTTACACTTGCACTAGAGGGCTCAGCCCGTTCAATGGTACACTTACAAGTACACTTGCACATCACATTAGCACTAACACTATCACGGGAGGCGGTCAATCCGCGCGGACGGGGGGTGGGCAGGGCAAGGTGCACGGATCTGCGCCGCGCGCGTCGCACGCGCCACACTATGCATGCTGCTGCTGCTGCAGCTGCCGCTCCCACCAGCACGTAGATCACCGTGTAGTGGTGTATGTCGTGATATGATATTTGATTCACTTCAGGCGATTGCGCCTTCAGTTTCTGTATCTGATCATTTATCTCTTTCATATACTCTTGATTGTCTGTTATTTCTGATTTTACCTTGCTCACAGGGATGGTTAAATTAATAATGTTATTAATAGAAGGAATGTCCGGCGTAACGATTTCTGCTTGCGTTTGCACTTGGGACATCTGACGCCGCTGTGACGGTACGGTGAATGACTCGCCTTTGATAACGCAGCTTTCTTGTAGACTGATAATGCCGGCCTTGCTGACTCGTTCAGAAGTAACTTGATCTGAACATATGATCCGAAGTGGGCATTGACCGCAACAAAAGTATAGGTACGAATTTATACTACTCAATTTTATCCATTTGTCATAGCAACGAGTAGTATGGTAAATACATTCGTTCGATGTTTGATCTCTGAGGCATAAGTTTTTGTCCGACTTCATGTGATAAACTGGTGTTTGTAATTCACATAGTTGAGTTACGGGATCGAAGGATATACATGTATTTAGCTCTTTATCTGATAGCGGCACGAAAGTATCCTTGTGGATGTTTATTGCTACCTGTTCCGCGATAGTAGCGATGCTGATCATATTGTTTCCCACTTGCTGCGGTATTGTGATCATTTTATAAATTTCAAAACTATCCCGGTCAATGAGCGGTATGCTAATTTCGAATATTAGGTAGTCTTTGGTTATTCTAGTTCGGACCTTTAATAATTGATATATCTTGATAAGGTCTGTCTGAACATTTTGAATAGGTAGTGATAATTCTTTTGATATCTGTTGGGAAATGATGTTTAATTCTTCTCTCAGCTGATTCGGTGTTATAAGATGTAGGTCGAACTGGCCATGATAAATATTAGTGACTGTGTCAATTAGAGATTTTTGGATCCCTTTTAAGTTCATCGCCAGATTGTTAGCGATGATGGCATAAATTGCAAAGTCGCTCGTCTCCGCGCCTTGCTGTACGGCATTGCTTAGTACTTTCTTTGTTTCCTCCAGTTCGTTAAGGTGTTGATTGAAGATCTTATGTTGTTTTACCATCGTACTTTCCATACGTTTCAGCAAATTGAATTCAGCTTCGAGTACAGAAGTTTGGTTCTTCCATAGTGCTCCAAGATGTTTTTGATTTTCCCTCACTAATTTTATATCCTTTTGATACTGATCGGCGAACTTTTGATCTAAAACGCCGAAGAGACTGTTTGCCACGTATCCTACGCCATCGATAAGGCCACGACGTAATCGCACATGTGAGCCAAAGTGTTGACTAAGGAACATGTCATTGTAGTATTGTAGTTCGATATAGTTGTGACGTAATTGTAAGGGGATCACGTCACAATGAATACGTCTCTTTGTCTTTAGACACCTGTCTTCTAGATTATTTATATATTTATCTAATAAATTTGTGCTCTCCCAATATGGCTCTAAGTTGTAATATACTACAAGCTTCCACACATCTCGAATCAGGTGCATGTTTGCACCTTTGTCGAAATAGATACTGTGATTTGAGTTGATGTTAGTTATATTGTAGGCGCAGGAAGCTGATGATACTAACATAGTCATTAGCATTAAAACCGTGGTGAAGAGACTGACTGAAGGCCTTGCTTTAGGTACCTTTAGCCTTTCAGGCGACGATACAGTTTCAGCATGAATTGTGTCCTCCTTTGATTGTTTGCTACTTGGTTGCTCGTCGTTCACGGGTAAGATAGATAATTTTGTGATAGGTCTTTTCATAATTCCGTTTTTAGTTCTGACGGAGACAACTCTGACTAATCCATCCTGTCCAGGATGAAGGATGACAACTCTGCCTAGTGCCCATTTTGCTGCTGGTAAGTTGGCTTCATGTATGAGCACAATATCGTTTTCCTTGATATTGGATTTAGATGTCTGCCATTTTGATCTAGTCGACATTTGTGTTAAATATTCCGATTTCCAGCGTTTCCAGATGTCGTGGAATATTTTTTGTGTTAACTGCCATCTTGTACGAGCGTCCCTTTCTGTTTCGATGATGTTCAAAACAGGACCACTGGACAAGAAGTGCGACGGAGTGAGATAATCCAAATCGTCTGGGTCTTCCATGAGGGCACATAAAGGTCTAGAATTAAGACACGCTTCCAATTGTGCTAAGAGCGTGCTGTACTCTTCGTAGGTGAGTTTTTGTTCTCCTACGACGCGACGTAGATGATATTTAAGACTCTTTACTGCTGCTTCCCAGAGTCCTCCAGCGCTCGGCCAAGATGGAGCGTTGAAGTGCCACTCTATGTCCATCATACTGATCTCTGATAGGAATTCTTCGTTTACTATTGATTTTAACTCCGTAAACTCTCTTTGTATAGTGTTGTTTGCTCCGATGAAGTTAGTGCCGTTGTCGCTCCATATATGCTTCGGGGCACCTCGTCTAGCTGCCATGCGACGTAATGCTGCCAGGAATGCTGATGTTGATAAGTCCGACACCAACTCCAGGTGTACGGCTTTCGTCACCATACAAACAAACACTGCAATATAGCCTTTAGTGGTCTTTATCCCTCGACCCTTGTTTGACTTGACGTCCACGTATCCAGTATAGTCGACGCCTGTTTGATAAAAAGCTCTCGTTGGGGTCACCCTTGATTGGGGTAGATCGCCCATTAGTTGGTGTTCTTTTACTGGGTTATGTCTTCTGCAGGTTACACACGATCGAAGTCGTTTCTTTACAGCTCGGTTCCCTCCTATAATCCAGAAAGTTTGGCGTAACCATGCTGGTGTAATACGTGGGCCTCCATGATAAGTCATTTTATGCGCATGATCAATTAAAATGTCTGTAAAATGACTGCTGTGTGGGATGATGAGAGGATACATCATGCTTTGGCTTATGTTCGCATTTTTAAGCCTACCACCGACTCGTAATAGCCCCTCTTTGTCGAGAAATGGATTTAAAGACAGTGTTTTGCTTTTTGAATCGACAGTACCATCGACAATACCTCGACTAGCGCAGTCTGCCGGGTTCTCAGTAGTGTTGACGTAATTCCAACAATCGGCTGGTATGATTGGTGTTATTTGTGCGACGCGGTTTGCTACGTATGTCTTCCAACGCCCGGGGTCCCCTTGGAGCCAACCTAGAACGGCCGTGGAGTCTGACCAGCCATAAATCCTGACGTTGTGTTCAGGCAGGCATGCTAGTACGTTGCTCATCAGTTTTGATAATAAGAAGGCACCATTTAATTCAAGGCGGGGTAATGATACTGTTTTATTTGGAGAGATGAGCCTTGATTTTGCTGCTACTAACGTTACTGATGATGATGGCTTATGAGTTTTCTTAATTCTGCAATATATGACGCATGCGTATGCTTTGATCGATGCGTCACAAAAGCCATGCAACTCTATACTGTCATTTTTGCTCGTTTTCAGCCACCTTGCAACTTTAATATCGTTTATCTGCTCTAAATCGCTTTTGATTGTGTCCCAGTCTTTGTTGATTTTTTCAGGTAATTTGCTATCCCACTGTAGCTCTTTATGAAGCCAGACTTCTTGAAATAAGATCTTAAGTTTTGTGGAGACGGGTGACAACCATCCGAGAGGGTCAAATATTTTCGAAATATCTGACAACAGTTGCCGTTTTGTTGCTTGACCGGGAGACGTATCGATTTTTAATTTAAATTCAAATTGGTCGGTTTTAGGACACCAACGCAATCCTAACGTTTTTGTTGATTCTTCGTGCTTGAAATCGAAGACCTGTTGATAATTTTGCTGTGCTGTGTCAACTCCTTCTAATAGTTTTTGATTGTTAGAGTTCCACTTCCTTAGATTGAAGCCACCAGATCTCAGGAGTTTTGATAAGTCAGATTGAAGCTGCTTTGCTGTTTGAAGACTGTGGCTGCCGCTTAATAGGTCATCCATGTACAGATCTTCTTCCAGGACCTTACCAGCTGGACTGCAGGTGTAATTGTGACCCTCATCACTTGCTAACTGTTTAAGAGTCATCATGGCTAAGAACGGCGCTGCTTTTGTGCCGTAGGTAACCGTTGCTAATTGATAATCCTGCAGAACATCCCTAGAAGAGTCCCTCCATATGATTTTCTGGTACACCTGGTCTTCCAGGTGTAATTCGATCTGCCTAAACATTTTCTCAATGTCAGCTGTAAATGCGAACTCGTATTGTCTCCACTTCAAAATTAATTTTGATAAATCTTGCTGTAAGTTCGGACCCCTGTACATAACGTCATTCAAACTATGGCCAGTCGATGTTTTCGCTGACGCATTGAAGACGACTCGAAGCGATGTAGTAGTGGAGTCCGCGCGCCGCACACAATGATGAGGTAAATAGCAGTTTGGTGTCTTGTTACCGCTCGAGTCCGATGACCGCTGCATATGACCTAGTTCGATATATTCGTGAATAAATGATTTATAGTCACGAGCTATATTTTCGTTTCGTACAAATTTGTTTTCTAATTGTCGAAACTGTGCGACTGATTTTGCTTTAGAGTCTCCTAAAAGCTCCTTATGATTTGGTTTCAGGGGCAGTCTCACGATATACCGACCTTCATCATTGCGTGTGGTTGTTGCTTTGTAAAATTGGACGCACTGATCGTCTTCTTGTGACATGCTTGTGGTCTCCGTGATAACATCTTCTGTGTTCCAGAATCGCTCTAAATCTTCCACGTTGTTTAGTACAACGTTACACTGATAAGACTTTACATTCCCGCATAGGATCCATCCCAGGCGGGTCTGCTGTGCTATAGGTAATGAGTCATTTTCTCTGATTATACCATTTAAAATTATTGATGAGTAAATATCTGCACCTAATAATAAGTCGACGGGGCTGCTAACATTAAATTCTGGATCTGCTAAGTGTATATTTTGTAGAAATTGCCATGTTGGCTTTGGAAATGTGTTGTTAGGTAGGTTGTTTACTAAACTTTTCATAATAGGGACTTCCGTCGTGAATGTATAGTCGCCCTGCGCTGATGAGCATGTAATATGTATAATGCCCTTGCAATTATTTTCTTTAGCTCCTACACCAAAAATCACACCCTTACAACGTTGGCGAGGTAAACCTAGTTTTTGTGCCGCTCTCTCTGATATCAGCGACGTTTGCGACCCTTGATCTATAAGGGCGCGCATGATTTGAAAGGTACCGTCCACCGCTTGCACTTTGATCAATGCCGTTGCTAGGAGGACTTCGGCTATGCTAGTTTTGGGATTTTGTGCCACGTGACTCTCGTGCTGTCGCGGGTTGCCATCAGATTTTGGTGACTTTGCGAACGCCTCATGTAGCAACGTATTGTGGGGTTCTTTGCACTCATGGCATCGTTTTTCTGAAATGCAATCATTTCCGTTGTGGTTGTATAAACAATTGTTGCAATATTTTAATTTCGCAACTAAATTTTTCTTTTCGCTCGATTGCAATTTCAAAAAATCATTACAGTGGAATAATCCGTGCGCTTTATTGCACAATGGACATCCGGTGTACTTCATCGAACGATTTTTATTTGATGGTTGCTTGAATGTTTTGATAGGAGGTGATGATGATGATCCTTTATCCTTGCTGCTCGCGAAGGATTTGAAATGTTGTGACGGTTTAGATGGTTCTTGTTTACGCCTTGATGCTTCTAGGGCCGTAAATTTGGATTCTAAGAACTCTAAAAAATCCTTTAGGGTTGGCAAGTCCCTAGGCTTTGCTAATGATTGTATGTAATCGTCATAACTGCTGGAATCTAATTTTAGTGCTACAATGTGAACAACGAGAGGGTCCCATGTTGAGGTATCTACACCAAGGTTTTTTATAGCATAGATACATTCCTTCGTTGTGTCATGAATTTTCTTTATGTTCACTGCTGACTGTTGCTGCATAACAGGCAAATTCATGAGGATATTAACGTGAGAGGAGAAAATAATCTTAGTGTTGTTGTATCTGTGGTTTAGGATGTCCCAACAGACCTTGTAGTTCTCGGAGGTGATGTGAAGATGTTGAACTATCTTTTCAGCTTCTCCTTTGAGCTTGCTTTTGAGAAACTGCATTTTTTGAGCATCGTTTAAGGATCTATTGCTGTGTATGGACTCAATAAATAAGTCCTTGAAGGATAACCACTGGTGATAATTCCCATTGAAGGAGGGAATGTCCATCTGTGGGGTTGATTTTTCCTTGTGTGATACAGACCAAATCTTGCTATTTATGGTCTTTTTGATGAGTCTATATGTTTTTTCTAAATCCTTAAATCGTGCTTCATAATCCGTGTTGTCCTCCGTAGATATTGTGTCGATCTCCCAGTGAAGAGAGTCAATAACCGACCATCTTGATTGAATTGTTCGCAATGTATCCTCAAGTTCCCATTTCTCTGCGTCTTCTTCGAAGTTGATGGTTGACATGGAGTAACGAAAAGCTTTAAAATTGCTTTGCTGTTTACGAAGCATTTCATCTAGCTTAGATGCTTCTACCAATGTTTGTTGTGTGTTCGACTTCGGCGGCTGTTGATGATGAAATGTTGGTTGCGGATTAGATCCGCTAGGGAACTGTGAAGCGGGGCCTGTAGGAGGTCCCATTTGAGTAGCAGGCTTTATCAATGGAGACGTAGGCTTTTGCTCCAGCGTCAGATGTCCTGCTATGAACGCTCTTGTTTCATTGTAGAAACTTCTTGTTTTATGATAATAATCGCTAGTAAAATAGTCGTGATTTTGTTCTTCAAATTGATTCAGCTGATCATGATTACTTTCGAACTCTTGCCAATAAGAGTCCAAAGTTTTTAGCTTCCTGTTGATTGATTCAGGAGTTTTGCGATCTTTTCCATCCTTTTTAAAGTTTGTGAGCAAGGTTTTGATAGCATCCAGTATTTGGACTTGGTTTGCAATGATATTCTCCATCCTGCTGCTTTGGAGTTATTGATAAATGATAAGAGTAAAAAGGAAAGATCTTACTTGATGCTTATATAGCTAGCAAACGTGTCTCGGCTGCTGTGCTGAGTCGTTGGCTGCTTGTCTGTGACGCCGGACTGCTGGTGTCCGTAGGCGAAAGTTGAAGATACCTCGCGCTGCTGTGCGTGAGGGTGCTGTCTTCTGTGGATTGCTGTCCAGAGGGCGCATTAGAAACACTTTCACTGACGCGATTTCGAATGTTCCGAATAATACAGTCTTTTGTGAAGTGATCCCGCCTTTCCGGAGGCTCGAAGGACCATAAAGATGTACGGGCTACACCTGTAGTTGATAGTGATAGTTGATAGTAAAGTAAAATGCCGAAAATATGATAAAAGAAGAGTTTATTGAATTAACTGATTTATGCTAGTATGGAAATGATTGCTATGAGAGCACGCGGTTCGGCTACCAATCGTGAACTGAATTGTGTAAAATAAAAGTATCGAACCACGCGTTGATTGATGACTCGACTATATAATAAAAATGCACGGTTGCACCGTACAGTTGCTCCTCACAGCCACCGGGAACTCAGAAAGTACGAGATGAATCTTTTTGAAAATTTTGTGTGATTTAGTAGGAGTTGAAAAAAGATCCTACAAAAAAAATCAGCTCTGTACAACTGAAACTGAAAAAGTTACACTCTAAGAGAAAGGATCTCTATTTAGTTACAATAGATACTTTGATTGTGGCTCTCCACCTTTTTGTTCATGTAACTTCTCTATGCTTTTGCTACAAATTCCAGAATTGGGCCTACAAAATCTACTAAAATAATTACCTACAAAATGGGCATATAATCCTTTATTCAATAGCGGATGTGGCTCCTCAATCCATACGCACATAGGCCGAGATTCAGAGACGATTTTTAAGTCATAGTTCGGATTCTCGTATGTCAAAATCCATACATTTTCGCCACGCTTAGCTCGAGCTAAGACTAAAAAAATCGTCTCTGAATCTCGGCCATAGTTACTTACTTTCTGTCTGTTTGTTCCGCAGTGCAATATTGTCGTCAGTGGGTGGCCCGTGCTCGTGGCTCTCGCTCGCACTCACGGGCTCGGGCGCGGCGCCGCTCGTCGCGACAAGCTATGTCGCGTCGCTGTTCGCCGTGCCACTCTCTTTGGCCATACTAGTGAGTTTAGGAGATGACATCATGAATACAATATGTCTCTACCAAGAAGCTTGAAATAGCTAAAGAGGTGGAGTTTGCATAACATTTTTTGAAGGCAGAATCTATGACGAACTCAGTGACGTCATCCAAGGTCATCGATTCTAGCCTCAGAGGAAGGATCTCCATAGAGTCCGCATAAATTTACGATTGTAGTTAGTCTCTTTTGTCTGATGACGTACCTTTAATAGTAGAAGGAGATGGAACTATAGATATTTGTTTATGCGGCTGTCGACTTTTTTTTGAGCTAGTGTGTGTGAATAGTGACCGTTTACGTTTTTTTTTTTATATAAGGCCATATGTCACTCGGTGCCTTTTGTCCATACTACTTGACACCACACACTGAAACCTAAACGTCAAAAAAAGTGGACACTTTACAATTGGTATGGCTCACTCTATTAGTATAATCTCTTTGATTCTAGCATAAGTATAAGCATGCTTATGCTAGAATCGATGACCTTGGATGACGTCACTTAGTTTTCCCATCTCATTTGCCCTTTACATGGAGTAGTCATTATAACGATGACATGACTTTAAAATGACAACTTGATGTAAAGAGGAAATTGGATGGGCAAACTTGTCATTAAGGTCATAGTTTTTGGCTTCAAAAAATTTTTAAATGTATGTTTGTTTGTTCGAGCATCACGCAAAAACTAGGTACTGAACCGATTTTTATGAAACTTTTTTGTTTGATAGCTTATTGTTAGAATTAAAATCTGGTACCTACCATAAGTGCGAACGAAGTCGCGGGTAAACTCTAAGTACCTATTTAAATAATTTGCATGCTTGCATGCATATGCTCACGACTATATTCCCCGAGGGGGTAGTCAGAGATATTCTGAAACCTCAGAACATTTACGTTTCACCGGTAGTACCGAAACTCTGTCCAGTGTGACGGGGAGTGAGCCCGTCGCCACTTGTAATGGACAGTGGGTACAATACATGCCTCGAAATTGAAGCATGCAGGTTTCCTCACGATGTTTTCCTTCACCGAAAAGCCAGTGGTGTTACAAACCGTACATAAATTCCGAAAGACGCCTCCTGCACGGCAGGCAAGGTTACTCGCCACGGCTATAAATAATAGAATTCACGACATACCCTGTCAGTGTGGTCGCGTGATGCTGCCGCCGCTGGGTTCAGTGGTCGCGTCGTCGCTCAGCGCCGCGACGCCCTTCCTGGTGGGTGTGGCGCGCGCGCCGCACGTGGGGTCGGGGTCGCGCGACACGACGGTGACGAGCACGAAGTGCGCGGCGCTGTTGTTGTTGTACGCCGAGTGTTGTGCGCGGCTCCGCGACGCGGAGGGGAGTCTCAATGTCGGTGATGTGCTCGTCACGCTGTTGTTGGGTGAGTTTTGTCTTTTATTATATTCGTAGCGGGTTCCGAGACATATTAGAGTTACCCTCGGGCTCGCTAGGGGAGCGTGTAAATGTTCTATGGGCTTGCTGGACTTCATTGACTTTGTGGAGGAACTACTGTGGAAGGTTCCTCCGGTGAAAAGGGAAGATCTTCCGCCAGGCTAGGTGTGAAGCCTGGGGACCGGCCGTGGTCCAACATATCTTAGTTGGACCTTGTGTATATATCGAATCTCTGTGATTATTTCTCTTACGCGATTCATGTCTTGTATACAATTGTGAACCTTATGTGTAGTGGCTAACGGGTTACCAATGTGACGTCGCAAGTTGAGTTACGTACACATTTGCGAGTGCGACCGTAGCGCCATCTGTTGTTATAACTTGTGGGTGTTGACATCTGTGGCAAGTCCCCACAACTTCAATGTTATTAATTTATAGATTCTTTGTTTAACGTTAAATTGTTGACCAAATCTAAATTTCTATCAAACTGAACAACTTTCACTGTAGGTGTAGGACAAAAATCGAATCGTGAAAAAAATATCAATTGTACCCTACATTTGAGCCGGATCGCCAGGACGTCTTCTATGGAAATTCTCAATTTTTTTTCTCGCGGTTTGAACGTTGGTCTGATAGTGAAAGTTTTTCAGTTTGATGGTCAAAGATGGAAGCCTTTTTTTTTAAATATGTAACGCGTTTCATTTTACGTACTACATCACAAATTTTTGAATGATTTTATTGTCATAGTAAAACCCAAAAATAGCGAATACACGTTTTAATAGCAAGTATCCGTTGCATATCTGTCCGTAGTGTCGTGCTACGCGGTGAGCTCAGCGTGCGCATGCGCAGTGTATTGCCGCGCGCGGCTCGTGCGCGCGAGCGAGGCGAGGCTGCTCGCCCTGTGCGCCGTGCCCAAGTGCCTCGATGTGGGTGAGTGTAACTAACTTAAAAACCGGCCAAGTGTGAGTCGGACACGCGCCTGGAGGGTTCCGTACCACCATACAATGTTTAACCAACATTTTTGCTCAAGCCTTAGACTACTTATATGCGGACCCGCCTCGCCTTAGCATTTCCCCTCTGCCAACGTGCAAGATCAAAAAATCTTACGCATTTACATTCAATTTTATACCTTATCACTAAACGCGACAGCCTATAATTGCGGAACAATAATTTCGAACTTATGACGTTTGGGGTTCACACGACACTGTTTTTCATGATTTTTAACATTCAAAATTAGAATCTAAACTAATGGAATAAAATTCAATGTTGCGTATGCTACCTCGCACCCCGCAAAACGTGGCAGAAAATGTTGTTAGTAGAATTAAACGCGTAACTTGTCCTCATATAAGTAGTCTAAGGCTCAAGCAGAGTTGGTATAGCTGATTAATGATTATAGAGCTTGCTTTTCTCTTTTCAGTAAAGTTTTTTTTTTGCATTTAGATTTGTTTGTGTTTTTAATGATTTAGTTTTTTACATATAAATAAGAAGTCTGTATTGCACCTAAGGTTGGATCACATCAGCTGCGTGTATCCCGGACGGTATGGCGCGCCTCCCCCCCGCCTTCCTTTGTATCGCGCATGCGCTCTGCGTCGCCGCCGCGGGGAGCCGGGGGGAGGAGGGGAGCAGGGGGAGGGGGAGTTACTCCGTTTGTGACGAGGAGTGCGAGGACCTACCTCAGTAGGTGTTTACACCATCGCTGTAAGTATGATAGAATTTGGTATGTCAAGTTTTTTTTGGAGGTCGTAATCGAAAACCAATTCGAGATAATTGTCTAAAACTGAGAAAATAATAATGTGTGATAATATTGATATTGTAACAGTTTTTTTACGCAATTTGAATAGTTAGTAACGATTTTATTGAAGAAACATTAGGGTATGATAAATGAAACAGGAGTGCGATTTTTGAAAGTCATACGCTAAACTCAGCAGTTGAAAATTACAAAATTACTATGGAGATTTGCATATTTTTACTGCTGATTTGACTTTCAAAAATCGCTCTCCTGAAGTATGATTTTTAAAGTCAAATCAGCGGTAGAAAGATGCATATCTCCAGTTCTCCACAGTAATTTTGACAGTTTCAACTGCTGAGTTCAACATATGAGTTTCAACAATTTTTACAGTCAAAACTCATAACCGGTCAAAACCACTTTTGACTGCAAAAATCTGGCAAATGTGGTTTTGACCGATGCTGAAGTAGGTTTAATTTTACTTTCGAGCAAACTGTAGCAATTCGGTTGCCGCGGCACGCTCGCTGCGCTCGCTCGGCTCGTATGCTGTGGTCGCAAGAACCCTAACAAGCCTGTCGTTTTACTCCTCGCTAACCTAAGTGACTGATCTGGGGTCTTAAAACAAAAAACCGGTGAAATCCACTTTTGCATGATTTTTGTAATCAAAAGTGGTTTTGACCGAATGTGAGTTTTGACTGTAACATATAGGGTCCTTCTTAATATGCTGACACTTTTTTAAGGGGATTATTAGACCGTCAAATTGAACAACTTTCTCTATGGCACCAACATTGGAATCTCGAAAAAAATCTGCTGTTACATATAAAACTGCAAACCAACTCGAGCCAAATGTATGGGACAGCAGATTTTATTCGCGATTTCGATGTTGGGCACATAGAGACAGTTGTTCAGTATTCAGAAGGACCCTGTATACAAATACAGAATCTTTAGATTAAAAGTTAAATTAAATTAAAAAAAACAGTAAATACAGTTTAAATATAAAATGTATATTGATAATCACTCGTTGAGACTCAAAAAAAGAAATTAGTTTCTTAAAATAATGTCTACTATCCGTAAAAATAAAAAAAAACAAAAAAAAACTTGACATACCGAATTGTGACCATACTAATCACCTTCAGTATGCTGAAATAAGTCTCTTGCTACAACTCCACGCTTCGAAAGTTAGTTGGTCCTTGTAGCAACGTTTCTGGCCACCCTGAAAGCGATGATGGTCGTGAAGGAAAGAAGGTTGTATGTATTTAAGAATCTTCAATGACACCTCTCTTAGGTCAGCCTACTAGTTCATAGATAGTTAATAGTTTTGAAATAAGCGGAACAAAGTTGTGTGATAAATAATAAACTTAAGTTTTAACTTAAATCAATAACGACGTTTAACGTTTTATTAAGAATTTATCATACTTAAAGATGGGCCAATTTAATAAGTTATATTTGACATCTATTGATACTTCATCAAACGTAACCTTGTAACGGCGGGCATAGAATAATGTATATTTTTTCGAAGTTAGAACTGCACGATTGCTTTACTCTTTTTAATTACGATTACATATTTATTGTAATAATACCAAAGAAGGTAATTTTACTATTTACTTTCACTAATAAACCATTCTAAACATAACAAAAAAAATTCTGTTCTAAAGAACTGAACGTCGTTACAATGTTGCGTATGTAAACCCTTTTTCTTTTTTAACACTAGGGATGTAACCCAAAAAAATCGAAGTAAAACGTAGTTCTAACAAATCGCGATATTCACACATAATTCGATTCACGTATGTTTGAAATCCGTATCGATTCATTCACTTTAATCGATGTTTTTAAGCAGATCACGTTACTACGAAGATAAAACTGACAGATGTCAAATGTGACCTATTAAATTGGCCCGAATTTAGGGCGTTCACCACTTCTGAATAAGTTTCTTTTAATTTGAAAATCAATGGACTTTTGTGTGTCTAGAATTTCTATCAATGTCAAGTAGTTTATGGGAGTTATCTATCTATCTCAATCTAAGGCGCGGTTTATACAGAAGAGACGTGTGGCGGTGGTGGATATTCAAAGTAACACAATATAAACCTTATAGTACGTAGCATAGCGTCGTTTGGAGAATTACGCGCGCGCCTCCAGGCGACGTCAAAAACGACGCTATGCTACGTACTATAAGGTTTATATTGTGTTACTTAGATTATCCGCCACCGTCACACGTCTCTTCTGTATAATCCGTGGCTAAAGGATTCTTTTAAGCAAAAAAAAACGGTTGATAAGAGATGGTTGAGAATTTTTTTTGTAAATGACTAATACAGCGTTGCTCAGGGAGCAGTTACTGCTTTTTACTGCGGGCTATTGGAGGGACCACGAAGGGTCTACCGAGCCAAATGAATGAACTTGAGCAACCGACCTAGGGGTCCCAGAGGGGTACGGACCTCGGCATAGGACGTTGCTGGGGCTACGCGGCGGATTGGGTAGCTGGGATCGGTGAGATTGAGTCTCGCGGCAAGCTCAAACGCGAATCAAAAAAAAACGATTTATTTGTCTCTTAAATACTGTTACACAGGTAGGTAGATAAGCTATTAAGAACTTATCCAGACGTGATGAAACAATTTAAGAATTTTAACTGTGCTGTTATGCCCATGTGGCGGGACATAGCCAGGATAATGTTGATTACATTGTAACAACCTTTTAATGTTACACAACACTCTCAGTAGTTTGTATAACTCTGGTAGATGGCGCTGACGTTCCTTAAAGATATAGATTGAAAATTTAGTCGTGGCCTGCGGGGCGCCGACAGCTCTGTTGGAGTGGAGCATGCCCCGGATAGGCAGGTCGTGGGTTCGAATCCCACTCGCCGCCCGACTTTTTCAATTTTTAATTTGATTAAGCTAACATGGTATACATGTAGAATCAATAAATTCAATTTCACTTAGTTCTTAGATTAAGATAAGAGGTAAGAGAGAAGAAATATGTGTTCTTGATGAACACCTATATATAGGGAGTGGGGTAGGGTTGCAAGGCATACGGTGAAAGCCGGACATGTTTGAATATTTACTGTCCTGTCCGTCAAAATATTAAAGTACAAGAGACCGATTGCGCTAATTTAAAACATCGAAGTTCTATTCTTATCCAATTTCAGTTCTAATCACATTGCAATCCAATTACTATTCAACTGTGCTGAATTCCGCATCGCGCTAAACTCTATGTAATTGACAGCCTTTAATGTCTCAGCGATCTTTCAAAACGGCTCTAACAGCTGTCAAGAGCTGTACCACGATTAGCGCAATACCAAATATGTCAAAAGTTATGGTTCGTACGTAGTCCAGTCACGGCCCAATCGCCGAATATTTACCGCGATTGCAGCCCAGTTTGTAGTTGAACTATCTGACTAGATACGCACACAATTACGCAGGCAAGGTGGAATATTGTCGGGGGTAGTGCGTAAGTACCATACGATATACACAGGGAAAGAACTGAATAAGTGTGATGGCGCACCTGCCGAATTTACGCGTCTAGTAGGAAAAATAGCGCGTACTGGTGTTTTACCGGTATCATCATCACCATATCAGCCGATAGACGTCCACTGCTGGACATGGGCCTCCCCCAAAATGGGGGGATTTGCCATAATCGCCACGCTTGGCAGGCGGGTTGGCGATCGCAGTTGGATTGAATGTGTGTACTCGGAGGATGCTGTTGCCCATCCTTCGGTGGATCCCTAAGTCGCTTTTTACGACACGAATGGGATTACCGGTACATGGAAAAACATTTACGTCGCGTAAATTCGGCAGATGTTTCGCAACACAAACTTCTTGAACTTTGAACCTATCAGTGTAAAATCTTGTATCCAGCCCGGGATCTAAGATTTTTCCGAGCCGGGGCTAAAACTTGACTATGGCGCCCCTCACCTCCAAGGGAGTAGTAATAATTTTTTCCCAGATGGGGCCAGCATGATTTCTCTACTTGCGCGCGACTCGGCTTTTTTTCATACTATAAGTCGCGGCAAGCGCGGTTTTCGCCCTCCGAAACGCGTGGAAACCGGTTATTTTTTATGCAGCGAAGGCGCGTCGCGCGCGTTTAGAGAAATCATACTAGACGTGCAGGTCCACGTTAGGTCGTTGCAATAATACTTCATATTCATATTCTTTATTGCTAGGTACCTACCTAAAACTTGGAGGGAGCGAATCACGACATTGTATTGCAATATGATTAGCTCGCTGCCATCATTGCCCCCCCCCCCCCCCCCCATACAACTTTTCAGGATATCTATCATGTCTGGCTTTACAGAAAAAAAGTCTGGCAACCCTATATGGCTCTAACATCAGTTTGTATCAATCACAGAACAGAGAACCAGTTGATATAGTATGGTTTTGGTGTGCAAATAAAGAAAATTGTATACAACGTGTTAATGAATTAACGCAAAACTAGAAAGTACTATTTGTTTATCAAATTATCATGTTTTTAACATGGGTAATTTTTTTGTCAAAATTTTAAATAATTTGTTTGTAAAGTTTATAATTTACTGAACTCGATCTCAACCCACCGCACGGGTACACTCACCCTACTTACTACCAAAACAAGATTCTTAAAATGTATCCACAAGCTCGCTAGCGCTTTCATTCATTGCTGAAATGATAACAAATCATTTTTGCCTGGAAACTTTAAATGCGAATAACTTTAAATTGTAACTATCAAAATAATGAAATTAATGTTTCAATCTAATTGTTTTGTTATAAATCAGTTGGGGTATATGAGGTTTTGCGCTTATTCATTAACACGTTGTCTTATGTTATGTCTTGATTGAATCGTCATTGTGACCTTTTTCTGGACGAAATGTATGAACAGATATGGTATATCGACCATATCGGCTTGCGAGATGCCGGGTTCTCTGTTCTGTGGTTTCGAGTTATTAAGAGACCAAATGTTAGAACAATTCGCAATAAAGAGGCCTTAGAATAAGCCTTTCATTGTAGATTAGATTTTAAGCTCAATCTCTTAGCTGTTAAGATCCAATATTGTATGTATTGTTTTTATTTCGGATCGTTCCGCACTTATACAGGATGGAAACCAAAATGTGTTACATACTTTAGGGATCATCAAACTGAACAACTTTCAATACGAAACCAATACAGGAGTTCGATTGCGCTAATTTAAAACATCGAAGTTCTTTTCTTATCCAATTTCAGTTCTAATCACATTGCAATCCAATTACTATTCAACTGTGCTGAATTCCGCATCGCGCTAAACTCTATGTAACTGACAGCCTTTAACGTCTGAGCTATCTGTCAAAACGGCTCTAACGGCTGTCAAGAGCAGTACCGCGATTAGCGCAATACCAAATGTGTCTAATGTTAAGGTTCATATGTAATCCAATCACGGTACAATCACCGAATATTTACCGCGATTGCAGCCCAGAAATAGCGAAAAAATTCTGATCCATAGAAAATGTCACTGGCGAATCGACCCAAATAGTTAAGTAGATAGCAGTATTTTTCCCGATTTCAATGTTGTGAAAGTTTTTCAGTTAGATGATCCCTAAAGTAAGTAACGCATTTAAGTTTACAACATGTATTTTAAAAAAAAATCTTAAATTATGTTGTTTGTTGTAAAAGTTAGTCACTCTATTGTTGATGATAAAGTGGACAAAATAAATAGATTTAATTTTTAATATTTGTTTTATTATATTCACATGATTGTCTCAACCTTACATGCTATTATCACTATACTTATACAGGGTTTAAGGAAAAGTATCATTAACCTTTAAACCACATACTCTACCCATCAAACTGAACAACTTTTACTATGGGAACAAACCTGTCAGAACGAAAAAGATATCAGCTGACCCATACGTTTGAATCGAGTAGGTATTGAAGTTTATTAGAAATTATCAACAGCTGATTTTTTTTTTTGCGCTGACTGTTAGCTCCCATAGTAAAAGTTGTTCAGTTTGATGGGTACAGTATGTGGTTTAAAGGTTAATGATACTTCTACTTACACCCTGTATAGGTAAACAAAATAATACTTCTATCTATATCTATTCTATCTATTATTACTTATAACGTTACGCCTCTTTACCAGTGGGGTAGGCAGAGAATTCGACTATTTAAAAAAAAGAATTACAACTACTTGAACTAGTATTTATAAATTATTTAATAAGTTAGTACTATTTTATATTTCTTGCATACAAACGAAGTTACATCATATTTTTCATACGAACCAAACCAGTAAACGTCAATTATTTTCTCATCCCCACATCTCGGAAAGAGTATTTTTACTCTACGATATCTGAGTGCAAAAGCCGTTTTTATCCGCTAGAGGATAAAGTAAACTGAATTTAGAACATCGTGTGCACTATGTTTGTGAATTCAAAACATCATTCAACCTATTTACTTCTCCCTCCATGGTGCCCAATTTATCATACAACTTTTTTTTTTGCATTTAGTCATTTCCTCGCTGAGGTGGGATGAAAAGTTACGTGTTGCACTCGAGTGCAAAGATTGTTCACCTCGTGCTCTTTTGATTCCCTCGCTGACGCTCAGGATTCTAATTTTTGTATGTATAACAAATAACTATTTTACAATCCGTACGACGACTTTGGTCTGTCCATTGACATCTTATAACAGAACGGTCTGTCACCAAAATTTGGTGACCTTAACGCATTAAAGCAAGTAAATACAATTTTTAAAATCTCTTAATCCTCCTGAAATAAGAACTAAATTATTAAATTATCTGTCATAAATTAAGCTCTATCTCACAGATAGGTCTATCATTATTTCTATCCTTTATTATAAAATCACTTTATATTAAAATTACAAACAAAAATACATTACAATCATCGACAATCTTATCTCCCAGAAGAGAGCAGAACTTAAACATAAATTCAATCACAGTTCATAAAATAACAGCCTTAGAATATTGATTGTCTAATATATATACATTATTATTATTATACAAGTGAACTAAGGTGGTCATTACACTCGAGGCTGGGTTGCTCGAGCCGAAGGCGAGACCGGTAGGCAGCCGAGACTGTAATGACAAACGCTCACTCGTTTCATACGACATTTTTCAACACACTCGCGAGGACTAAATTTTTTTAAAATCAGGAAATGTTTTCGAAAACCTTTTCTAAAAAATGGTGCCCACATATAGGGTCCTTCTTTTTAAGAGAATGATCAGACCATCAAACTGAACAAATTTCTCTATGAGACCAATGTCGAAATCACGAAAATAAAATCAGCTGTTCCATACTAAACTGAAATCTTACTCGACCCAATTGTATGGGAGAGCTGATTTCTTTTTCGCGATTTAGACATTGGTCCCATAGAGAAAGTTGTTCAGTTTGATGATCTGAACATCCCCTTAAAAAACTGTCAGTATAGTTGGACTCTGTATTTATTAATTCGCGCGCAGGTATTTCCGCACTAATGCGGTATTGTAAAGTAAAACGCACGTATGTGTTTTATAAACTGCATTATTAACCTTAATGCAATGCAATAAGATCCACTTTACGAGCAAGTATGTTGAAAATAAATACCTAAAAATAATGTCTTCTATAGATTTAAATAACACAACCCTACTTTGCTGTAGCCGGTTAATTATCTAAGTAGTAAATACTATGAACACAAAAATGCTTAACAATTACTAGAAATTATAATTCACACTTGGCTAGCTTGGTGGAGTGCGACAAAGTCCTATTTAGAAAGAAGCCTTGTAGATGCAGGGGGATCTTACATAATTTAATATCTAATGTAATGAGCGATTTTCTTTGATTGATTTTTTTTAATTTACACCTTAAACAGATGGATCAATTTTCAATAAAATTATGCGTAAAAAAAATATATATATTTTCTAAATTAAAAGATAATGTTTGAATCTTTTTGATCACTTATCTTTTCCCTATTTTTAAGTACTTTTTTTAAATTTATAATTTAATCGAATCTTGATTGTACGTAAGCACTCCATTTCCGCCAGTGTCACGTAATTTATGGGAGTTTTTGTCTTAATCTCAAGGATTGTTTTTTGAGCAAAAAACAGTTGACAATATTTAGATGGTCGAGCCTCGTGGCAAGCTAAAACGCGAATGACAGAACCGCACACGGCAAAACCTCCAACGTGAATCCTTTAAGCACTTAATAACATTTTAAAGTTCAATTTAGATTGGCATTGGTCTGTGGCGCCATCTGGCGATCCCCAGTAAAATTACAGGAAAAATGCTCATTTTATTACCTATAAATATTATAATTATCTACAGCGTGTTAGGGTAAACAGTTGCATTACGTTAAGGGGTGATTATACCCATGATGCTGAACAACTTTCCCTAAGAAACCTTTAGGAAATTCGTAAATTTTGTTTTGGACTTTCCATACTAAACACAATCAGCTAATCAAACGTTTGAATGAAAAGTTGAAATTTTTTTGCATATTTCCTATTGGTTTCTTAGGGAAACTTGTTCAGTGCCATGGGTCCAATCACCCCTTAAAGTAATGCAATTGTTTACACTTTCAACCTCTAATTATAATGTCATGGACTTATTATATCTAAGGCACTCGTTTCAGCATGGTAATGAAGGCGTCAATTATTCCGTCGGGTAATGACGGCGTCATCTCATATTAGTGTCGGGTAATGACCCGTGACCTCGTATGGTGGTCCTTATGAACTGAACACAACGCACTATGTAATAATTATGGTCGTGTATTTTACTAATGTAGGTATCACAGTAGTCCGGGAGCCTGTCGCTGCTGACTAACTACTCGGCTTGTAGTCCGGGAGCCAGTCACTACTAAGTAATTACTCGGCTTGTAGTCCGGGAGCCAGTCGACACTAAGTAACTACTCGGCCAGTAGTCCGGGAGCCAGTAGCCACTAAGTAACTACTCGGCCAGTAGTCCGGGAGCCTGTTGCTGCAGCAGGTCCCAGTACAGTCCGCGGCGCCGCACGAGCTGCGCGTGTGAGCCGCTCTCCGCCACCACGCCTGCGATTATAATATACTAGAGTTTGTCAGCGAAATCGTCCGCACAAATTATAGATTTTAAGTCAGATCCTAAGCTGTCAAACAAAAAAAGTTTCATCAAAATCGGTTCAGTAGTTTTTGGGTGATGCTGTTACAAACATACAAACAAACAGACAGACAAAAATTCTAAAAAAGGTTGATTTGGAGTCCGGGATACCTGAAAAACCATATCGTAATCTTTTCATGTAAATAATTATCTTCAATGTACAGACACGCTTCTGTTACAGTTTTATAATAGTTAAGATTATTTTATGTGTTAAGCAACTATTCAGAGTATAAACTTAAGAGAACTGTATTCCGAATGCATAAATGCGCGCTGCATACAAACGAAGTCTGGTGATATTTTCAATACTACGTATAGTCTAGGAAAAATAAGGTTTGAGATTGCATTAAATACACTTAAGTAAATTGTTTTTTAATTAATATTACTGTTAGTTGATAACACTTTTGTCGAGGTTTCGTAGTTATAGAGGCTCAGGAACCTGAGAAATACCTTAAAATCGATACAAATGTACAAAGGGCAAGCTTATTTCGAAAGATATTTCTTCCAGCATACTAGCAAAAGAGACAGTTAATTATCGCAAGGCAAATTTAATATGTACAAACAAACAGTAAATAATTTAGTTTTGAGGTTATAATTTTTGAAGACTTACAAAATATTAAATGTCTACTCAAATTTACGATATTAAACGGGGATTATTAATGTTTTAAATAAAACGTATTGAATGAAGCCATCCTGTACAAAATCACCAGTTTTTAATTTTTTGTTCATACCTAAATTTAATGTTTTGTAAATATCTTAATTATTCAATAATACACAATAAAAAATCGGGGATTATTCAGAATTTATGTTTGTCAGGTATTTATCTACTATATTGCAAATTATCACCAAAAGTGCAATTAATGCAACCTTCTCCATACAAAAATCCGTAGATTTCCCCGACTATATTCGAATATCACACAAAAACCCCGACTAGTAACATATAAAAATCAGTGTAATTTTCCAGTAACAATCTAGAAACTAATCTCTATGTTTGTATGTTGACAGATTTTCGTTAAAATGTATAGCTGTAAAGTTACAGTGCCTCAAAGATTTCCGTACAAATCTTAAATGAATCCTAGCACTAAAACTTTGTCACAATGCAAATGTACAAGTATAGACAGACATACCCTTGTCGATGACGCATATCGTGTCAGCGTGCTGCACGGTCGCCAGTCTGTGCGCGATGATGATGGTCGTGCGATCCTTCGACGCGGCCTCCAGCGCAGCCTGCACTATCTGCGCACGGTATACATTACTATTATCATCCGCCTTTATTCTTCTTATCGTGTGAGCAAGCCCTGGTGTCAGAGTTTTTTCAGACCACCTTACGGTCTCTGACGTGGCTTTTATGTAACGACTACTACCGCGAGAGATAGTATCCGGGACCAACGGCTTAACGTGCCATCCGAAGCACGGAATCATCTTTCTTTTCAGACAATCAGATGATTCAGCCTGCAACGTCCTAACCAACTGGGGAAAAACGCACAAAGTAACATTTCACTAGATACTCGCGATTAATTAACTTCATTACCGTAACGACTTTGACTTGACCTGACGATACGGCGTCGAAAGGTCAGTACGAATTTGACTTGACCTGACGATGGTAATGACGGTGTCAAAAGGTCAGTCTGAATTTGACTTGACCTGACGATGGTAATAATGGCGTTAACAGGTCAATCTGAATTTGACCTGACCTGGCGATGGTAATAACGGCGTTAAAAGGTCAGTCTGAATTTGAATTGACCTGACGATGGTAATAATGGCGTTAAAAGGTCAGTCTGAATTTGACTTGACCTAACGATGGTAATGACGGTGTCAAAAGGTCAGTCTGAATTTGACTTGACCTGACGATGGTAATGACTGCGTCTAAAGGTCAGTTTGAATGACTCGGGGTCGCGGCGAGTCGTCAACAGATATACTGACCTTCTCGCTGTTAGCGTCCAGCGCGGAGGTGGCCTCGTCCAGTAGCAACACCTTAGGGTCCCGGAGCAGGGCGCGCGCTATGGCGATGCGCTGCTTCTGACCTCCGGAGAGGGAAGTACCTCCGGACCCCAGCAGAGTGTCGTAGCCCTGAGATAATAGATCGTCTTGTTATTGGTATTATACAGGGTCTTCTAGACATTTATTTGTAGTATATTTTTTGTAAATTGTTGACTTGGGGACCTACCAAGATTAGTTAGGAAAAAAACAATATTTTTTGTTGATAGATTTAAAATTTGTGCACTGTAAATCAACCAAAAGGCTTTTGTCGAAGTAAAGAAACGGCGTAAAATTTTTAAAAAATATATGTACTGTTCCTCAAGATAAAGATTTTACAAAAAGTTGTTCTTTGATCTTCTGGATACGTGCCTGTAGCTTAAAACCTAGCTTAAGGTACATCCTGGATACTTCATACAAAAATAAAAGCTTGTAAAAATAAGTATTTGTCATTCGACCGAGGCGGTCCCTGTGTCATAATTTCCCTAACATTATATTCAAAAGGCAGGGGAGGTGGGCACAATGACCCCTAGCCCCCAGGATCGGTTCCTGTATACTTGCGTAGTATAGACATGACTCACCAGCGGCAGCGTGGTGATGAAGGCGTGCACGTTGGCCTTCTCGGCGGCCGCGACGACCTCGCGCATGTCGACGCGGCGCGCGTTGTCGCCGTACGCGATGTTGTCGCGCAGCGTGCGCGCGAACAGCGCCGGCTCCTGGTGCATGGTGCAGCAGGAGCCGGCGCCGCGCGTAGTATAGACATGACTCACCAGCGGCAGCGTGGTGATGAAGGCGTGCACGTTGGCCTTCTCGGCGGCCGCGACGACCTCGCGCATGTCGACGCGGCGCGCGTTGTCGCCGTACGCGATGTTGTCGCGCAGCGTGCGCGCGAACAGCGCCGGCTCCTGGTGCATGGTGCAGCAGGAGCCGGCGCCGCGCGTAGTATAGACATGACTCACCAGCGGCAGCGTGGTGATGAAGGCGTGCACGTTGGCCTTCTCGGCGGCCGCGACGACCTCGCGCATGTCGACGCGGCGCGCGTTGTCGCCGTACGCGATGTTGTCGCGCAGCGTGCGCGCGAACAGCGCCGGCTCCTGGTGCATGGTGCAGCAGGAGCCGGCGCCGCGCGTAGTATAGACATGACTCACCAGCGGCAGCGTGGTGATGAAGGCGTGCACGTTGGCCTTCTCGGCGGCCGCGACGACCTCGCGCATGTCGACGCGGCGCGCGTTGTCGCCGTACGCGATGTTGTCGCGCAGCGTGCGCGCGAACAGCGCCGGCTCCTGGTGCATGGTGCAGCAGGAGCCGGCGCCGCGCGTAGTATAGACATGACTCACCAGCGGCAGCGTGGTGATGAAGGCGTGCACGTTGGCCTTCTCGGCGGCCGCGACGACCTCGCGCATGTCGACGCGGCGCGCGTTGTCGCCGTACGCGATGTTGTCGCGCAGCGTGCGCGCGAACAGCGCCGGCTCCTGGTGCATGGTGCAGCAGGAGCCGGCGCCGCGCGTAGTATAGACATGACTCACCAGCGGCAGCGTGGTGATGAAGGCGTGCACGTTGGCCTTCTCGGCGGCCGCGACGACCTCGCGCATGTCGACGCGGCGCGCGTTGTCGCCGTACGCGATGTTGTCGCGCAGCGTGCGCGCGAACAGCGCCGGCTCCTGGTGCATGGTGCAGCAGGAGCCGGCGCCGCGCGTAGTATAGACATGACTCACCAGCGGCAGCGTGGTGATGAAGGCGTGCACGTTGGCCTTCTCGGCGGCCGCGACGACCTCGCGCATGTCGACGCGGCGCGCGTTGTCGCCGTACGCGATGTTGTCGCGCAGCGTGCGCGCGAACAGCGCCGGCTCCTGGTGCATGGTGCAGCAGGAGCCGGCGCCGCGCGTAGTATAGACATGACTCACCAGCGGCAGCGTGGTGATGAAGGCGTGCACGTTGGCCTTCTCGGCGGCCGCGACGACCTCGCGCATGTCGACGCGGCGCGCGTTGTCGCCGTACGCGATGTTGTCGCGCAGCGTGCGCGCGAACAGCGCCGGCTCCTGGTGCATGGTGCAGCAGGAGCCGGCGCCGCGCGTAGTATAGACATGACTCACCAGCGGCAGCGTGGTGATGAAGGCGTGCACGTTGGCCTTCTCGGCGGCCGCGACGACCTCGCGCATGTCGACGCGGCGCGCGTTGTCGCCGTACGCGATGTTGTCGCGCAGCGTGCGCGCGAACAGCGCCGGCTCCTGGTGCATGGTGCAGCAGGAGCCGGCGCCGCGCGTAGTATAGACATGACTCACCAGCGGCAGCGTGGTGATGAAGGCGTGCACGTTGGCCTTCTCGGCGGCCGCGACGACCTCGCGCATGTCGACGCGGCGCGCGTTGTCGCCGTACGCGATGTTGTCGCGCAGCGTGCGCGCGAACAGCGCCGGCTCCTGGTGCATGGTGCAGCAGGAGCCGGCGCCGCGCGTAGTATAGACATGACTCACCAGCGGCAGCGTGGTGATGAAGGCGTGCACGTTGGCCTTCTCGGCGGCCGCGACGACCTCGCGCATGTCGACGCGGCGCGCGTTGTCGCCGTACGCGATGTTGTCGCGCAGCGTGCGCGCGAACAGCGCCGGCTCCTGGTGCATGGTGCAGCAGGAGCCGGCGCCGCGCGTAGTATAGACATGACTCACCAGCGGCAGCGTGGTGATGAAGGCGTGCACGTTGGCCTTCTCGGCGGCCGCGACGACCTCGCGCATGTCGACGCGGCGCGCGTTGTCGCCGTACGCGATGTTGTCGCGCAGCGTGCGCGCGAACAGCGCCGGCTCCTGGTGCATGGTGCAGCAGGAGCCGGCGCCGCGCGTAGTATAGACATGACTCACCAGCGGCAGCGTGGTGATGAAGGCGTGCACGTTGGCCTTCTCGGCGGCCGCGACGACCTCGCGCATGTCGACGCGGCGCGCGTTGTCGCCGTACGCGATGTTGTCGCGCAGCGTGCGCGCGAACAGCGCCGGCTCCTGGTGCATGGTGCAGCAGGAGCCGGCGCCGCGCGTAGTATAGACATGACTCACCAGCGGCAGCGTGGTGATGAAGGCGTGCACGTTGGCCTTCTCGGCGGCCGCGACGACCTCGCGCATGTCGACGCGGCGCGCGTTGTCGCCGTACGCGATGTTGTCGCGCAGCGTGCGCGCGAACAGCGCCGGCTCCTGGTGCATGGTGCAGCAGGAGCCGGCGCCGCGCGTAGTATAGACATGACTCACCAGCGGCAGCGTGGTGATGAAGGCGTGCACGTTGGCCTTCTCGGCGGCCGCGACGACCTCGCGCATGTCGACGCGGCGCGCGTTGTCGCCGTACGCGATGTTGTCGCGCAGCGTGCGCGCGAACAGCGCCGGCTCCTGGTGCATGGTGCAGCAGGAGCCGGCGCCGCGCGTAGTATAGACATGACTCACCAGCGGCAGCGTGGTGATGAAGGCGTGCACGTTGGCCTTCTCGGCGGCCGCGACGACCTCGCGCATGTCGACGCGGCGCGCGTTGTCGCCGTACGCGATGTTGTCGCGCAGCGTGCGCGCGAACAGCGCCGGCTCCTGCTGCACGAGCCCCAGCGTCGCCCGTAGTGTGGGCAGCGGCAACGACGTGCGGGTCGAGCGCGAGTCCACCAGCTGAGAGGGTTACTTATTGATTGAGGAGCTAAGCAGAACGAGTGTTGGGTGCCATATAGGTGTCCTTACTGAACGCAGTACTGGATGCTTTTTCTCATTGGCTATGTGCGAAGTGGTGATGGGAACCGTCAGATAGATCGCAGCGCCCGGGGTGGCACAAATGTGTACTTTTGTTGGAGAAGCTGTGTAAAATGTGCTTGAATTTATGCAAATTTCACACACTAACTCGACACGAAATCTCCAAAACTGTAACGACTACAAACTTAAAATTTGGCATGGAAGTTTCTAGTGGCATCTAGGTGCTCACTAAAAATAATTTTTTGAAATTTTATCTCCAAAGGTGTGAAAACCGGGATAAAAGTTTGAACGGAAATTGGCATTGCAAATATCGTGGATTCTAGCAAAAAGACCTAATAAATTGTTAATATCGATAATGTTGCTAATATCTTTAGTTTTTACTTTATTTTATTATATGATAACAAACTTTTAACTAACATTGTACTTGAAATAATTCACGGCGGTCCAACACCGCTAGGGGCGCTAGCGTCGTGCACATAGCCAACACCGTGGACTAGTTTGGCAATTGAAGAGATAAGGTAAACGTAAATGAACGCACCACGTCGCCCTGGTCGGGGTCGTAGTTCCTCAGCAGCAGCTGCAGCGCTGTGCTCTTGCCGCAGCCGCTGGCGCCCACGAGCGCGACCGTGCGCCGCGCCGCTACGTTCAGCTGCAGGCCGCGCAGCACCGGCGCTGAGCGGCGCTGCGGGTAGCTGAAGTGCACCGACGAGAACTCCACCGCGCCCGTAGCGTGCTGCGGAGACACTGCACCTCATTACGCTGTCACATTTTTTTCTTAACAGTTTATCCCTGAGACTCAGAGGAATAGAGTCCGCATAAATTTACGATTGTAGTTAGTCTCTTTTGTCTTATTGACGTACCTTTAATAGTAGAAGGAGATGGAACTATAGATATTTGTTTATGCGGCTGTCCACTTTTTTTTGAGCTAGTGTGTGTGAAAAGTGACCGTAAACATAAGGCCATATGTCACTTGGTGCCTTTTGTCCATACTATTTGACACCACACACTCAAACCTAAACGTCAAAACAAGTGGACACTTTACTATTGGTATGGCTCACTCTATTAGGTATAATCTCTTTGCCCTCAGATCAATTATTACAAGTTTATCCTTTCGGAAAGGCAGTGGGAACTAGCCCTTACAGCCGTGGTCTTCTAAACTATTATAAAACTGTAGCAGAAGAATGTCTGTACATTGAACATATTTACAAGAAAAAGATTACGATATGGTTTTTAGGACAGACAGACAATAATTCTAAAAAAGGTTGATTTGGAGTCCGGGATACTTAAAAACCATAACGTTATCTTTTTCATGTAAATATCTTCAATGTACAGACACACTTCTGTTGCAGTTTTATAATAGTTAAGTTTATATAAGGTCTAACAAAATTAGCTGAAACTATTTTAAGGGGATGATCAGACCATCAAACTGAATAACTTTCTCTATGGAGCCAATATTGAAATCGCGAAAAAAATCTGCTGTGCAAAACTGCCAGCCTAACTCAACCCGAATGTATGAGACAGCTGTTTTTTTTCGCGATTTCGAAATTGGTCCTATAGAGAAACTTGTTCAGTTTGTTAGAAAATGAAATGAAAAAATACTTTATTGCTTGCTTTTTTGTTGGTCTGATACTCCCTTTAAAGTAGTTTCAGCTAATTTTGTTAGACCTTATATATTAATGTTTCGTCTCAAACAGTAACCGGTAAGGGTCTCACCCAGTTAGGATCGTCGACAGCACTGTCGGCGGTGACAATGGCGGGTTTCCTCCGCAGCGCGTGCAGGATCCTGGCGCCGGATCGTCTCGCCGCCGCGAAGGAAGGCGCGAATGATAATGCCTCGGCTAACATCCACGCGCCGTAGATCAGAGCCTCCGACACTCTGCGGAGGTCATTAAATAACTTTAGTAGATAGAAGGCGCGACAGAGTTAAAAGCTACTTGTAAAGCAGGCACCACAGTCTCGACGAGAACAGACGAGAAAGTTCGAGAACGAGAGAGTAGTCACGCTTTATTTTTCTCGCATCGTTGTGAGCCGCAGTAATTTTCTTTGGAAGTTCTTGTCGGTACTTATCGCCCAGAAGTTCTGGCGATACTGATGCTGGCTGCTTTAAAATTTACCATGATCCCTTAAACTACCTTCAGCATATAAAGAAGGTATTCAGTTACTTTGTTTGGGATTATATAATTAGTGCGATAATGTCCGAGATGTAGTGTGTACTCACAGTATGGCGTACTCGTACTGCAGGTCCTCCCTCGCGATGAGGTACCCGCCGTACGCGAGCGACACGGCGTACCCCAGTGTGGGCGCGCACAGGCACAGGCCGTACATATAGTGTGTACTCACAGTATGGCGTACTCGTACTGCAGGTCCTCCCTCGCGATGAGGTACCCGCCGTACGCGAGCGACACGGCGTACCCCAGTGTGGGCGCGCACAGGCACAGGCCGTACATATAGTGTGTACTCACAGTATGGCGTACTCGTACTGCAGGTCCTCCCTCGCGATGAGGTACCCGCCGTACGCGAGCGACACGGCGTACCCCAGTGTGGGCGCGCACAGGCACAGGCCGTACATATAGTGTGTACTCACAGTATGGCGTACTCGTACTGCAGGTCCTCCCTCGCGATGAGGTACCCGCCGTACGCGAGCGACACGGCGTACCCCAGTGTGGGCGCGCACAGGCACAGGCCGTACATATAGTGTGTACTCACAGTATGGCGTACTCGTACTGCAGGTCCTCCCTCGCGATGAGGTACCCGCCGTACGCGAGCGACACGGCGTACCCCAGTGTGGGCGCGCACAGGCACAGGCCGTACATATAGTGTGTACTCACAGTATGGCGTACTCGTACTGCAGGTCCTCCCTCGCGATGAGGTACCCGCCGTACGCGAGCGACACGGCGTACCCCAGTGTGGGCGCGCACAGGCACAGGCCGTACATATAGTGTGTACTCACAGTATGGCGTACTCGTACTGCAGGTCCTCCCTCGCGATGAGGTACCCGCCGTACGCGAGCGACACGGCGTACCCCAGTGTGGGCGCGCACAGGCACAGGCCGTACATATAGTGTGTACTCACAGTATGGCGTACTCGTACTGCAGGTCCTCCCTCGCGATGAGGTACCCGCCGTACGCGAGCGACACGGCGTACCCCAGTGTGGGCGCGCACAGGCACAGGCCGTACATATAGTGTGTACTCACAGTATGGCGTACTCGTACTGCAGGTCCTCCCTCGCGATGAGGTACCCGCCGTACGCGAGCGACACGGCGTACCCCAGTGTGGGCGCGCACAGGCACAGGCCGTACATATAGTGTGTACTCACAGTATGGCGTACTCGTACTGCAGGTCCTCCCTCGCGATGAGGTACCCGCCGTACGCGAGCGACACGGCGTACCCCAGTGTGGGCGCGCACAGGCACAGGCCGTACATATAGTGTGTACTCACAGTATGGCGTACTCGTACTGCAGGTCCTCCCTCGCGATGAGGTACCCGCCGTACGCGAGCGACACGGCGTACCCCAGTGTGGGCGCGCACAGGCACAGGCCGTACATATAGTGTGTACTCACAGTATGGCGTACTCGTACTGCAGGTCCTCCCTCGCGATGAGGTACCCGCCGTACGCGAGCGACACGGCGTACCCCAGTGTGGGCGCGCACAGGCACAGGCCGTACATATAGTGTGTACTCACAGTATGGCGTACTCGTACTGCAGGTCCTCCCTCGCGATGAGGTACCCGCCGTACGCGAGCGACACGGCGTACCCCAGTGTGGGCGCGCACAGGCACAGGCCGTACATATAGTGTGTACTCACAGTATGGCGTACTCGTACTGCAGGTCCTCCCTCGCGATGAGGTACCCGCCGTACGCGAGCGACACGGCGTACCCCAGTGTGGGCGCGCACAGGCACAGGCCGTACATATAGTGTGTACTCACAGTATGGCGTACTCGTACTGCAGGTCCTCCCTCGCGATGAGGTACCCGCCGTACGCGAGCGACACGGCGTACCCCAGTGTGGGCGCGCACAGGCACAGGCCGTACATATAGTGTGTACTCACAGTATGGCGTACTCGTACTGCAGGTCCTCCCTCGCGATGAGGTACCCGCCGTACGCGAGCGACACGGCGTACCCCAGTGTGGGCGCGCACAGGCACAGGCCGTACATATAGTGTGTACTCACAGTATGGCGTACTCGTACTGCAGGTCCTCCCTCGCGATGAGGTACCCGCCGTACGCGAGCGACACGGCGTACCCCAGTGTGGGCGCGCACAGGCACAGGCCGTACATATAGTGTGTACTCACAGTATGGCGTACTCGTACTGCAGGTCCTCCCTCGCGATGAGGTACCCGCCGTACGCGAGCGACACGGCGTACCCCAGTGTGGGCGCGCACAGGCACAGGCCGTACATATAGTGTGTACTCACAGTATGGCGTACTCGTACTGCAGGTCCTCCCTCGCGATGAGGTACCCGCCGTACGCGAGCGACACGGCGTACCCCAGTGTGGGCGCGCACAGGCACAGGCCGTACATATAGTGTGTACTCACAGTATGGCGTACTCGTACTGCAGGTCCTCCCTCGCGATGAGGTACCCGCCGTACGCGAGCGACACGGCGTACCCCAGTGTGGGCGCGCACAGGCACAGGCCGTACATATAGTGTGTACTCACAGTATGGCGTACTCGTACTGCAGGTCCTCCCTCGCGATGAGGTACCCGCCGTACGCGAGCGACACGGCGTACCCCAGTGTGGGCGCGCACAGGCACAGGCCGTACATATAGTGTGTACTCACAGTATGGCGTACTCGTACTGCAGGTCCTCCCTCGCGATGAGGTACCCGCCGTACGCGAGCGACACGGCGTACCCCAGTGTGGGCGCGCACAGGCACAGGCCGTACATATAGTGTGTACTCACAGTATGGCGTACTCGTACTGCAGGTCCTCCCTCGCGATGAGGTACCCGCCGTACGCGAGCGACACGGCGTACCCCAGTGTGGGCGCGCACAGGCACAGGCCGTACATATAGTGTGTACTCACAGTATGGCGTACTCGTACTGCAGGTCCTCCCTCGCGATGAGGTACCCGCCGTACGCGAGCGACACGGCGTACCCCAGTGTGGGCGCGCACAGGCACAGGCCGTACATATAGTGTGTACTCACAGTATGGCGTACTCGTACTGCAGGTCCTCCCTCGCGATGAGGTACCCGCCGTACGCGAGCGACACGGCGTACCCCAGTGTGGGCGCGCACAGGCACAGGCCGTACATATAGTGTGTACTCACAGTATGGCGTACTCGTACTGCAGGTCCTCCCTCGCGATGAGGTACCCGCCGTACGCGAGCGACACGGCGTACCCCAGTGTGGGCGCGCACAGGCACAGGCCGTACATATAGTGTGTACTCACAGTATGGCGTACTCGTACTGCAGGTCCTCCCTCGCGATGAGGTACCCGCCGTACGCGAGCGACACGGCGTACCCCAGTGTGGGCGCGCACAGGCACAGGCCGTACATATAGTGTGTACTCACAGTATGGCGTACTCGTACTGCAGGTCCTCCCTCGCGATGAGGTACCCGCCGTACGCGAGCGACACGGCGTACCCCAGTGTGGGCGCGCACAGGCACAGGCCGTACATATAGTGTGTACTCACAGTATGGCGTACTCGTACTGCAGGTCCTCCCTCGCGATGAGGTACCCGCCGTACGCGAGCGACACGGCGTACCCCAGTGTGGGCGCGCACAGGCACAGGCCGTACATATAGTGTGTACTCACAGTATGGCGTACTCGTACTGCAGGTCCTCCCTCGCGATGAGGTACCCGCCGTACGCGAGCGACACGGCGTACCCCAGTGTGGGCGCGCACAGGCACAGGCCGTACATATAGTGTGTACTCACAGTATGGCGTACTCGTACTGCAGGTCCTCCCTCGCGATGAGGTACCCGCCGTACGCGAGCGACACGGCGTACCCCAGTGTGGGCGCGCACAGGCACAGGCCGTACATATAGTGTGTACTCACAGTATGGCGTACTCGTACTGCAGGTCCTCCCTCGCGATGAGGTACCCGCCGTACGCGAGCGACACGGCGTACCCCAGTGTGGGCGCGCACAGGCACAGGCCGTACATATAGTGTGTACTCACAGTATGGCGTACTCGTACTGCAGGTCCTCCCTCGCGATGAGGTACCCGCCGTACGCGAGCGACACGGCGTACCCCAGTGTGGGCGCGCACAGGCACAGGCCGTACATATAGTGTGTACTCACAGTATGGCGTACTCGTACTGCAGGTCCTCCCTCGCGATGAGGTACCCGCCGTACGCGAGCGACACGGCGTACCCCAGTGTGGGCGCGCACAGGCACAGGCCGTACATATAGTGTGTACTCACAGTATGGCGTACTCGTACTGCAGGTCCTCCCTCGCGATGAGGTACCCGCCGTACGCGAGCGACACGGCGTACCCCAGTGTGGGCGCGCACAGGCACAGGCCGTACATATAGTGTGTACTCACAGTATGGCGTACTCGTACTGCAGGTCCTCCCTCGCGATGAGGTACCCGCCGTACGCGAGCGACACGGCGTACCCCAGTGTGGGCGCGCACAGGCACAGGCCGTACATATAGTGTGTACTCACAGTATGGCGTACTCGTACTGCAGGTCCTCCCTCGCGATGAGGTACCCGCCGTACGCGAGCGACACGGCGTACCCCAGTGTGGGCGCGCACAGGCACAGGCCGTACATATAGTGTGTACTCACAGTATGGCGTACTCGTACTGCAGGTCCTCCCTCGCGATGAGGTACCCGCCGTACGCGAGCGACACGGCGTACCCCAGTGTGGGCGCGCACAGGCACAGGCCGTACATATAGTGTGTACTCACAGTATGGCGTACTCGTACTGCAGGTCCTCCCTCGCGATGAGGTACCCGCCGTACGCGAGCGACACGGCGTACCCCAGTGTGGGCGCGCACAGGCACAGGCCGTACATATAGTGTGTACTCACAGTATGGCGTACTCGTACTGCAGGTCCTCCCTCGCGATGAGGTACCCGCCGTACGCGAGCGACACGGCGTACCCCAGTGTGGGCGCGCACAGGCACAGGCCGTACATATAGTGTGTACTCACAGTATGGCGTACTCGTACTGCAGGTCCTCCCTCGCGATGAGGTACCCGCCGTACGCGAGCGACACGGCGTACCCCAGTGTGGGCGCGCACAGGCACAGGCCGTACATATAGTGTGTACTCACAGTATGGCGTACTCGTACTGCAGGTCCTCCCTCGCGATGAGGTACCCGCCGTACGCGAGCGACACGGCGTACCCCAGTGTGGGCGCGCACAGGCACAGGCCGTACATATAGTGTGTACTCACAGTATGGCGTACTCGTACTGCAGGTCCTCCCTCGCGATGAGGTACCCGCCGTACGCGAGCGACACGGCGTACCCCAGTGTGGGCGCGCACAGGCACAGGCCGTACATATAGTGTGTACTCACAGTATGGCGTACTCGTACTGCAGGTCCTCCCTCGCGATGAGGTACCCGCCGTACGCGAGCGACACGGCGTACCCCAGTGTGGGCGCGCACAGGCACAGGCCGTACATATAGTGTGTACTCACAGTATGGCGTACTCGTACTGCAGGTCCTCCCTCGCGATGAGGTACCCGCCGTACGCGAGCGACACGGCGTACCCCAGTGTGGGCGCGCACAGGCACAGGCCGTACATATAGTGTGTACTCACAGTATGGCGTACTCGTACTGCAGGTCCTCCCTCGCGATGAGGTACCCGCCGTACGCGAGCGACACGGCGTACCCCAGTGTGGGCGCGCACAGGCACAGGCCGTACATATAGTGTGTACTCACAGTATGGCGTACTCGTACTGCAGGTCCTCCCTCGCGATGAGGTACCCGCCGTACGCGAGCGACACGGCGTACCCCAGTGTGGGCGCGCACAGGCACAGGCCGTACATATAGTGTGTACTCACAGTATGGCGTACTCGTACTGCAGGTCCTCCCTCGCGATGAGGTACCCGCCGTACGCGAGCGACACGGCGTACCCCAGTGTGGGCGCGCACAGGCACAGGCCGTACATATAGTGTGTACTCACAGTATGGCGTACTCGTACTGCAGGTCCTCCCTCGCGATGAGGTACCCGCCGTACGCGAGCGACACGGCGTACCCCAGTGTGGGCGCGCACAGGCACAGGCCGTACATATAGTGTGTACTCACAGTATGGCGTACTCGTACTGCAGGTCCTCCCTCGCGATGAGGTACCCGCCGTACGCGAGCGACACGGCGTACCCCAGTGTGGGCGCGCACAGGCACAGGCCGTACATATAGTGTGTACTCACAGTATGGCGTACTCGTACTGCAGGTCCTCCCTCGCGATGAGGTACCCGCCGTACGCGAGCGACACGGCGTACCCCAGTGTGGGCGCGCACAGGCACAGGCCGTACATATAGTGTGTACTCACAGTATGGCGTACTCGTACTGCAGGTCCTCCCTCGCGATGAGGTACCCGCCGTACGCGAGCGACACGGCGTACCCCAGTGTGGGCGCGCACAGGCACAGGCCGTACATATAGTGTGTACTCACAGTATGGCGTACTCGTACTGCAGGTCCTCCCTCGCGATGAGGTACCCGCCGTACGCGAGCGACACGGCGTACCCCAGTGTGGGCGCGCACAGGCACAGGCCGTACATATAGTGTGTACTCACAGTATGGCGTACTCGTACTGCAGGTCCTCCCTCGCGATGAGGTACCCGCCGTACGCGAGCGACACGGCGTACCCCAGTGTGGGCGCGCACAGGCACAGGCCGTACATATAGTGTGTACTCACAGTATGGCGTACTCGTACTGCAGGTCCTCCCTCGCGATGAGGTACCCGCCGTACGCGAGCGACACGGCGTACCCCAGTGTGGGCGCGCACAGGCACAGGCCGTACATATAGTGTGTACTCACAGTATGGCGTACTCGTACTGCAGGTCCTCCCTCGCGATGAGGTACCCGCCGTACGCGAGCGACACGGCGTACCCCAGTGTGGGCGCGCACAGGCACAGGCCGTACATATAGTGTGTACTCACAGTATGGCGTACTCGTACTGCAGGTCCTCCCTCGCGATGAGGTACCCGCCGTACGCGAGCGACACGGCGTACCCCAGTGTGGGCGCGCACAGGCACAGGCCGTACATATAGTGTGTACTCACAGTATGGCGTACTCGTACTGCAGGTCCTCCCTCGCGATGAGGTACCCGCCGTACGCGAGCGACACGGCGTACCCCAGTGTGGGCGCGCACAGGCACAGGCCGTACATATAGTGTGTACTCACAGTATGGCGTACTCGTACTGCAGGTCCTCCCTCGCGATGAGGTACCCGCCGTACGCGAGCGACACGGCGTACCCCAGTGTGGGCGCGCACAGGCACAGGCCGTACATATAGTGTGTACTCACAGTATGGCGTACTCGTACTGCAGGTCCTCCCTCGCGATGAGGTACCCGCCGTACGCGAGCGACACGGCGTACCCCAGTGTGGGCGCGCACAGGCACAGGCCGTACATATAGTGTGTACTCACAGTATGGCGTACTCGTACTGCAGGTCCTCCCTCGCGATGAGGTACCCGCCGTACGCGAGCGACACGGCGTACCCCAGTGTGGGCGCGCACAGGCACAGGCCGTACATATAGTGTGTACTCACAGTATGGCGTACTCGTACTGCAGGTCCTCCCTCGCGATGAGGTACCCGCCGTACGCGAGCGACACGGCGTACCCCAGTGTGGGCGCGCACAGGCACAGGCCGTACATATAGTGTGTACTCACAGTATGGCGTACTCGTACTGCAGGTCCTCCCTCGCGATGAGGTACCCGCCGTACGCGAGCGACACGGCGTACCCCAGTGTGGGCGCGCACAGGCACAGGCCGTACATATAGTGTGTACTCACAGTATGGCGTACTCGTACTGCAGGTCCTCCCTCGCGATGAGGTACCCGCCGTACGCGAGCGACACGGCGTACCCCAGTGTGGGCGCGCACAGGCACAGGCCGTACATATAGTGTGTACTCACAGTATGGCGTACTCGTACTGCAGGTCCTCCCTCGCGATGAGGTACCCGCCGTACGCGAGCGACACGGCGTACCCCAGTGTGGGCGCGCACAGGCACAGGCCGTACACGGCGCCGCGCGTGGCGCCGGGCGGCGCGCTATGTGCTGCGAGCGCCGCCTGGTAGCGCGACAGCATCGAAGACTCCACGCCTGCGGGTCAACAAGGCGGAGACACACATGTAGGTGTAGACAATACACGCATATACATATAGACATGACTGGTCCACTTGCAGTGGTGGTCCAGTGGCAAGTAACCTTGCCTGCCGTGCAGGAGGCGATTGTTCGATCCCCGTCCAGGCCGACTCGTACCAATAAGTTTTTCGGAATTTATGTACTATTTGTAACACCACTGGCTTTTCGGTGAAGGAAAACATCGTGAGGAAACCGGCATGCTTTAATTTCGAGGCATGTATTGTACCCACTGTCCATTATAAGTGGCGACGGGCTCACTCCCCGTCACACTGGACAGAGTTTCGGTACTACTGGTGAATCGTGGATGTTCAGAGGTTTCAGATTATCTCTGACTACCCTGATCTACTACTATGATCAGACCGTCAAACGGAATAACTTTCTCTATGACATCAAAATCGCGAAAAAAAAACAGCTATTCCATACAAAACTGCTAACCTATTCGAGCCAAATGTATGGGACAAATGATTTTTTTCGCGATTTCGATATTGGTGCCATAGAGAAAGCTGTTCAGTTTGACGATCTGATCATCCCCTCGTGCCATCGAAAGCACGGAATCATCTTTCTTTTCAGACAATCAGGTGATTCAGCCTGCAATGTCCTAACCAACTGGGGAAAAACGCACAAAGTGAGATATCACTAGGTGTCCCCCTTGGGAATCGAACCCACGACCTCAGTGTCAAGAGCCTAATGCTCTTAAGCATTAGACCACGGAGGCAGTTGCACACGTAGAGTAGAGTAGAGTAGAGAAGACTCACCCAGACTGTGGACTGTTCGCACATTGATGACAGCCTCGGTGGCGACGCGCGACGCGTGCTCCAGCGCGGCTCTCTCCCGCGCCTCCACGCGCCGCGTCACGAGCCCCTCCAGGTATATACCTCCTATCACCTGCGGTGTAATACGAGGGTACATATTCAACTATTTTTTAGACATAGACTTAGTATATACTACGTTAGTCGGCTACGGATTATCCTAGGCGAGACCAAAAAAACCAGAGCTTTTGGAAAAAAATTCGGGATTCGTTCCGTTGACAACTGATGCTGGGTCCATACAGGCTCATAGTGTGTTCGTGAATAGTCTCCTCTATCTATCTCGCTGTAACATACAATAATGCTTACGCCCTTTCTCTTTCGCATTTTCGATTTAACGTAGTATATACTATATCTATGGTTTTAGGGTATCGAATGTTTGACATACACAAACTTGAGAGACAAATGTCAAAGGAATAACTAACAGAGCTTCGATACTCTATGCCTTCTATATGCTATGGAAAACGTAACGTTTTCAATCTTTCACTGATTCAGAATATGATATTGAGTGTAAGAAAAAGGGTTAAGAACAAATATGTAGAAGGGATTACGAATATGTTAAGAGGTTACGAATAATTGTGTTCAAGGGGGCTTACGCACATTCGTGATCCCTCCTTAACAGGGGGTTACGAATGTGTTATGTTATGAGAGAGTTACGAATAATGCGTTAGAGGGAATTAAGATTTACGAATATGTGTTAAGAAAGGATCACGAATATGTGTTAAGAAAAGATAACCAATGTATTTAGAGAATCACGAATGTATTTAATAACTAGACTTTACCCGCGACATCGTCCGCACAAATTATATACCAGATTTTAAGTCAGATCATAAGCTATCAAACAAACAAAGTTTCATCAAAATCGGTTCAGTAGTTTTTGCGTGATGCTGTTACAAACACACAAACAAACAGACAGACGAAAATTCGAAGAAAGGGTTATTTGGAGTCCGGAATACCTAAAAACCATATCGTAATCTTTTTCATGTAAATATCTTCAATGTACAGACACACTTCTGTTACAGTTTTATAATACATAGTTAAGATTAAGATTACGAACGAATGTGTTGAGAATAGATTACGAATATGTTAAGAGAGAGTTACGAACAATATGTTAGAGAGGATTACGAGTGTGATAAGAAAGAGTGAAAATGCGTTAAGAGAGGGTCACGAATGTATTAAGATAAGATGACGAATGTGATATTATAAATGTGTTCAGGGAGTGTCACGAATATGTTAGGAAGAGATTACCAATGTGATAAGAGAGTGTCACGAATCTGTTAGAGGGGATTACGAATGTGTTAAGAGTGTGTCACGAATCTGTTAGAGGGGATTACGAATGTGTTAAGAGAGGGTCACGAATCTGTTAGAGAGGATTACGAATGTGTTAAGAGAGGGTCACGAATCTGTTAGAGGGGATTACGAATGTGTTAAGAGAGGGTCACGAATCTGTTAGAGGGGATTACGAATGTGTTAAGAGAGGGTCACGAATCTGTTAGAGGGGATTACGAATGTGTTAAGAGAGGGTCACGAATCTGTTAGAGGGGATTACGAATGTGTTAAGAGAGGGTCACGAATCTGTTAAAGGGGATTACGAATGTGTTAAGAGAGTGTCACGAATCTGTTAGAGGGGATTACGAATGTGTTCAGAGAGGGTCACGAATCTGTTAGAAGGGATTACGAATGTGTTAAGAGAGGGTCACGAATGTGTCCGTTCGCACTAGAGATCGTTGAATGAACAAGGTATAGAAGAGACTCACGCAGGGCACACTCAGCAGGCTGACGAGGGTCATCTTCCAGGAGTAGGCGAGAGCGAGACCGACGCCGATCACCATCGTGCTCACACCCTGCAGCACCGTGCCCAGACGCGTGCCTGTATGATGTAGCGACAGACAGACATACATACACCATTATTTAGACTGTTGTTTATGAGGCTAACAGCAAAATCGCGAATAAAACAAAAGTTAAGGGTTGAGATTTTTGAAAATCACACGTTCAAATCAGCAATATCAAATGTCAAAATTACTTTGGAGATTACATAATAGTAATATTAAGTTTATATATACACTGTCAGTTGCACGTAAGTTCATTAAAGTTAATCCTCCATTAAATCTCTTGCTGTCACTTTTTGTCTTGTTGACGTAGTAAAAGCTAGCAAGAGATTTAATGGAGGATTAACTTTAATGAACTTACGTGCAACTGACCGCATGTATGTAAACTAACTAAAGGCAAACCTTTAAACCATGTACTCTACGCATCAACCTGAACAACTTTTACTGTGGTAGCAAATCTGTCAGAACAACAAAAATATCAGCTGTTTTATACGTTTAAGTCGTGTAAGCATTGCAGTTAAGTATGGAACAGCAGATTTTTTTGCGTTGTGAATTACGATTAGCATCTATACTCCATTCAAAATAGCAACGAAATATTAAGTCTATTTTGCATTACAGAAACAGAGATTTGAAACACTTCCTCTCACTTATTCTTAAAACAGCTTTAGTAACGTCCAAGATATGTCGGATAGTATATGTATCCAATAAATTAATTACATTTGGTAATCAGAGTTGGCCAGAAAGCTAAATAGGAATCGCAAAATCTTGTCGTCCTTATTTGGAATGAAGTATAGTTGTGATCGCCATCTCACTTCAAAATAATAGATTTAACTACAGGGTCCTTCTTAATATGCTGACACTTTTTTAAGGGGATGATCAGACCGACAAACTGAACAACTTTCTCTATGGGACTAATGTCGAAATCGGGAATAAAAATGAACTGTTCCATAGTAAACTGAAATCTTACTCGACCCAATAGTATGGGACAGCAGAGTTTCGACATTTCAACATTGGTCCCATAGAGAAAGTTGTTCAGTTTGATGGTCTGATCATCCTCTTAAAAAACTGTCAGCATATTAAGTTGGACCCTGTATAAATGGCAGGTGAATGTAGGTAGACCTAAGAGGAAGGATCTCCATAGAGTCCGCATAAATTTGCGATTGTAGTTGGTCTCTTTTGTCTTATGACGTACCTTTAATAGTGGAAGGAGATGGAACTATAAATATTTGTTTATGCGGCTGTCCACTTTTTTTTTTTTAGCTAGTGTGTGTGAAAAGTGACCGTAAACATAAGGCCATAGGTCACTTGGTGCCTTTTGTCCATACTACTTGACACCACACACTCAAACCTAAACGTCAAAAAAAGTGGACACTTTACAATAGGTATGGCTCACTCTAGTGTTAAAGAGAGATCGTTCCTCTTAGAGGCAGACATACCGGTGGCTCCCTGCACCGCGGCCGCGTCGGAGGAGAGCCTCGCGCAGAGCGCGCCCACTGAGTTCTGCGGAGCGTCGAACCAGCCCTGCTCCTGTGTTACAACAACCGATTTACATATTGCATATTGTCCGGAAAGGGTACTAATTTCTATTCAATTCAATTCAATTTTTGTTTAGTGGCATCCGATGTGTTATCACAATTCAGCCAATGTCTCGTTATGTGGATAGTATATGAAGGAAAATGATCAGTAGTATTTATTAAGTCTAGAGTGGCAGTTTTGCCAATGTAAGTAGTTTATAATCTCAAGTGATTGTTTAAAGGTTAAAACACAAAAGAGTTCACAAAATGGTGGAGCCACATGCAATCCCAACGCGCCGATACGCACGCGCGTCCGTACTCCGCCAGAATTGCAGCGCGACTCTACTAATTTCTACCACCCGACAATCAAAGTCAAAAAGTCAAAGTCAAAAATAATTTATTCAATATAGCAGCTTGCAGCACACTTATTAAACATCAATCAATTCTTGAGTTTGCTTGGCCCCATTGCTCTTGCTGTGTTTCGTGTTATATGAAATTCGTAAAAAATTGGTTTTAGTGATAATTGTGACATAATTTCGCGCGGATTGTGTACCAAACAGTTGCGTAAAGCGACCGACGTAACAGGAATCTCAAATAAATACGATAACAGAAAATAAGTTTTGGTTCAAGTTAACTCGTACATGATCATTTTGGCGGCAACGCGCGAGCTTATGAAATCGACCACAGATTCATCGTCATCAATCATCCCCTCATCAAAAAATAAAGAATATAAAGAAAAAAATAACGAATGGCTCAAAAGGACTAGTATCCAGAGCCGTTAAAGAAATTATTTAAAAAAAACATCAATTCGTTTTTTAAAGCTACCACCGCGTCGGAACGTGTTGTCGATGTAGAGAAGATGCGGCCAGAAACTCTACAACATAACGGTGGGCTTGGACGGGGATCGAACCATCACCTCCTGCACCGCAGGCAAGGTTACTCGCCACTGAACCACCACGGCTTTTTACAAAAGATCTAAAATTAGGTTACAGCATCAAACATGAACTCGGACATCAGTCCGTTATGCATTCTCTAACTAGGTAAGTAACAGCGTACCTGTTTAAGGAAGTGACTGAAGGTGAGTTCGCGGAGCCTGTCGGTGAGCCTCGCGCCGGCACGGTTGAAGAGGACGGTCTGCAGGAAGGTGACCGCGCCGCACACCGCCGCCACACACCCGAACACGCTCGCGTACAGTGAAGACTCGCGCAGGATCTGCTCCCGGTCTGATGACGCGAACATCTGTTGAGAGACAAGTTTACATCTTTGATAAGTTATATGTCTAGATAGACAGTTGGAGCTACGTGTCGAAAAAAATAGCACGCAACCATGTCGTTACACACACACAGAGATAAGTTGCATGACGCTTCACGCAAACCTACCTAAGAAAGTTGGCCTCTTTTGTTTTATGGGATAGAAGCATGAGGCTCAATCTAGACATATACTTTATCTAAGGTTGTGACCGGTCGAGACGAACTATATCTAAGCACTAGCAGCCCGTCCCGGCTTCGCACGGGGTAGACAATTGTCTATTTTACCAAGGATCCCTAATTTTTTTCAAAATGAAATGTAGCCTATGTCAAATTGGAAGAATGTAGCATTCTATTGGTGAAAGAATTTTTTAAATCGGCCCAGTACTTTTTGAGCCTATTCATTACAAACATACAAACATACAAAAATAGGTACAAATCTTTCCTCTTTATAATATTAGTGTAGATGTAGATAAGCATATGCTCACGACTATATTCCCCGAGGGGGTAGTCAGAGATATTGTGAAACGTCGCAAGTAGTTCGTGTACATCATCATCGCCACTCACCCCGTACAGCTTGGAGAACAGTAGCGCGAACACGGGCATGGTGGCGCCCACTACGAAGGAGGCGGCGCTGCCACCCACTAGTAGCGGCCACTCCGGCGCGTTCAGCCGCAGCAGCGACCACGTGGAGACGGGGGGCACCGGGGGCTCTTTACTTTGTTCTGTGCTCTCCTGCGATTACGTTACAAATTTGTTGACTATCCATACATCAACTTTAATTCACGAATAAATCATCCTACTGCTGGGCACATGGTCCTCACGGTGTATTACTCTGACCCGTTGCGAATCCGTCGCCCTGAAGTTATTGATCGATGTACTAGTGATATAGTTACAAGGTGTTATAAAAATACAATTAAACATTTAAGGGGGTGGTTTAGACCATCAAACTGAACAACTTTCACTATGGAACCAATATCGAAATCGCAAAAAAAAAACAGCTGTCCTTTAATTTAGCTAGAGTAGATTTATAGTTTAGTATATGGAACATCAGATTTTTTTTTCGCGATTTCGATATTGGTTCAATAGTAAAAGTTGTTCAGTTTGATGGTCTAAACCACCCCCTGAAATGTTTATTTGTATTTTTGTAACACCTTATATTATCAGGCTAGACTATTGTGGGGTCACTATCAGAATACCCACGTTGTAAAATGACGTGTAAGTTTCCGATATTGTTTGCGAGATCGCAAACGTAGTATGACTGTACTAGGCAACTTTTAAGTTATATTTTAGTTTCTGTCATCATAATATCTATTGTGTCAAGAAATCCTATTGTCTGAAATAAATCACTAAGAACTGTCAAAAAACATCATGTCGATTACATACCGATAGAATCGGGTCGTTACACAATTTAGACCCCGGAATCCTGACCATTACTGAATTCACGAATATATACACAACACAAATGAAATGAGCAAAGCTTTTGAAATCCATCCATATACAAGGTTCATTATATTATTTCACTCAAAATAATGTTTAAGTGTAATTGCCAGCCGCTCTAGTATGAGTACGGTAGGAGATCCGACCGTAAAATTATGCACGTATTTGTTTGGTGAACGAAATGTGATTTAAGTGAATGTTTATACAGAGGTTCATACAACGCCGCCGGGTTGTCTAGCAAAATCTTACCGCAAGTACCTTTACCATAGTATCCATAGTACTACGGTAAAGGTACCATCCATCCAGGTACCATAAATCATCATGGTAAAGCTACTTGCGGCAAGATTTTGTTAGGCAACCCGGCGACGTTGTATGAGCCCCTGTACAAACTTTCACTTCAATCATATTTCGTTCATCAAACAAGTTGGTGCATAATTTTGCAGTCGGATCTTGGTCTGACATTGTATGCATGACTTAGAGATTTTACTGTTTTTATTGTTTATTGTTTTTGGTTTTCATAGATTTATTGACTTATTTAAATGCCTATGTTAATGTTTTTTTCCCTTCATAAATATGAATTACCTTACTACCTAAATATTGTAGTGCCCTTGCAGGGTTCATGTTGATCATGTAACTATCCTATAAGATCTTTTGTAACAACATGAGTGCAATAAATATATTGAGTATTGAGAATTAAGTATAGTATTGAAAGTCGTTCAGTTTGATGGTCTAAACAACCCTCTTAAAAGTTAGAAATATTTATTTTACTTTTGTAACACGTTGTATAGTCACATACCTCGTGCTCCGGCGGGTCCGCGTCCACATCGTGTGCGGAGTGCGGCGATACTGAGGCGAGCCGTCTGCTGCCTCGCAGCGCGCTCGACCGCACTATCGACGCTGCAACATATAATACAGGCTCCTTCTTTATATGCTGACGGTATTGAAGGCGATGATCAAACCATCAAACAGAACAACAAACTCTAAGGTACCAACGTCGAAATGTCCGAATTTTAGTACTAGGTACTTTTTAATTTGCATAAAGGACTAGGACAACTAAAACAAAATAAACAAACAAAAAACCGACCAAGTGCTAGTCGGGACTCGGGCAATTAGTGTTCCGTACTATCAGTTGTTTAAAATGGGTCTTTGAAACCACCACTGGTCATCATGGATGGATCATATGGATGGATCATGGATGGATCATTTTACACTGGTGGCATTTTTTTGGGCATAGAAAAAAACTATCCAAGTTAGTGTCAGCCTGATATTTTTTCCGCCATCTACACCTTAATTCTAATGTGCGTGATTTTTTAAAGTTTTTACGAGCTCTAGCTTTTACAAATATCGGTGGGACAACAGTTTTTCTGGGTTTACTGAAAAATGTTGTTCAACGAAATTTCAAAGAAAAATTAAAATATATTTTTAACTCATAATTTTTATAATTTTTCATTTGATACCCCACACGATATAGTAGAAACAAAAATTTAGTTTTTCATCTCTTTCAGCCCCCTGAAACTGCCCCTCAATATAAACATTAAGCGTTTTTGTCATTGGACCGTTAATTGCTGTAACTGTGCCAAGTTTCAGCTTCCTGTGTTACGGTCTCCGAGAAAAATGCCTGTGACAGACGTACGGACGGGCACCGAGGTGATTCCATAAAAGTTTCGTTTTGCCAATTTTGGTACGGAACACTAAAAAAGACATATCGCATTTATAAGCTTGGTGATTCAGAGGGGGAATGCTGCCAGCGTTCTTGGAACCATCTCGCTGGGAGAGGCTTTGGAGGAGGTTTATAGGTTGTAGGTATAGAAATTGACGAAGCTTGTTGTGGATCTGAGTCGTATATGTTTTTTTTTAGATTAAGCCTATTGTGGATGTGAGTCATGTACATACATATTACCTTTGACGAAGCCTGTCGTGGATACCCACTTTGTGTTTTTTTGAAATAAATTATTTATGTACAAAACAAAAGATATAAAAAAATCGCTGATTTTGAATCCGTGACACCTATACTTCATTTCGAATAAGGACGAAAAGTTCTTTCGATTCCTGTATAAACTTTCTGGCCAATTCTAATTACCAAATGTGATTAATTTATTGGATACATATACTATCCGTCATATCTTGGACGTTACTAAAAGCTGTTCTAAGAATAAGTGAGAGGAAGTGTTTCAAATCTCTGTTTCTGTAATTCAAAATAGCATTAAAATTTCGTTGATATTTGAAATGGAGTATAAACAACAGTAATTTTGTACGTACTTTATATAGCGTTAATGTTCATACAAAACTTTAGACTTAAATTTGATTGACATTAATTTTAACAAATCCCACCCGGACGATATAGTATAGGTATACTCACACCGACAGCTGGACTGTCTACTGACGCTGCAAGAGATTGTCTCGCGCGGCTCTGTCGCTGTCACCACATCATCATCATCGTCACCCGCCGCGGCCGCGCGCGACAACACGTTTTCCGATATACTCCTGTCAATATTACATTATATTAATAAGAGAGTGCGTCCAAAATGCACCCCGGCAAATTGGCAGCCGGGAAACATGGGGTAAGATTTAGAATATTTTTTAAAGCTTGTTGGTTTCCACATGGACCTTATATGCGTCAAATGAACCCCATGGAAACCAGACCCCGTGTCAACTCGACCCAATCAACTTGACTCCGATAACACGGGTCCCATGATATTGAAGTCGACTAATCGGGGTCAACAACTAGACCCCGATTCGTTGACCCCATGACTACCTCTGAGCTGTGGAGACGAAGAAGATCGCACTCACCTGTTGGTCATGTCCTCCTGCACCAGCCTCCAGTACAGGCCCTTCATCTCGAGCAGCTCCCGGTGTGTCCCCTGCTCTAGTGCTGCACCGTGCTCCATGTATACGATGCGAGTCGCGTTCACTATTGTTGATAATCTGCAAACGAAAGGCACTCGTTGTAATCGATGTCTCCGATCACCATAAAGGGGATGTCGTTGAGATGTTACGTATGAAATTATCTAGGTTTCCGGTGTTCTCGTCCAGCAGCAGCACTGTGCACAGTGTACACACACACACACACACCTGTGCGACACGATGATGGTGGTGCGCCCCCTGGCGGCGGCGTCTAGCGCGGCCTGCACGGTGCGCTCGGCGGCGGGGTCCAGCGCGGAGGTGGGCTCGTCCAGCAGCAGCACTGTGCACAGTGTACACACACACACACACACACACACACACACACACACCTGTGCGACACGATGATGGTGGTGCGCCCCCTGGCGGCGGCGTCTAGCGCGGCCTGCACGGTGCGCTCGGCGGCGGGGTCCAGCGCGGAGGTGGGCTCGTCCAGCAGCAGCACTGTGCACAGTGTACACACACACACACACACACACCTGTGCGACACGATGATGGTGGTGCGCCCCCTGGCGGCGGCGTCTAGCGCGGCCTGCACGGTGCGCTCGGCGGCGGGGTCCAGCGCGGAGGTGGGCTCGTCCAGCAGCAGCACGCTGGGGGCGCGCAGCACCGCACGCGCTATGGCCACGCGCTGCTTCTGTCCGCCGGACAGCTGCGCCCCGTTCGACCCCAGCATCGTGTCGTAGCCCTGGGGGAGAGAAGTGCACGGTTACAGATTTGTATCACGACTGTAGTCCCGACCGATCGAGTCGTCGCTTCGGCACGTCTTCTCGGGGTCTATGATGATACTCACGGAGCCTCGCTTCATGATGAACTGGTGCGCGTGCGCAGTCTCGGCGGCGGCCACTATCTGTTGTTCCGGAACGTCGTCAAGGCCGAGTGTGATGTTCTCTCGTATGGTGCCGCTGAACAGAACCGGCTCCTGGCCCACCACGCCTACCGAATACCATTGCCGACTTTATTTTTATGGGAGAAAGGGCATCGTAAAAATAAAAAATTCTACGTTAGTAAAGCCGCACAGAAAGCTAGTTAAGTTAGTTTATGTTGGTTAAAGTAGATTGATTATGTCATCCATGTAAAAACATAAACAAACTTTGAGTAAACATTTTAAGTTTCTTAATTTTGACTACGTCACTATTATTTACTATTATTATTTTGAGCGTATTATCTTATTTTGACATAGGAATATGAATGTCAATTACTAACATTAAATAAAACTAAAGGAAAAAGCGCAAACATTATGTAATGAAGTGTCTTAATAATAAAAAGATTTAACACTTTTTTTTGACGATACATCTAAACGAAATCGCATTGACAATGTTCAATAGTAAAGACGAAAATGATAAAAAATAACAGAGTTTATGCTTTTATGTTTAACTTGTACTAACCTATACTAGTCCTATAGTGATGCAGGTTGAGGTCTCGGAGCGGATGTCCGTCGATAGTGATGGAGCCACTGTCGGGCTCGTACATCCGCTGGAGCAGCTGCAGCAGCGTCGACTTGCCACATCCGGATCCGCCCACCAGCGCCACCGTCTCACCCGCTTTTATGGACAGGTTCAGACCTCGCAGCACCTGACATACATATTGTTTCACTCAATGACTGAAGGCTCTTTTAGTAGTGAACCTGCTGGATCGCGGGTTCTAAGCCCGCAAGGGACATCCATTCATCGATGTTATAATCTCGCATTCTATATCGTTATCTAGCTATCATAATACAAATCCGGGCTAAAATATGATACTTCAACATATTAAATGGAATAATTTTATCACATATCTATCTTTGATAATAATTATTTATTCATTATGAGTTTAAATTAGTGTAAAATGTTTAAAATCCACGGAAGTCATAAAGTTCCCAGCTTAAGATAGACCAAAGATTTCTTTCCCTAAGTACCGTTAAGAAGCGATTAAGTGATAAGGTTTATTTTACAGTGTCTTGGTGTATCACCACTCGATACGTCATTTCATCTTGAAACCTTCAATATGCTCAAACTAGGCTTTGCCACAATAAGTCAAAGATAATTTAATGTGGTATATGACGTCATTCAGTTGAATAAACACTTGAGTTTGAGTTGTTAGTTGCAGCAAAGTTTCTGACTTCCCCTGAAGGTATTACGTTCGTACTGACCTTAACGTCGGGTCTCGAGGGGTAATTGAAGTAGACGTTGTTGAACTCGATGTCACCCCTGAACGCGGCCGGCTTGCTCCCGCCCTCCGCCATGGAGTCGATCTCGGACTTCCTCTCGAGCAGCCGATACACGGAGCCGGCGGCTCCTCGCGCCGTCGAGAACACCTCCAGGTGAGGGTGACACATCGCTATGTTCTGAGCCGCCATGAAAGTACAGAACAACACCTGCGGGAACATTATTATTATGTTAGCCGTTACGTCCCTCTCTTCAGGTAGTTATCACTTAATTTTACATAAAACATGAATATATATTGTTTATTGCTTCTTGATACTAAGCGTTTTTTTTTAAATTTTCTTCTCTACAGATGCCATGTTCGTCGCTCTATAGAAAAATATTGTTTTTATGTGTGTGTGAGTTGGAAGACTGTGGGCAAAGGGATCGAGCCTATACAGTCTCGTCAGACGTCAATATTTTCAGATTTTTATGCAAATTATTCAGTAGTAATTTAAATATTACATGCAAAGAAAAGTTTGCATCCTTATGATCATTTCAAAAATCGAATCAAATCATGTATTTCAGAACATGAATTCCGTAACAACGCCGTTTCTCTGCTCTTTATTGTTATAAGGAGCTTTGAAAGTTTATCATTTCCGAGCTTTTAGTCGCGACTTCTTCAGCACAAATTATATTTATACCGAATTTTAAGACAAAGCAACCGATTTCAAACGGCTCAGTAGTTTTTGCGTGATGCTCGAACAAACACAAATAAAATTAAAATGATTGATTTGGAGTCAGGGACCCCTAAAAACCATATCGTAATCTTTTTCTTATAAATATCTTCAATGTACAGACACATTTCTGTTACAGTTTTGATTATACTTTAGATTAGATATTTTCAATAATATTTTTTTATTTCGGATAGTTTTAAGACCGAACCTCCATCACCGTCGGTTCTATAGAGAATAGAGATATCAGGGTTCGAGGGAGCACGTATGCGATACTTGGGTGCACACTCACGGTGACCATGACGCCCGGGGTGTAGACCTGTCGGTCGACGGGCAGCTCCATGTCGTTGACGATGAGCACCGCGCCGTACGCGAACACGAGCGCGTTGAGCAGGTACGTGAGCGTCCACCCGAGCCCCGCCCCCGCGCCCGCCGCCACCCCGCGCCGCCGCGCCTCCCGCGCCGCCGGCTTCAGCGCCGCTGAGTACCTGCCCGGTGTGGGGGGAAGGAAGTGTTACCTTTATGCTTGCATTCACCCGATGGAAGATGTTGATTAAGCCGAGGATGTAACGCGCTCACACAGGAAAAACCTATTCTTAAAATAACTCTTGTCTTAAAAATGCCCTGATTTTATTTACTTGGAGACACAAAAGGGAGAGAGAATGAATACATTGTGATACGAGCGAATAAACCTTTAATTGCACCTCGTATTGCACCAACGTCGACACTGGGGTGGTGATTTGATAGAATCTGCCTCCTTGTGGTCCGTCCCGGGCAACGGAATCACTGAACTATCGGTGAATAGGCTAAAAGATTCTGACTTTTCTAGCGAGCTGGTCTTGATTCTGAGCCTACCAGCTTTCCCTGCGGCATAATATGCATCATAAAAAAATGTAGTCAAATAAAGGCCCTTGTCAGGGCCCCCTGACAAAAAGTGTAGGGCCTTCGGTTCTCATACTACAGCTTAATATAAAACGATCGAGTCAATCAAAATGTGGCGATCTGGCTAGAATAACAAATGACAAAAACGCAGATGTGATTGTAGTACAAAAACACCATATTGACAATCATAGTAATTTTGACAAGCGTAGCGCCATCCCCGGCATCAACCCCCTGGCTTTCACACTGTTACCAATTTCCGGCTCTGCGGTATAAATGTAAAACCAACACTGGTATATGCAAAGGTTTTGGACGTCCAGAACGTTAACAATACTGAGACTATCACTGTGAATATATCGGATATAACTATTGTATAGCATAGCGTATGCTCACGACTATATTCCCCGAGGGGGTAGTCAGATATATTGGGAAACCTCAGAATATCCACGTTTCACCAGTAGTACCGAAACTCTGTCCAGTGTGACGGGGGGTGAGCCCGTCGCCACTTATAATGGACAGTGGGTACAATACATGCCTCGAACTTGAAGCATGCAGGTTTCCTCACGATGTTTCCCTTCACCGAAAAGCCAGTGGTGTTTCAAATCGTATATAAATTCCGAAAAATCATTGGTACGATTCGGCCTGGACGGGGATCGAACTATCGTCTCCTGCACGACAGGCAAGGTTACTCGCCACTGGACCACCACGACTTATACAAATTTTATTCAGAAACATAACTATTGTTTCTGTATACAAACTTCTAAGAAATCTTTTTCTGACCCTCTCAAAACTGAACTACAGCCGACCGTCTACGTCGGAGATTTTAATAGCCACCACTCGTCCCGGGGAAACTGCTTCAATGACACAAATGGCACAAATGACACTATATCAAACTGGGCGGAAAGAGAAAACATGTATCTCATCCTCGACGCAAAGGATAAGGATCGTTTAGATCCGCGCGATGGCAGCGTGACACAAACCTTGACCTGTGTTGTGCAAAGGAGGACCAAGGCGGCCACATCTTGCCAACCTCTCGAAAAATACTATGCAATTTTGCCCTTGTAAAACACCATGTCTATTTGATACCGATTGAATAGACCCCTGATCTGTATTACCACAAAGTCTTTCCAAACTGTCAGTGGTATCAACATTTTTATTAGTTTATTTTGCAATACAAATATCTTCAAAAAAATATGATGACAGGTATTTATGGCTTCTAAGGCCATCACATGTACAAACAGATGCGCGCGAAAGATACTTAAATGGAATAACTTGTTATCTCATTCCTCCATAATGTAAACTCGTTAATCAACCAGTTGTTCGAAAAATAAATGCATAGACTCACAGCTGGACCTCCGTCTGCTCGCCCCCGAAGGCGCGCACCGTCTTGATGTTTGTGAGAGCTTCCTCCACTATCCGCGAGGCGGCGCTGTACGCCTCAACCTCCCGCGTTGAACACTTGGTCTGGTACTGTGGGACAGGAGAATGTTTCTTAGATTGAAGCTAGTAACAGGTTCATCTGATTCCGAGCTCGGTGGATATACACAAACAAAAGATTAATTTCATACTTATAACTAAACCCCATTATCTTGTCGAATGTAGGGGACATCATAACGGGGTCTATTTATAAAATGTAAAGGACAAGATAGCGGGGTCTACATAATTATAATACTCTTCTTTTTGCGTCGGGGGTTAACAAGCCGTGATGCTCGATTAGTAACCTCACCAGTTAAGTAGAGGCATTCACAAAAATTTACTCAGGATCAATTACATTCAGGAAGGTGAGGACTTGACTACTTCGACTTGTAAAGAGATTCTGCACCAACCTTAGCGACGGTGGCGGCGACGATGAGTGCGACAGGGACGACCGAGAGGCCGACCAGCGTCAGCTGCCAGCCGTACGCGAGCGAGAGAGACGCACCGAGCACGACGGTGCCGGCCAGGTATGACGTCATCACCACGTGCTCGCCCACACCCGCGCGCAGCTTGTCCATGTCTCTGCGGGGGGAGATCAACGATATATTAGTATTTGCAACTGGAGCCCTGACTGGTCACGGTCCAATTTAACAAGCATCTCTGTAATATTGTTGTCACTAACAGTCTTCTGTGCAGGGTGTGCCTTTTCTTTTTTATCGTGTGGGCAAGCCCTGGTGTCAGAGTTTTTTCAGATCGCCTTATGACCTCTGACGTGGTTTTTATGTAACGACTACTACCGAAAGAGATAGTAGCCGAGACCAACGGCTTAAAGTACCATCAATCAGTTGATTCAACCTGCAATGTCCTAGCTAATTGGGAAAAACGCACAAAGTGACATATCACTAGGTGGGAATGGAACCCACGACCTCCGTGTCAAGAGCCTAATACTCTTAACCACGGAGGCAGTTAGGCAGGGTGTGCATGGAGGTTGAGGAAACTGTTGCACGTGCTACTGAAATCTAGACTCTTAGGTATTATCAAATTAAAGATTGAAAAAGTCCCGGGCAGGACTTGAACCTGCAATTTTCCAAACCGGGGAATTGCTTTTTCCAATTTAGCCACCGAGCCCACCCGATCGAAATTCTTCAACCTATTGCGTCTTAAAGGATGGCGCCATCTACTGGCGTTTTGACAAACTAAGCCAAGGCATTAAACAATACAATAAGATATAGAGAGGTACGTACTCTGTGAGTGTGGAAGCGAAGTTCATGGAGGTGTTGGTGTCGAAGAATGCGATCTCCTGCCTGATCACCGCGCGGAGCAGCCGCCATCGCAGTCTGCTGATCTGAGAACAATACGTCACGTATACGTTGAGTTGAGACTAGTGACTAAGTAGTATCAGTTCGTAGTGTGTAAAAAGTCCATAAGAGATCATAATGATAATTATATCAGATAACTAAAGTAGTTTTGACAATAAAGTACCTGGCTGTGAGAAAATTCGTCAATCTTCATCAATGCCATATTTCAAGAGCGTCTATTCTTTATCTGCTGTTCTATTAGGAAGATAGTGTGAAGGCTTACCATCCTGGCCGCAGCCCAGTTGGCCAGCGTGACCGCCAGCGCGGCGCACAGGAACTGCAGCACCATGATGGCGACGCTCGCCGCTCCGAACGCGATAGAGTCCTCCACCAGCGCATCCATGTGCAGCGTGCGGTTACCCTCCGCTCTACAGACATTACATGGACATTAGTGTGACTGCGACTGTAGTGTGAGAGTAGTGACAGCAGAGTGTCAGCTCTCAGAATTGTATCAGCTGCGTGGCAGGAGTCTGACTTTTTTGACAGTAGTCTGGAAGTTGTGTGGCAGTAGTATGACGTTTTGTGACAACAGTGTGGCAGTTTTGTGACAGTTGTGTGACTGGTGTGACAACTGTGTGGCAGTTGTGTGACAGGTGTGACGGATGTGTGACAATTGTGTCATAGGTGTGACAGTTTTGCTGCAGGAGTGTGACGTTGTGAGACAGTAGTGTGAAAGTTTTCTTGCAGGAGTGTGAAATTGTGTGATGTTATGTGGTAGTAGTGTGACGTTTTGTGACAGCAGTGTTGAAGTTGTGTGACTGGTGTGGCAACTGTGTCGCAGTTGTGTGACAGATGTGACAGCTGCGTGGCAGGAGTGTGACATTTTGTGATAGTTGTTTGGAAGTTTTGTGACAGTTGTGTGGCAGTAGTGTGACATTTAGTGACATCAGCGTGACAGTATAGGTAGTAGGAGAGAGGCTCACAGCACGCGGCCGCCGCCGAACCAGGAGAGCAGGGCGGCGGGGGCGGCGGTGGCGCGAGCGCGGTGGCGCGCCACGAACAGCGCCGTCAGCTCCCCGTACACCACCACCGCCGCGATCAGCGCCAGCGACCCCCCCCACGACACCACCACCCCCACCAGAGTGACGCACCGCTCCAGCGGCAGACCGTACCGCCACTGCAACAGACCAACATTTATATTCATAAACGTCTACGTTACGGATAAAAAGTAAACAGTATAATAAGAACTCGAAATAAAGACTACATTCACGTGACAAGAAGCTTTGTGACGTAGTTCTGTCTATAGGTAGAAGGAAGGAAAAGAAGGAAGATTTGTTTTTTTTTAAATATCAAAAATTTTGTTCACATTAAGGTGCATTTCCGATGCCAGAGGCCGATGCGACTGACGCGTGGTTCTGTCATTGCCATATGTCTGACGCAGGCGTCAGTCGCTGGCATCGGAAGCGGCGGCCGACGGCCGCGAGCCGGGCGCGTCAGTCGCATCGGCCGCTGGCATCGGAAGTCCACCTAAGAAGTTTATTTCAAAAGAGTAAATGCGCGCTGCATAAAAACGAAGTCTGGTGATATTTTTAATACTAACCAATTACAGCGAATGAAATTTTTCAGAAAAAATCGAGAAATCATCTCTATGCTTGTATGAAGTCAGATTTTCGTTTAAATATACCGTTTTAATGTTCCTAGGATTAGATTGAGATTTGTATGGAAATCTTTGAGGCCATGTAATTTAAAACTATACATTTTAACGAAAATCTGACTTCATACAAGCATAAAGATTCGTTTCTCGATTTTTTCTGAAAAATTTCATTCGCTGTAATTGGTTAGTATTAAAAATATCACCAGATTTCGTTTTTATGGAGCGTGCTCCGAATTATATTTCCCAAAGTATTTCCCTTAATAACTGTTATTCAGTTAGGTACTCTTTATGTATATTCCTTTCGTATAATTTTGGTGCAAGTCATAAAACATTTCCGTGTCCATTTATTATTATTGCCGCGATATTGCCACCATTATGCACTCTGTAGGTACCAGAAACCTTTAATGTGCTAAAGATGTACTTAGAAATAGCAACAATATCACAACTCGACACGTGATTTCGCTGTGAATAGCCCAGTAATTTAACGGTTTGAGCCGGTACTAATTAAGAATATTTTTTTTTTCAGTATAATGATTTAAATAACGACGACGAGATTTTTTTTAAGTGGCGACGGGCTCACCCCCCGTCACACAGTACTACTGGTGAAACGTGGATATTCTGAGGATTCAGAATATCTCTGACTAGGTACCCCCTCGGGGAATATAGTCGTGAGCATATCCTTATGATGCTTATCGTTTAAAGAGTTTACCAATTTGAGACTAAAAATATGCCAAAATAAAAAATATCACGTCAGCAATTCAGCAATTTAAAATTTAGCATTCAACATCGGAAGCTTTGAAAAATACATTTGTATTTTCTAATGAATAGTTAATTCATTTTTTAAATTTCGATGGCTATTTTATTTCTCAAAAGATATTTATATTGTTGAATCTAATTAAAATGAGTGCATTTTTATTAATGTTATTAAGTTAAAAGCCTTCTGGGAGATTTGATTTGTATGTTGCGTAGCGATTTTTTTTAAATATGGTTCAGATATTTTCCGGTTACAGTTCCATTCATAATAACTCCCCACCCCTCCTAACAAAACTCCATAAAATGACTGGGCTATGAAACTGAAACCCTGCAAATGTTCGTAAATATAAATTCTTCAACTGCAAGTGCTGTACTGTATTGTATACTAAGTATAGAAAAGAAGCGTGTTGTAGAGTTTCTGGCCGCATCTTCTCTACAACGGAACACCTTCCGACGCGGTGAAAGACTTACCCAAAAATATTGTGGGTTTGGGAAAACCATTTTTCGATTTAGGGATCCGTTAGCGAAATATTAAGCTTTAAAGTGACAATCCTTGTCAAAGTCAAGTCCCCCAAAACATTTTATAGCGGATGATTTGTGATGAGCTTCACGCGTCATGAAAAGTGTCTCACGCGTCGTGAAAAAAATCATATAAGTGACGTCACGTCATGGCGATTTGGCGCGGAATTGAAAGTCAACTTTTGATTTCCAATAAATAAATGATTTGAGCATATTTTACCATTTTTGTTTTTGGTATATTTATGTAAGCCTTAATTCTTTATGATATACTAAAAATATAAAACTGTGCAAGTTCCTCATTATAACCAGTGATTAATGTATTTTGTTCCAACAAATACATAAAAGTAATACATAAAGCGTGTCACATTCGAGTAGGTAGAGTAGGTCTCTACACACGACCGTTACTAAACGGTGCCGTGATAGTGTTCTCTTATCAATCAAACGTTACCTACTGCTGTTAGTTCGTTACATATATATTACTAGCAGCCCGTCCCGGCTTCGCACGGGGTAGACAAATAAATTTTAAGACTCATTTTTCTACACCTTCGGTTACATTGTTCAAATTTTACCAAGGATCCCTAATTTTTTTCAAAATGAAATGTACCCTATGTCAAATTGGAAGAATGTAGCATTCTATTGGTGAAAGAATTTTTAAAATCGGCCCAGTACTTTTTGAGCCTATTCATTACAAACATACAAACATACAAAAATAGGTACAAATCTTTCCTCTTTATAATATTAGTGTAGATATTATTTAATAATGCGTATTTAATGACTGGCTCGCCGACTACTTGACCAATAAAATATACAGGATTAAATTGATATCATTAGCTTGGATATGCATCTGGTCTGGAGCCACCTTTTTGTTCATGTAACTTCTCTATGCTTTTGCTACAAATTCCAGAATTGGGCCTACAAAATCTACTAATTTCCTACAAAATCCTTTTTTCAATAGCAAATGTGGCTCCTCAGTCCTCATTCCATACGCACATTAGATAACGATTTTGGCAATGTATTTGAGGATAAGCATAATGCACTATGTTTTGTAGTAGAGTATACTACATTCCAAATAAGGACGACGAGATTTTCCGATTCCTATTTAGCTTTCTGGCTAATTCTGATTACCAAATGTAATTAATTTATTGGATACATAATTATACTATCCGACATATCTTGGATGCTACTAAAGCTGTTCAAAACTCTAAAATGTTTTATTCAAAATAATATCACATAGATAACTTTTTGACGTCATGTTTTTGAATCTACCACCGCGTCGGAAAGTGTTCCGTGTTTTCGACTTAGTAAGGTCAACACATCTTTCATGGGGCACTGTATACGTTATTATAATAAGATACCAGAGAATATTCTTAACTTGACGGACAAAAAGTTTAAGTCCCATGTTAAACAAGTCCTCTGTAAAAAAGGTTACTATAAACTCGATGATTATTTGAATGAACAAAATGTCTGATCTTGACAATGTTACACTATGTAATTTAATATTGAATTTATGTAATTGTACTTTGTATATTTTGTTTTGTTTAAAAGAAGTGTGTTGTAGAGTTTCTGGCCGCATCTTCTCTACAACGGAACACCTTCCGACGCGGTGGTAGATTCAAAAACATGACGTCAAAAAGTTATCTATATGATATTATATTGAATAAAAAATTTTGAATTTGAATTTGAATTTGAAGTTGTAGAGAAGTTGCGGCCAGTTTGCGGAAGTGTTCCAAATCTCTGTTTCTGTAATGCAAAATAGCCTTTAAATTTCGTTGCTATATTGAATGGAGTATAGATTCTGATATAGCATAGATAGGTGCATAGTTCACACGTCTCGGCAGAGGTCACACTTCAACTCTGTGACAAGGAGACGGTGAGGGACTCTGATACTGTACAAGTGTTGCAAAAGTAAAACTAAACATTTAAGGGGTGTTTAAAAGACCATCAAACTGAACAACTTTCACTATGGGAACAACATCGAAATCGCGAAAAAAAACCAGCTGTCCCATAGCTCGAGTAGATTTTGTAGTATAGTATGAAAGATCAGATTTTTTTGTCGCCGATTTCGATATTGGTCCCACAGTGAAAGTTGTTCAGTTTGAGTCTAGCAGACAATACCTTATAGTATTATTTATTACTAGAGCTTGTCTGCACAAATCATACCAGATTTCAAGTCAAATCATAAGCTATCAAACAAAAATATTTCATCAAAATCGGTTCAATCGTTTTTGCGTGATGCTCGAAAAAACAAACAGAAAGACAATTTTTATTGCGTAAAAATCCAACAGGGTCGCCTTCTTAATATTTGAAGAGAACCACTTTTTGAAGGAGATGATCAGACCGTCATACAGAACAACTTTCTCTATGGGACCAACCTCAAATCGCGAAAAAAATAACAGCTGTCCCATACATTTCGGTTTAGTAGGTTTGCAGCTTTGTATGATTTCGATGTTGGTGCCTTAGAGAAAGTTGTTCAGTTTGACGGTCTGATCATCCCCTTAAAAAGTGTCAGCATATTAAGAAGGACCCTATATATTTGCGACCCCACAGAGACTATATCTGAATCGCGACCTAGCTCTACCGCAGTTCCCACATTTCGCAAAGGTCACATTATCATCATCAGCTGTGGGACCAGACCTCGGTACACCCACACTGGTCACTGTGCGAGTGATCGCGAGTGTTCACATCACAATGAGCCACCGGCACAGTTCTGTTCCCATGGCATTACGTTATATCTGCGTGTTGTGTTTACTCAAAGTCACGACTAAGGCCTCGCCGATTTGCAATAGTCATATTGTCTACTGTATTGTGAAGGCGATTCCCGACACGGCACAGGGCGATCATCATCATCCTCTTGCATTCTCTTGATTTGCCGCTATTTCATAAAGGGTTTTCTTTATTAAATTGTCCGTTTACCAAAGTCAAAGAAAAAGTCAATATAATTTATTCAATATAGGAGCTTGCAGCACACTTATCAAAAGTCAAATCTTTTTTAAAGCTACCACCGCGTCGGAACGTGTTGTCGCTGTAGAGAAGATGCGGCCAGAAACTCTACAACATAACACGACTTAATAACTATTACAATATAAATTCTTAAGCTAAAGTTATGTATACAATAATACATAGTCTATTTAATAAAATAATTGATACTTACCTACTTATTACTTACGTATACTCCATTTCAAATAGCAACAAAATTGTACACATACATACATACATATGCTCACGACTATATTCCCCGAGGGGGTAGTCAGAGATATTCTGAAACCTCAGAATATCCACGTTTCACCAGTAGTACCGAAACTCTGTCCAGTGTGACGGGGGGTGAGCCCGTCGTCACGTCGCGTCGAGCGTTGTTCAGTTTGATGGTCTGAGTTCGCTGTTTCAGTATTGGCTAGGCTGTCACTTACACCCTGGATAGGGTACTTCTTAATATGCTCACACTTATAAGGGGACGATCAAATCGTCAAAGTAAACAACTTTCTCTATGGTACAAACATCGAAATCGCGAAAAAACAATCAGCTATTCCATACAAAACTGCAAACCTACTCGAGCTAAATGCATGAGACACCTTTTTTCGCGATTTCGATGTATGTACCATAGAGAAAGTTGTTCAGTTTGATAGTCTGAAGTATACACTGTTCGACACCTGTTTTAAAAAACATTATACAGGGTGTAAGTGTCAGCCTGGCAAATAATAAACTGAACAACTTTCAGTATGGAGCCACCTTCACAAAACGCGAAAAAAAAATCTGCGGTTTCATACATTTGAGCCGATTAGGTCCTGCTGTTTTGTATGGAGAAGCTAATTTTTTTACGGGTGTACCGAATTCAACGTTTCAGTATTTTCTAAGCTGTCACTACACCCTATACAACGTGTTAATGAATTAACGCAAAACTAGAAAGTAGTTTGTTTAGAATCGAGAGCAGAATCGAATTATCATGGTTTCAACATAGGTAATTTTTTTCAAAATATTAAATAATTTGTTTGCATAATTTTAAATTTACTGAACTTGATCTCAACCAACCGCTCGGGCACTCTCACCCTACTTACTACCAAAACAAGATTATTAAAAAGTATCCATGAGCACGTTAGCGCTTTCATTCATTGCTGAAATGATAATAAATTATTTTTGTCTGAAAACTTAAAATGCGAATAACTTTAAATTGTAACTATCAAAATAATAAAATTATTGTTTCAATCTAATTATTTTGTTATAAAATCAGTTGGGGTGTATGAGGTTTTGCGCTTATTCATTAACACGTTGTATAACTATCAAAAAGTTGTTCAATTAAAATTTGAATTACAAATGAATTAATGAATGCATACCGACGACATCTTCAATGAAACAAATTCCACTAAACACTAAAGAGATTCTCAATAATTCCGCCCTCAGTCCGTCCGTCTGTCACGCGACTTGTGAACACGACAGACAGACAATGGAGATAGTTTGTAATTAATAGTTATAATTAATGTTTAGTTATTAACGGTCTTGTTCTGGGAATGTGAGAAATGCCCGGCATCCCGCGCGGGGCCACGGTCAGGGCCGGTGCTCTGTCAGAGATGATGCAAAAATATCATTGTCACTGATTCGGCCATTTATGGCTTATAGCGGATTATATCCAACTTCGAGAAAGAGATACAACTCGGGTGGGCAGCGTTCGTAGTATCTTCACGTCCCAAATACCGCAGTGTCTTAAAACGAAAGTCTTCGATCATTGTGTGTTGCCAGTGATGACATATAGAACAGAGACGTGGTCGTTCAGTCAAGGCCTCATAAAAAGGCTGAAAGTCACCCAAAGGGCAATGGAGAGAGCTATGCTCGGAGTTTCCCTGCGAGATCGAATCAGAAATGAAGAGATCCGCAGAAGAACCAGAGTAGCTGACATAGCCCTAAGAATTGCTGGACTGAAGTGGCAGTGGGCGGGGCACATTGCTCGCAGAACCGATGGCCGATGGGGCCGAAAAGTTCTCGAGGGGCGACCGCGTACCGGAAAGCGCAGAGTGGGTAGGCAGTGAGCCCCCACAAGGTGGACCGACTACCTGGTGAAGGCGGCGGGAACCCGTTGAATGAGGGTAGCGCAGGACCGGTCGTTGTGACGATCCTTGGGGGAGGCCTATGTCCAGCAGTGGACGTCCATCGGCTGAGATGAAGATGATGATGACTGATTACCCACCTCTGTCTCACGAGGTGACTAACAGATATTCATATTCGTTGCTTTCATCATTTGCGTGCTTTCGCACATTCTGTGAAAATTTCCAGTGTCTAGCTATTACGGTTCAAAAGTTACAGCCCTAAATAGGTAGGACAGATGGACGGACGGACAACGTAGGCATGTAGAATCTGAACACTGCTTTAAGAGGTAATACGAGTAGGTTAATGTAATTTCTTTGTCATCAAAATTACATAACCTAACTCTGCTCATCACAGACATCACGTTAATTATTTATTAATTCATTTTTAATAGGAAATAACGTTTCCGCCATTTATATTTTAATGAACAATAGCATTATCAAAGATGTTATTTCGTCTTCGCTGGTTATAGAATATTATGTGGTCTCGGTAGTTTCGGTGTTCACGTCTAAATTAGAAAGATACTTAGTCATTATAATTATAGTATTATTAAAAGTAACTGATATCCTACAATTCGGTATGTCAAGTTTTTTTAAGGGCTGAATCGAAAACCATTTCGGGATAATTGTCTCAATAATAATATTTATTATTTCAGAGATTTTAAAATGAAAGGTTTACAGATATTTTTAATAAAATAACGTAGCTTTTCGGCCCGTCCAGTGACGTCACTGGAAAACCTGCAAACTCCTTGGTAAACTTAAATTCAACTTAAAATAACTGGCCATTAAGAAAAAAATACATTTACAATGTCAGAATTTGACATTTCATGTTGCCGTTTCTGTTTCCAGCATAGAGTTAGAAAGAGAAAGCAGGTGATTTTTATTTCTTAAAATTAAGCAAAGGTTTTTTTCCATGGAGTCACGACCACTATTGCCATTTACAAATTACATTTAAAAATTAAATAAACTCGATGAATTGCAAAGAAAATGAAATTAATTACTTAAAATGATGTCTTCTATCTGTAAAAAATATAAAACTAAGACCCAAAAAAAAACATGTCGTTTAGTAATCAAAGAGTGCAACGTTGGATAGCAGCGAAAAGGGCGCGAAAACAATTAGCCAATCCTGGCAAGGGATTGAAGGTGGCACATCCTGATTGGTCAATACAATTTCGCGCGTTATTAAAATTTGTCTACTGAGCAGGTACATCGGGAGAAGTTATAAACCTTATAAACTACTGTATAAACGTTTATCTGAAGTGCTATCTCTAATTTTACTAGCGACCTACGAATTTACTGACTCATAGATGGGTTTCGGAAAGACTGATAAGACTATTTAGAAAATTTTAAAATAAAAAATTTTGCAGATTAACGAGTGCAATCTGTAAGGCACCTTTATGTGGAAATGTTGGAAGAGGACGGCCTAGACGTACCTATATAGACCAAATTGGCGACGTGCTTAAAAAGGGCTCGGTCAGATCTACCCGAAACCGACGAGCATGCATGAAAGGAATGTGGAGGAAGCTAGAGAGGTTGGTCAGGATCGTAGCAGCTGGCGTTCCGTTGTCTCTGCCTACCCCAGTGGGAGACATGCGTGAGAATATGGATGTGTGTAAAGGACTGATTTATGGGAGAAGAATTTAGCGCCGAATCTAGCGCTTTTTCGACCCGTGAAAATTGTATAAGCTAGCGTTTTTTTACAGTTTTAGCGATTAATCGATTTTTTGAGGTGGTAGCCCTGTCCATACGCGTTTATACCACTGCTGGCAAATTAAATCAGCACCTGGAGTGAGGGAATCCCGGCGCGTGTGTTCAGGAACAATATTATTTAGTAAAATTTACTCCAACGAGACCGGAATGTTGATGATTTGCCCTTAAATGATTTGAGGAAAACGTGGACTCGGAGCAGAGCTTGCACCCGTATGCAGGTAGGTATACAGGTTGTATGGAAAAGTATCATTCACCTTTAAACCACATACACTCTACCCATCAAACTGAACAACTTTTACAAAACTGTTGGGAACAAACCGTCAGATCGAAAAAAAAATCTGCTCTCCCATACTAAACTACAATACCTACTCGATTCAAACGTATGGGACAGCGGATTTTTTGCTCCCATAGTAAAAGTTGGCAATATTGATGGTAAGAGATCTTTGGGACTGGGACACTTTGCAAATCACTTAACTTTGCTCTTGCTACATTGTTTTAAAGGCGGAAATGCTTTGATTGGAGAGACTATCATTTAGACACTCATCTGCATAATATCTTGTGAGTCACATATCTTTACCTTTATCACAACGTTGTAAAGTTGACAATGATTTGATTAGAACATAGTAAAAGTTGTTCAGTTTGATGGATAGAGTATATAGTTTAAAGATTAATGATACTTTTGCTTACACTCTGTATAGAGTCCTTCTTAATATACTGATACTTTATAAGGGGATGTTCAGACCGTCAAACTGATCAATTTTCTCTATGGCACCAACATCGACATCGCCAAAAAAAATCTGCTGTTCAGCCATATGTATGGACCAACTGATTTTTTTTTCGCGATTTCGATGTTGGTTCCTTAGAGAAAGTTGTTCAGTTTGACGGTCTGATCATCCCCGTAAAAATGTGTCAATACATCCATGCAGCGTTTTATGCCCAATTTCACGAAGGGACCTAATTGGTCGAGTTCGTCTACCGTTTGGCAGAATGATGGTATAGTTTTTGTAGCCGGTTCGATGAATACAGTGTTTAGTACCTACCTACAATACGAGAGGAGCCAGTGACCTGAGACCGGTTCATGTGAACATCAACCTTCTCTGCGGGGCTTTACTTCGATGACTTACCTATTTGCGAGTTCCTTCCTCCGTCCGCTCCGAGCGATAAGGTCACCCAGTGACGTCACGCGTCGGAGTGGTCACGCCACTAGCCCAGTCAATTTACGGTTTGACCCGACACTAATTAAGAATTGATTCGTTTTTTCGGTATATCGCTTTAAGGTGCAGTTCCGATGGCAGCGGCCGATGCGACTGACGCGCGCGTCTGACGCGTGGTTCTGTCATATGCCATATGTCTATCGCATCGGCTGCGCGCGTCTGACGCACGCGTAACGGTGCCATACGTTTTCATAGTAACTAGTATTGTCGCATCGGCCGACGGCTGCGAGCTGCGCGCGTCAGTCGCATCGGCCGCTAGCATCGGAAGTGCACCTTTAGAGCCAATTTGAGTCTAGAAATACCTTTTCAAAAATAAAAAAATAAATTACGTCAACAACCGCCTCAAATTTTAAAAAAAGCGTCTATCCCGTTCTAAAAATCCTTATGGTAAACATTACTTTGAACATTTTTGAGGCTGTATACCATTTCACACTTCAAACACGGAGTAAATATGTTTTTTCTACTTCGAAAACTTTGAAAAATACATGTATTTTCTAATTAATAACTCTAAATGGCCATTTTATTGTTCAAAAGTCATTTAAGTACATACATTTAAATCTAATCAAAATGAGTATTAGGTATTTATTCTTCCGGGAGATACAATTTTATGTTATCTCCTTTATCGTCTTTTTGTCACTAAATGGCATGGCTAATAACCGGCATATTAAAGTTTAAATGTCCCACACATAATAACTTCCCATCCCTCCTGACAAAACCTCGTGAATTGACTGGGCTATACGTCAATAAGGACTTTATATCGGCAGTTGCATGACTCATCTCTTTGTGACACATATCTTCACTTTTGCTACCGCGTTATAAAGAGGAAAATTGTTTGATTGAGGGGACTTCGATCGTTAGATATTTGGGACTTTTTACTTGTATCTTTCTGTGACGCTTAACTTCGCTCTTGCTGCCTTATTACAAAGTCGAAAATGGTTTAATTGAGAGGACTTGATTTGGCAATATTGATGGTTAGAGATCTTTGGGACTGGGACACTTTGCAAATCACTTAACTTTGCTCTTGCTACATTGTTTTAAAGGCGGAAATGCTTTGATTGGAGAGACTATAATTTAGGCACTCATTTGCATAATATCTTGTAAGTCACATATCTACACCTTTATCACAACGTTGTAAAGTTGACAATGATTTGATTGATGGGACTTGTTTTCAAAGTCGCTTGACTCATTTCTGTGTCACTGCACTAAGTCATATCACCTAACTCTTGCTTCAAGGTAATAATGACGATATTAGCTCGTTTTATGGGAATTTATCTGTAGCTTATTGCTACAGATAAATTCCCATAAAACGAGCGAACGTGCTAATATTAGTTCGTTTTTAGGGTTCTGTACCTAAAAGGGTGAAACCGGGACTCTATTACTAAGCCTACGTTGTCCGTCCGTTCTACCTATACAGGGTCCTTCTTAATATGCTGACACTTTTTAAGGGGATGATCAGACCGTCAAACTGAACAACTTTCACTATGGGACCAACATCGAAATCGCGAAAAAAAAATCGGCTGTCGTATACATTTGGCTCGAGTAGGTTTCCAGTTTTGTATGGAAGAGCAGATATTTTTTGTGTGATTTCGATGTTGGTGCCATTGAGAAAGTTGTTCAGTTTGGCGGTGTGATCATCGCCTTAAAAAAGTGTCAGCATATTAAGAATGATCCTGTATAACTATACCTATTATAACTTTTGGAACGCAATAGCTAGACAGTTGAAATTTTCACAGAATATGCGTTATTACGGCGGATTTGTTAACAAATAATAAAAATGACAAAAAATAAAAAATTAAGTAGGGTCCTCATACAAGAAACCAGTTTTTATCAACGTTTTTTCTTCTCGCTCTATCGTAAAAACGGTAATACATACAAGCGTCAAACTTGGTGTGATTATAGATCAAACTCTACAGTATAACGACAAATAATAAAAATCGACCAAGTATGAGTCGGTCTCCTGCTAAAGGTCCCGGAGGAAACAAAACTTTTTTGTAAATATGTTGCGTACGGAACCCTCGGTGCGCGAGCAGCCCGACTCGCACTTGACCGGTTTTATTTAGTTGTTTGTGTAACGGAGCGGAGAGAGTGTGTGGAAACCAAATGACGTGCTTTTTATATTTAACTTTACATTTTATATTTTCTCAGAAACTAAGTCACAGTTTGACGTCAACAGAGTTGTGTAGAATTCGTGACGCGAAAAAAGCTTTTGATGGCAAAACATGCTTAGCATATGCTCACGACTATATTCCCCGAAAGGGGGTAGTCAGAGATATTCTAAAACCTTAGAACATCCACGTTTCACCAGTAGTACCGAAACTCTGTCCAGTGTGACGGGGGGTGAGCCCGTCGCCACTTGTAATGGACAGTGGGTAGAATACATGCCTCGAAATTGAAGCATGCAGGTTTCCTCACGATATTTTCCTTCACCGAAAAGCCAGTGGTGTTACAAGTAGTACATAAATTGCGGAAAAACTCATTGGTACGAGTCGGCCTGGACGGGGATCGAACCATCGCCTCCTGCACGGCAGGCATGGTTTTTCACCACTGGACCACCACGGCAGATATTAAGATTGACCCTGTATTTTCGAATTGGAATATTAGTATGTAATGTAGGTACGTTAATCCTGTATGAATACCTATATTTGTTCGTATATGAATGAAAAAAAAATGAAAATTATTTATTTCTCCTCAGAGTAGGTAGGTACATTCCCAGTAAAATTTAAAACTAAACTAGAATTAAACAACGAACTTAATATTACACATAATCAAATACAGTACAAATTAACGTTAACATTTTGGGTGGAATGTACATCGACTGTTACCAGGGGTCCTCAATACAGGCAAGGCTTGAAACTTGAGGAACCAATTACAATTAAGAACAAATCTTTGACTAATTATTATAAGGACTAGCCTTGCAGTAGCATTTCCCCTCTGCCACGGTATAAGCACAATTGATCTTGTGCATTTACATTCAATTTTACACCTTATCACTAAACGAGACAGCCTATAATTGCGAAATAATAACTTCGAACTTAGAACGTTTGGGGTTCACACGAGACTACTTTTCATGATTTTTAACATTCAAAATTAGAATCTAAAGTTATGAGGAATAAAATCCAAAGTTGCGGATTTCATGTTACCTCGACCCCCGCAAAAAGTGTCAGAAATGTTTGTTAGTAGAATTACACGCGTAACCAGTCCACATATAAATAGTCAAAGGAACAAATAGACTTATGATTTGTTCGTATATGAATACCCTTACCGTTAGTGTATGTTATGTCAGTACTCCAGCAGAGGGCTGGGGACCTGTACAGGCTGATGATGATGATTTGTATACAGTTATAAATAAACGAAATAAGACAATGTCACAGACGGACGAGTCGACGGAAGTTGAGAGCGACGGAAATGACACGAACTTGAAATTATTTAGTCTTTATTATACTTTAACTTCTTATGAGTAGGTTAAACTAATTTAACTATACTACATCCCAATAGAAGAGACTGCACATCTTCTAAGGGTACAGTAGCGTAGCGAGGGGGGCACGGGGGGGAGGGCAAATGCTCCGGGCGGCACTTTACTGGGGGCGGCAAATTCGGGAAACATGTAGATTCAAAGTCAAAGTCAGTCAATATAATTTATTCAATATAGGAGCTTGAAGCACACTTATCAAAAGTCAAATCTTTTTACAATATACATGTATACAATAATACATAGTCTATTTTAATAAAATAATTGATACTATACAGTCAAGTAAATAAACTATAAGCTAGTGACCTCAGACCCAAGCATTTTGATCATTTAAATAATCATCCAGTTAATAATATGCTTTGATTGATTGAGCTCTGTCTATAACTAATTCGTAGAGCAGAGAAAAGTCGAACTCGCTTCGCTCGCTCTAAGTTTCTGTTTTAGTTACTGTGCCTACACATAATCCTAAAGAGTTCTGACCACAGCTAAGACGTGGTGCTCAAAATATCGAGCTTGCTTCGCTCCATCCATAGCTTTTACTTTGGTTGCTTTGCACATTTTTGTACGTAAAAAGCTCTGGCTCTAACCGATTCGTATTGAGAAGAATAGTCGAGCTCGCTCTAAGTTTCTAAGTTTGCATGGATAAAGCAAAAGATGTCTGACAATCGAAATAGATGTGGAAAATATTTTTCGAGCTCGCTTCGCTCGCGCCGTTATCTATTCTATGTACTAGGTAAGGGGGCGACAAAATTGGTCTGTGCCCCGGGCGGCAGAAACCCACGCTACGCCACTGAAGGGTTGAGACACATTGACCGACGGCGAAAGACAGTGGGTCCATACAAAAAGCACGTTTAGTATGGGACACCGTCCGCAGCACATCGACCGGCTCCGAACGCGTTCCCGTACGCTTCCCGATCGCAAACGCATCGTGCTTTTTGTATGAACCCGCCGTCGTTTGCCGTCGGTCAGTGTGTCTCAACCCTAAATGGTATTTAAAAAAATATATATATATATTGGACATTGTCACACAAATTATCTAGTCACATATAAAGTACCAGAATCAAGCCTGGACTTGTGTTATGATGACTAGACAACGATATAGAATACATATATAGATACAAACGTCCATGACTCGGGTACAAATATTCATATTCATCATACAAATATTTGTCCCTTACGGGATTTGAACCCGCGACCCTCGGCACAGCGGGCAGGTTCAGTACCGATTGTGCTATTGGGCCGTCAAAATTAGGTATTATCACTGCATTGCAGTTCCCACAGGCGCAGTTGTTATAAGAATGATTATGGAGGCTATACATTATTATGTAATGTATCCTACCCCACTAGAAGATATGCATGAGAATATGTGTGTGTCGCAGCCATTTGGTTAAATCTACCATTCGATTGAAAGGCTAGCCCGTTCATTGAATGGCGACACTCAATTGAATGACTAGGCCGAACGTTGATTGAACAAGCGTCACTCAACGTTCAACTAGTTGGCTGATTGTAATCTAGCCCTTTGAAAATGGCGGACGTAAAATCAGCCAGGTGATTAAAATTTAGTTCAATTTTGAATCACCTGGCTGAATTTCGTTGAACGTTACAATCAACGACATGACCATGTCCTTTAGTCATTCAATTGATTGTCGCCATTCAATGAACGGGCTAGCCTTTTGATCAAATGGCAGATTTAAGCAGATGGCTGCGACATATGCATCTAGTTGGTTTGGTTGATCGAAAATAATATAAGATAGTTTTTAACTGCGTTTGATTTGAACTGAAAGAATACAAGTCTGGAGGTTAATTTTATTAACATAATGAGATAGTGTTATTGGAGTACAATATACCGAGTAGATTTGGGTACGATCTAAGTGTGTATTGTTCTCACAATGCGACACAACACTTTACCGGATTGTAATTGTCATGTCCTCCCCACCGACCGACATCGACCTGACATCTACCTACCTACTTACATCTTACATCATTACTATTATACACGTTCCAAATAACATCAAGCATTACACCAACTCAGGGTTGCGAGTTATAAGCATAAGCTCACGACTATATTCCCCTAGGGGGTAGTCAGAGATATTCTGAAACCTCAGAACATCCACCAGTAGTACTGAAACTCTGTCCAGTGTGACGGGGGGTGAGCCCGTCGCCACTTGTAATGGACAGTGGGTACAATACATGCCTCGAAATTGAAGCATGCAGGTTTCCTCACGATGTTTCCCTTCACCGAAAAGCCAGTGGTGTTACAAATCGTAGTTAAATTCCGAAAAACTCATTGTTATGAGTCAAAAAATTTGGGTTAATCTTAATCGATGGTTAAAACAAGTATAATGATAATTATATTTGAGCTCGTAAACGAATGCTCTCAAACGTTAGAAACATATATAACGTGTTAATGAATAAGCGCAAAACCTCATACACCCCAACTGATTTATAACAAAATAATTAGATTGAAACAATAATGTCACTATTTTTATAGTTAACATTTAAAGTTATTCACATTTTAAGCTTTGAGGCAAAAATGATTTGTTATCATTTCAGCAATGAATGAAAGCACTAACGTGCTCATGGATGCATTTTCAGAATCTTGTTTCGGTAGTAAGTAGGGTGAGTGTGCACGTGCGGTGGGTTGAGATCGAGTTCAGTAAATTTTAAATTTTAGGAACAAATTATTTAATATTTTGAAAAAAACTACCTATGTTCAAAACATGATAATTCGATTCTGCTCTCGATTCTAAACAAACTACTTTCTAGTTTTGCGTTAATTCATTAACACGTTGTATACCACATTCAAAATAGCAACGAAATTTTAAGGCAATTTTGCATTACAGAAAGAGAGATTTGAAACACTTCCTCTCACTTATTCTTAGAACAGCTTTTGTAACGTCCAAGATATGTCGGATAGTATATGTATCCAATAAATTAATTACATTTTGGTAATCAGAATTGGCCAAAAAGCTAAACAGGAATCGGAAAATCTCGTCGTCCTTATTTGGAATGAAGTATAGATGGATCGAATATCATAAAAAAATGTATTTGCACAAGAGTAGCAAAACCCCGACAACGACCTGTTGCTCACGTTGATGTCTTTTCCACTGACACTCTTATTTCGTAGTCTATTCTACAAGGTGAAATTGATATCATTAGCATCCTTTTAAACTAAGAGTCTACCCATTAAATTGAACAACTTTTACTGTGGGAACAAACCGATCGGAGCTGTTCAGCTCAGCTGTTTCATACTAAACTGGTGCCTACTACCTACTCGCTTCTGGACTATCACGGTGTTCAGCAAAACCATATACAGGGTCCTTCTTAATATGCTGACACTTTTTTAAGGTTATTTTTAAATAATTCTTATTTTCGCGATTTCTATGTTGGTCCCATAGTGAAAGTTGTTCAGTTTGATGGTCTGATCATCGCTTTAAAAAGTGTCAGCATATTAAGTTGGACTGTATACAACGTGTTAATGAATTAACGCAAAACTAGAAAGTAGTTTGTTTAGAATCGAGAGCAGAATCTAATTATCATGGTTTCAACATAGGTAATTTTTTCAAAATATTAAATAATTTGTTTAGGTATAAAATTTAAAATTGACTGAACTCGATCTCAACCCACCCAATGGGCACACTCACCCTACTTACTACTAAAACAAGGATCTTAAAATGTATCCATGAGCACGTTAGCGCTTTCATTCATAGCTGAAATGATAACAAATCATTTTTGCATCAAGGCTTAAAATGCGTATAACTTTTAATTTTAACTATCAAAATAATGAAATTATTATTTCAATCTAATTCATCAAAATCATTTGGAATGTATGAGGTTTTCCGCTTATCCATTAACACGTTGTATAAATTTAAAGTAGATTGTGATATACAATTTGGTAATATGTATATCACAATCTTATAATACTTTAAATATTATAATTACGTCAAATAATGGGCTGTTGACTAAGAATAAATATACAATAAACAGAATATTCAATTCCCTTTGTTCAAAGAAGCCCCTACTGTCAATAAGGAAGTGTTCATTCGTCACATACCTACCTATACTACCAGCCTTTGACTATTTGTATGTGGACTGGTTACGCGTGTAATTCTACTAACAAACATTTCTGCCACTTTTTGCGGGGGGCGAGGTAACATGAAATCCGCAACTTTGGATTTTATTCCCCATAACTTTAGATTCTAGTTTTGAATGTTAAAAATCATGAAAAGTAGTCTCGTGTGAACCCCAAACGTTCTAAGTTCGAAGTTATTATTTCGCAATTATAGGCTGTCTCGTTTAGTGATAAGGTGTAAAATTGAATGTAAATGCACAAGATCAATTGTGCTTATACCGTGGCAGAGGGGAAATGCTACCGCAAGGCTAGTCCTTATATAAATTAGTCAAAGCTACCAGCAGATAGGTACGGGTAGACAGATATGACGCACAATACGTGGAACACATTCAGAAACACCGACCTTTTATTATTATTTATACTTAAAAAGACAATAAAATGAATGATTTTATAATCACTTTGTAGGGGTTTGAGGAAGATTGCGCCCAAATTGTGGTTCGATGGTTTTTTCCAGCAGCATTTTTAACGATATTTTTCCGCGCGTCACAGAACCTAATATCTCTAAATAATAAGTGTGCTTCAGGAGAATATACGGGGTCCTTCTTAATATGCTGACACTTTTTTAAGGGGATGATAAGACCATCAAACTGAACAACTTTCTCTACGGGACCAACATCGAAATGGCGAAAAAAAAATCTACTGCTCCATACAAAACTGCAAACCTACTTTAGCCAAATGTATGCTAACTCTCAGCATATTAAGTTGGACCCTGTATAAAGGGTTTACAAATGATACATACTCGTTCACTAAAAAACTTGCTCTGTTAATCTCTCAGCAAGACAAATGACACACAATCCACACTAACGTTAATAATTTATAGCGATCTTTCAGCACAAACGCGCCGCGGCGTCATTTTAGCGTCGCGCATGTGCTCAGGCGACGATTAAGTAATTACGAGATATGGAAGACATTTTTCACCAGGTCTAGACTAAAGGCCGTGGGAGGAGCCCCCGGCGTTCCCAGGGCCCGGTGTCATGGCATGATGGAGCGGTCACGTGGTTGATGCGGACATTCATTAATGTGCACGGACTTGGTCAGTCTTGCAGGATAGACTTTGAACGAAGAGGAAGATTGTATTTTTTATTGGGCTACTTGGCGTGCGCCAAGAGTTGCTGGTTGGGACTGGGCGCATTGCAGTGACGTGTGGAAGATATCCAACGCGTTAATGAATGAGCGCTAAACCTCAAACACCCAAACTGATTTGTAACAAAATAATTCGATTGAAACAAACAATATCATTATTTTAGTAGTTAAAACATAAAGTAATTCTAATTTTAAGTTTTCAGCAATGAATGAAAGCGCTAACGTGCTCATGGATACATTTTAAAAATCTTGTTTTAGTAGTATGTAGGGTGAGTGTGCCTGTGCGGTGGGTTGAGATCGAGTTCAGTAAATTTTAAATTTTACAAACAAATTATTTAATATTTTGACAGCAGATTTTTTTTCGCGTTTTCGATGTTGGTCCCATAGTGAAAGTTGTTCAGTTTGATGGTATAATCATCCCCTTAAAAAAGTGTTAGTATATTAAGTTGGACACTGTATACGTGGTCCTTCTTAATATGTTGACACTTTTTAAGGGGATGATCAGACCGTCAAACTCAACTTTTTACGAATATAATGCGAAAAACACAACTGCAGCTCCGACTGATTTTATCTACATAAAATGAACGAAATCAGCATTTCATATTCCCCCGTTTCCTCATCCAAAACTAAACCGATTTTAATAATTCTTTCAATCTTTGCTTTTATTCTTATCTTTTGATCTTTTCTTTCTTTTTATTTTTTCTTTCTTTCTTTCTTTCTGCGCTAATGTAAAAGGCTCCCATAGTAAAAGTTGTTCAGTTTAATAATGACGGACGTAGAGCAATCTGCGTTATGCGTAAAGTAAGGTTGTCATGGCAACCACGTAACAAACGCACAGGTCAAGGTTACCGTAACAATGCGGATCTTTAAATAGTCACTTTTCACTTGAGGAAAGAGTTTGTTATTTCGTTTTTTAGGGTTCCGTACCCAAAGGGTGAAAACGGGACCCTATTACTAAGCCTACGTGGTCCGTTCGTCCTACCTATTTAGAGCTGTATCTTTTGAACCGTAACTAGACAGTTGAAATTTTGACAGAATATATGTCATTACAGCGGATTTGTTAAAAAATAATAAAAATGTCAAAAAGTAAAAAATTAAGGCGGGTCCTCATACAAGAAACTCGTTTTTATCAACGTTTTTTCTTCTCGCGTCTTCTGGCCCACTCCCTCTCGCCGTGGTCAAAGACAAAGTCAAAATTGTTTATTCAAAATAATATCACATAGATAACTTTTTGACGTCATGTTTTTGAATCTACCACCGCGTCGGAAGGTGTTCCGTTGTAGAGATGATGCGGCCAGAAACTCTACAACACACTTCTTTTAAACAAAGAAAATATACAAAGTACAATTACATAAATTCAATATTAAATTACATAGTGTAACATTGTCAAGACCAGACATTTTGGTCATTCAAATAATCATCGAGTTTATAGTAACCTTTTTTACAGAGGATTTGTTTAACATGGGACTTAAACTTTTTGTCTGTCAAGTTAAGATTTTACACTATAACTTACTTACTTACTACTACTATAGGATCGTAGTATGTATCTATTCGTGCTAGCCCTATTAGTCGGGGAAATCTACGGATTTTTGTATGGAGTAGGTTGCATTAATTGCACTTTTGGTGAAAATTTGGAATATAGTAGATACATACCTGAAAAACATAAATTCTCAATAATCCCCGATTTTGTATGTTGTATTATTGAATAATTAAGACATTTACAAAATATTAAATTTAGAAATTAACAAAAAATGTAATTCTGGTGATTTTGTACAGGATGGCTTCGTTCAATACGTTTTACTTATAACAATAATAATCCACGGTTAATATCGTTAATTTGGGTAGATATTTAATATTTTGTATGTCTTCAAAAATTATAACCTCAAAACTAAATTATTTACTGTTTGTTTTACACATTTAATTTGCCTTTTGATAATTAACTGTCAAAATATTTTTTGAAATAAGCTTGCCATTTGTACATTAATATACATTTTTAGGTATTTCTCAGGTTCCTGAGCCTATATAACCACGAAATCTCGACAAAAGTGTTATAAACGAACAGTAATATTATTTGAAACACAATTGACTAAAGTGTCTTTAATGCAATCTCAAACCTTATTTTTCCTAGACTATATAGCGACACGATAAGGCCACGTGCCCTATTGTCTACGGTTGCGTTGTGCCATCCATTCATTCATTCACTCACTACTGTACTGGTAGTACGGGAGAGATCTCGTAACGTTGCGGAAACTATTAACTACTTATCGTCTAGTATAGTTTATGTTAATTTAGAACTGAACAACGCTTCCCTGTTTGTTCTATGTTCATTATTACGAAAAAATGTTTCCGTGACATTGGAAAGATGGCGTTACAATCAAAGTCAAAGTCAATATAATTTATTCAATATAGGAGCTTGCAGCACACTTATCAAACGTCAAATCTTTTTTAAAGCTACCACCGCGTCGGAACGTGTTGTCGCTGTAGAGAAGATGCGGCCAGAAACTCTACAATATAACACGACTTAATAACTATTACAATATAAATTCTTAGGCTAACGTTATGTGTACAATAATACATAGTATATTTAATTAAATAAATGATACTATACAGTAAACTATAAGTTAGTGACACTCAGACAAAACCATTTTGATCATTTAAATAATCATCCTGTTTATAATATGCTTTTTTACAGAGAACTTTTTTGATCTGAGTTTTAAATAATTAGATTGAAATAATAATTTCATTATTTTGATACTTAAAATTTTAAGTTATTCGCATTTTAAGTTTTCAGGCAAAAATGATTTGTAATCATTTCAGCAACTAATGAAAGCGCTAACGTGCTCATGGATACATTTTAAGAATCTTGTTTTGGTAGTAAGTAGGGTGAGAGTGCCCGAGCGGTGGGTTGAGATCGAGTTCAGTAAATTTTACAAATAAATTATTTAATATTTTGAAAATAATTACCTATGTTGAAAATATGATTATTGGATTCTGCTCTCGATTCTAAACGAACTACTTTCCAGTTTTGCGTTAATTCATTAACACGTTGTATATCTGCTGATATTAAGATCTCGGGCAGATAGGATAGCATTTCGCATAGTAGCCGGACCGGTATGGTGTGGTGTGACGTGCACCGGCAGCGAGTTGCGACGGAACAAGTTCACGATCAAGGACGAACAAGTCTCTGTCTGTAGTCTGAAGTCTTTGACTATTTATATGTGGACTGGTTACGCGTGTAATTCTACTAACAAACATTTCTGTCACTTTTTGCGGGGGGCGAGGTAACATGAAATCCGGTAATGCAAATGCATTACTAATCGGATGCATAGTGTTGAAGCGACTTCTTAAAACTATTAGATTTATAAAAGAAAAAAATATATTTTTCTTTGACTATTTATATGTGGACTTTCAAACATTTCTGCCACTTTTTGCGGGGGGCGAGGTAACATGAAATCCGCAACTTTGGATTTTATTCCCCATAACTTTAGATTCTAATTTTGAATGTTAAAAATCATGAAAAGTAGTCTCGTGTGAACCCCAAACGTTCTAAGTTCGAAGTTATTATTTCGCAATTATAGGCTGTCTCGTTTAGTGATAAGGTGTAAAATTGAATGTAAATGCACAAGATCAATTGTGCTTATACCGTGGCAGAGGGGAAATCCTACCGCAAGGTTAGTCCTTATAATAATTAGTCAGTCTAAAGTATGTTTACTACGTTCTAATGCTGGAACTTCACATGACTTATTTGGCAAATATCACGACATACCACATAAAACTGTAACAGAAGCACAAGTCCGGCACCTCAAACAACGTTTTGGATTTGATATGATGGCGTTCGCACATGCGCACTAGCTGCAAATTGTCTTTGACATATGTGTAGGGTTGACTTACCACGCATCGTATGAACATCATCTATATTTCGTTACTTTTTATTGTTCTTTCTGTTATTAAAAATAGTATTTGAGCTAAAGAATTACTGAAAATGTGAATTTAGTGTTATTTTTCAACGTTTTTTATGCACTGAAAAGACTCAATTTTATGCATTCAAATCCAACAGGTGCGCGCGGCTGACTGCATTCCCTTGCTCGGCTTCCCTCAAGTTCCCCAGAAAGTGTGAGGTGAGGTGGAGTATCTGAAGTCAGAGGGGGGCGGGGAGTGGCCGTTCTGTATATAGAACTATATCCTATTACCTATTCTGTGACAGAAATGTGTTTGTACATTGAAGATATTTACAAAAAAAAATATAACGATATGGTTTTTACTCCAAATCAACCTTTTTTTTATAATTTATGTTTGTCTGTTTCTATGTTTTTTTGTGCGAGCATCACGCGGAAACTTCTGATCCGATTTTGATGAAACTTTTTTTGTTGATAGCGTATGATCCGACTTAAAATCTGGTATACAGGGTGTAAGTGACAGCCTAGCATACTGAATACTCAAATGTATGGGACAGTTGATTTTTTTTTCGCGTTTTTTGAGGTAGGCTCCATAGTGAAAGTAGTTCAGTTTGATGGTCTGAGTTCACCGTTTCAGTATTTGCTAGGCTGTCACTTACACCCTGTAAAATTTGTGCGGACGAAGTCACGGGTTAACTCTAGTTATTAATACTTGCTGAAACAATTTGCTGTGCAATACAAAACTCACTGGACCCGAATGTTAGAAAGTTGTTAGATTTGATGGTCTGATCATACCCTTAAAAAGAGTTAAAATTAATAAGATTGTAGTAGGTACCTATACTATATTTCAAATAGCAACAAAATTTTAAGGCTAATTTGAATTACAGAAACAGAGATTTGAAAAACTTCCTCTCACATATTCTTAGAACAGCTTTAGTAACGTCCAAGATATGTCGGATAGTATATCTTTCTGATGAATAAATTTATATTTGCAAATCAGAATTGGCCAGAAAGTTATATATAAATCGGAAAATCTTAACTTCCTTATTTGACATGAAGAATAGGTCACGTAAGCATATCCAACGATAGCGTTTATCAGTTCATTGAGTAATTAGTATCTATAGTATTATTGCAATAGATCGATTCCTACCATTGTCTTCCCCCCCCCCCCCCCACCCTACAGCTGTATACAGGGTGTAAGGAAAAGTATCATTAACCTTTAAACCGCACCGAGAGCAAACCTGTCAGAGCATTAAAATCAGCTGTTCCATACTAAATTCCAATACCTACTCGACTCAGATGAACGGCAGATTTTTTTTTCTCCGGTCGGTTAGCTCCCATAGTAAAAGTTGTTCAGTTTGATGGGTACAGTATGTGGTGTACAGGTTAATGATACTTTTCCATACACCCGGGTGTAAGACCCGCCTGTATAATGTACTAGATATCATATTGTTTTCCTTTATAATTACTAGATTGAGTAATAGTAGAATACGACACGAGATGGCGCCTTTTTTCTAGAAAAAAATATAATAGTGTCTGGTATTAATGTAAAGACGAGGCTGAATAAAACATTACGATATAATCTGGTGATTTGGAGACCAAAAACTGATTGAGAGTTGAGTTTAATCGTTTGGGTGATTAACTCGCGCCAGGGTGATTATACCAATGAGTCGCCTGTGATCAGGTCGAGCGAGATGTACCTAGCGGCACCGCTGTGTGATAGAGAGAGATACGTGACGCGACTCGCGAGGCAATAGAACTGTTTTTGGGATCTTATCGCTGGGTAAAAATTCGGTTTCTGTGAATAATTGTGAATCTAAAGTGAAATCGTAGATCATTTTGTGAAATATACTAACACTATTTCATTAAATTATCCACGATTTCACGTTAGGTTTAGAATTATGCACGGAACTTGAATTTTTACCTGCCGATAATCTCCTGAAAACCTCCAAAAACGGTTTCAGTTGAAAACTCATGTTAGTTCCTCTACTCTAGGTACTTCTTTATGGGACAAACTAACAAATAGGAAGGTTTTGTAATTTTTCTTTTTGAGGTATACTCAAAAATATTTTTTTAAGCCTATGTCCCCTTTGACTATTTATATGTTGACTGGTTACGCGTGTAATTCTACTAACAAACATTTCTGCCACTTTTTGCGGGGGGCGAGGTAACATGAAATCCGCAACTTTGGATTTTATTCCCCATAACTTTAGATTCTAATTTTGAATGTTAAAAATCATGAAAAGTAGTCTCGTGTGAACCCCAAACGTTCTAAGTTCGAAGTTATTATTTCGCAATTATAGGCTGTCTCGTTTAGTGATAAGGTGTAAAATTGAATGTAAATGCTCAAGATCAATTGTGCTTATACTGTGGCAGAGGGGAAATGCTACTGCAAGGCTAGTCCTTATAATAATTAGTCAAAGTCTGTCCCCCATGCCAGCCATTTCCACTGCCACCGGAACAAATTGATACGCGGTCTTCAGGGCTGCATACCCTGTATTGGGGCTATCAATATCGGTATACCGAGATCTCGCACGATTTATCAATCCCGCTCAAGGTGGGATTACATGTGCAGGATCCCGCAGGATTTGCGGGATTGAAAATAGTTACAGTAACATCCTTAACCGAAAATTTTCAGCTCAGCTGCGTTGCGCGTGGTCGCCATTGTTTGATTTGATTATTCGTTCTTCTCGACTTCGTTTTGTTTCTTTGCAAAGTTATACTAAAGCATGTTATATTTGAATTACTAGTTACTTTTAACCACTTTTATCATAAAATCTGGGATCCGGCTATACCGAGATCCCGCACCATGCACAAGTTTTGATCTCACTAATACCGAGATCCCACAAGGTAATGCGGTATTGGAAGCTCTACCCTGTATGTTTCGGCCTGACCGATGACTCGGCAGCAGATCCCGCGCGCCGCATTGACCCAGAAAGATTTATATTTACGGTCATGTATTACAACATCCAAAATATTGCACACATCCAAAAATTACGACTTGGAGAGCGCGACGCGAGCTTCCGCATTCCGCAAGGAGCTTTCGCATATGCAAAGTAACAAAGAGACGTCTCTATATTTGCTGTTTTATCGACGGCATACTGATATTATGAACAAAACATATATTTTATTTATAATGTCTTTAACGGCTCTAGATACTAGTCCTTTCGTTATTTTTTTTCTTTATATTCTTTATTTTAATGATGGGATGATAGATGACGATGAATCTGTGATCGATTTCGTAAGCTCGCGCGTTGCCGCCAAAATGACTATGTACGAGTTAAATTGAACCAAAACTTATGTTCTGTTATCGTATTTATTTGAGATTCCTGTTACGTCGGTCGCTTTACGCAACTGTTTGGTACACAATCCGCGAAATGATGTCACAAATATCACTAAAACAATTTTTTTACGACGTTTCAAATACGTCGAAACACAGCAAGAGCAATGGCGCCAAGAAAACTCCTATGAACAAGACAAGACGAACAGGGTTGCCAGTAGATTTTTTTAAAATTATACAGTCATGTCCATGAAATTATACAAAATTGACTCGCAGGATACATAGTTACAATAATAAGGTGTAAAAAAACTCAGAAACAAATAAAACAGTGTTTTTTCTGATGAATCATCACGTAATTTTAACATGAGTAGATTTTTTGATCCATAACAAGTATTTTTTCATCAACTTTACAGCATGTATTGGGCCTCGGGTTGAACCATGACACAACATTTTACAAAACTTGAACGAAATATTTAGCGTTCTTCTTTGGTTTATTTATGTTACTCTTCTGCGATTTTATGAATCAAACAGAGCTTTTAACTTCAAAAAGTTATGTTGTTTTGTTTTGTATCCAATTATACACGAGAGTCCAGGGCTGCAATCGCGGTAAATATTCGGTGATTGAACCGTGATTGGACAACGTACGAACCATTACTTTGACACTTGGTATTGCGCTAATCGCGGAGTAGGTACGCGATCAAGCAAGAGCAGTAGCTCTTGACAGCCGTTAAAGCCGTTTTGACAGGTCGCTCAGACGTTAAAAGCTGTCAGTTACATAGAGTTTAGGGCGATGCGGAATTCAGCACAGTTGAATAGTAATTGGATTGCAATGTGATTAAAACTAAAATTGGATAAGAATAGAACCATAGATAATACAAACAGCCACCAAATTATACAGTTTTTATATCTAATTATACAATCTGGCAGCCCTGACGACGAGTAATACAGGTTTATGTGTCGTCTGTATTATAATATACCTACTGTTAGACACACATATAATAACAAGTAAGTATGTACGTATGATGTAATCTGCACGCCACGTGTTACCGCGGTCACCGTTACAGGCAGGTCACTCGCGTCGTGCGCGGCGCGGCGCGGCGCGGTGCGTGCGATCGTTTGTTCTTCATTACAGTTTGTTTACTTCCGTTTTATATGATAGGTAATCATTATACAAGGTGTTACAAAAGTAAAAATTAACATTTAAAACTTTTAAGGAGTTGTTTAGACCATCAAACTGAACAACTTTCACTATGGGACCAACATCGACATCGCGAAAAAAAACATCAACTGTCCATTAGGACAGTGGGTACAATACATGCCTCGAAATTGAAGCATGCAGGTTTCCTCACGATGTTTTCCTTCACCGAAAAGCCAGTGGTGTTACAAATCGTACATAAATTCCGAAAAACTCATTGGTACGAGTCGGCCTGGACGGGGATCGAATCATCGCCTCCTGCACGGCAGGCAAGGTTACTCGCCACTGGACCACCACGGCTGAAGGGATCAGTCCTCAACACAGATAGTAGTGATATACTAAGCCGGATACCACCAAGCTAATTAAAAGCTTTTTTATAAATGAATCATTAATAGGTACGCGTTTTTGTGCACATTTGTGACGGTATTGTGCTGGGTTATTTCTGTTAGTGACTTTCACTGGCGCCGCCCGCTCGCACAGATTTTTTATTACTGATTTTTAAAACAACCAAATGATGTTAAGGGAATATAATTCGGAGCGTGCTCTATACACACGAAGTCTGGTAATACTAACTAATTAAATTCAATGTTTTTTTTTTGTAACAATCTAGAAACTAATCTCTATGCTTGTTTGAAGTCAGATCTTTTTGCCTTAAAGATTTCCATACAAATCTTAAATTAATCCTAACATTAAAACTGTATATTTTAACGAAAATCTGACTTCATATAAGCTTAGATATTAGTTTCTAAATTGTTTCTGAAAAATGTCATTGACTTTAATACGTTGTTATTGAAAAGATCACCAGACTTCGTTTGTATGCAGCGCGCATTTACGCATTCGGATTAAACTTCTGTTAAACTAATTTAACTTTTAAGTGGCGATGGGCTCAGAATCCATCACAATAGATATTGTTTGGGCACGGCTAGCTGAGGCGTAGGCACTCTTTGTTGCTGTGGTAGTGTAGCTCCGCCAGCTTCGATATTGGAAATGATCAACGCCAGGTCGATAAATGAAAGAAAAGAAGGAAAGAAATGTAAATTATTGACCATTCTTGCCTTGCCTGCCGTGCAGGAGGCGATGGTTCGATCCCCGTCCAGACCGACTCGTACCAATGAGTTTTTCCGAATTCATGTACGATTTGTAACACCACTGGCTTTTCGGTGAAGGAAAACATCGTGAGGAAACCTGCATGCTTCAAGTTCGAGACATGTATTGTACCCACTGTCTATTATGTGGCGACGGGCTCGCTCCCCGACACACTGGACAGAGATTCGGTACTACTGGTGAAACGTGTATGTTCTGAGGTTTCAGAATATCTTTAACTACCCCTCGGGGAATATAGTCGTGAGCATATGCTATGCTATTATTTGATCTATGCCCGTTTCACGACCAACTTGTCTCCGTCATGCTTCCCTCGCGATTTTAAGTACATTGTATTGTATTGTAGACAAAAAAACTATAGTTATTAATAAAATGATCTAAGATTTGGTTGAATCCAGTGAGACAGGAGTCTGTAACTGTAGAATATCAATTATATTGTAAGGAACTTGACGGACGTGGGAAGTGGCAAGTGATCGTGTGGTGATAAGCCGCGAGGAGACCGACGCGACGTTTTTGTGCTAGTTAGCTGTGCACAAACTGAACAAGTTTATGTGCACTGAGCATGCTAGACACATTATAAAAAAAAACATTTATTTCAGGAAACAAAATCACAAACACTAGCATTACATAGGTAGTTTGTCAGAAAAATCAAGTTATAGATTAGACTAGAGTTAACCTGCGACTTCGTCCGCACAAATTATATAGGCACCCTATGGATAGATTTTAAGTCAGATCATAAGCTATCGTACAAAAAAACATTCATGAAAATCGGTTCAGTAGTTTTTGCGTGATGCTATTACAAACATACAAACAAACAAACAGACAGACAAAAATTCTAAAAAAGGTTAATTTGGAGTCCGGGATACCTAAAAACCATATTGTAATCTTTTTCATCTTAATATCTTCAATGTACAGACACAGTTCTGTACAGTTGTATTATAGTTAAGATTTAATTAAACAATCTAAAAAGTCAAACTAATAGTAACCAAACTTCGTTTGTATGGAACACGCAGCAAAAACAGAACTATCATATCAGTTTAAGTAAAAAAAATTATAAATACTCATTTTTTCATACAAAAATCCATAATTTTTTTATCTATTATGATGCTAGTCAATTCGGTATATCAAATTTTTTTGGAGGGCTAAATCGAAAACCATTTAGAGATAATTGTCTCAATAATAATATTTTCTATGTCAGAAATTTTTGCATTTAGAGATTACAGATCAAAGTATTTCAGAAATTAAATTTATATTGATAAACTCGCAATAAAAAATTAAATCTGTTTCCTAAAATTAAGTCTTCTATCCGTAAAAAATATAAAATGAAAACCAAAAAAAAACTTGACATACCGAATTATTATTATCTAAGTATGCCCACACATACTGTTGATGATGATGGACGTGACAGGTCTGATTCGAGTGAGACCGTTGTTAATTAATTTATTAGACACGTTTCAAGTTTAAAGAACTTTACAACTTGTCTTTTAGTAGTGTTGCCTATTTTTTTTTTCTTTTAAAAATTTTTTTTTTCTGGGCACGCGCTCGTGTCGTGGACTAAAGTCCATAGGTACATCATGTTACCATGAGGTGAGGCTGCCAATGTCCCAACAGTAGGGACGATGATGAGGCTGGTGATGATAATGACTAATTTCATAGCAAAAATGTTATGTTTAAGATAGAGTAAGAGGGAAAATAATATAGCTATCCATATTTTATTAACTTAATAAGTTAAACGTATTATTTCTACAACGTGTTAATGAATTAACGCAAAACTAGAAAGGAGTTTGTTTAGAATCGAGAGCAGAATGGAATTATCATGGTTTCAACATAGGACATTTTTTTCCAAATAATAAATAATTTGTTTGTAAATAATTTACTGAACTCGATTTCAACCCACCGCTCGGGCACTCTCACCCTACTTACTACCAAAACAAGATTCTTAAAATGTATCCATGAGCACGTTAGCGCTTTCATTCATTGCTGAAATGATAACAAATCATTTTTGCCTGAAAACTTAAACGAATAACTTTAAATTGTAACTACCAAAATAGTGGAATTATTGTTTCAAACTAATTATTTTGTTATAAATCAGTTGGGGTGTGTGAGGTTTTCACGTTGTATAAGCATAACAAAATTCATGGGTCTAACTCCGACTACAAAACCTTATAAGAAAATCAAAAACTAACCAGATCAAGGAATCCAATCTCCTCTTCTTTCTTTGGCTTCGGCCTCATTTCTACATCGTGGAACTTTCCTTTGTGGTTAACGAACCTCTTGATTTGACCCTTCATCACTTTTATTTTATTTATTTACAAAAAAAACAACTAAATAAAATAAATTTTTAATAACTCGTAAAATAGTTCGCGCGCGCCAACCGTGAATTTTTTTAAATTAGGTTCTTCACGTGCGAACAGTCCGCGACGCCGCGCGCTACTGGACCGGACACTTGACACTGGCGACTATAAAATACCTAGCAGTTTGTTTTCAAGGAAGATTGTTGTCGCGGTCAGAGGCAGGGTTGTGACGTATGACGCGGGGGTAATTACCCCGACGGGGTAAAGCACCAACGTTTATGGTGACATTTTAAGGGCCTATGTCGAAAAATAATTGAAGCGAAATGGGCGTGTGATAGCTTATATTACTGCCTGATGCGAGAGAAAAAGATGGGGCGGCGCGCGCGCCTGAAACGACGCAAGCGTAAAACAAACTTTATTTAATTGTGATTGTACTATTTATGTAAGTTCATTTCTGCTCTAATCAATCTTTATAAAATATCAATCTCTTTTTTTTAATATAGGTCTCGTGTTTCTATTATTCACCGTTTAGCAGGTCCAAGCGTTTATCGGTAAAGACGGAGGCTACTTTGGCTTAGTTTTCTATCGAGAAAATGTCTCTTAATCGTGTTTTGGCTCTAATCAAAACTTCAATTATATGTTCAATTTACACATATCCGCAAATCATACTCCTACTGTTAGTACTTCATGATATTATGATGCTTTGAAGAATCCTATTTTTTTCACATATCCTCTTAAATTAGCTAGCTTTAGCGACATTTTTCAGATTTTATCAGTTATTTAATTATTAACACTGCGGTTCCAGGTTCTTTTTACATTTGATTAAAATTCCAGTTTCCTATTTAAACCTAAACCTGACCCAAATTATTTTCATTTGTATTCTAATTACGATTAGTTGTTTATCGCTAATAGTTATCGAGTACCACAAATGGCCGGATAGGTTAAGCCTAAGTTAAAATTAATGTTAAAAACAAAATTAGAATGTTGCTCAAAAAAATTAAAAGTTCAAACATGGTTAAAACTCAAAGTAATTTAATCTAGAGTAACCTAAAAAAAAAAAAATGTCAAGTCGATTTAATTGTTGAATAAAATAAAATATAATAGGTAATGCTCATTGACTTACCACTACTGGACGGAGGGTCCGCGCCCAAAAGAGAACGAAAACGTAAAAAAGAGAAGAATTACGCAACATCCTCGTTTGATCGGGCGACTACGCGCACACGTGTGCCGCGATGGGGAGTGGGACGGAAAAGAATTTCAGCAATTTCTATTTTTTTATTTGGTTTATATTACTATACGTACTTAGGTTTGTGTATTTTAGTCTCGGAAACTTTATTCGAGTATTTTGCACTAGACCCGGCATCCATAGTATTTTTGAAATTATAGTGATGATGACTAGGTATGTCTACATCAACGTCCTCCACTGCTGCACCAACCTTTCAAACATGGAATCAGGTTGAAGATAATTATAATAGCTAAAGGTACTTTAGGTACTGTCTAGTTTCGAAATCGGTGTCATAGTTAAAATAAATATTTTATCACTCTAGTCAAGAAAATTTAGTAGCTAAGTGACGCGCTGCATACAAACGAAGTCTGGTGATATTTTCAACACAAACCAATTAAAGTCAATGAAATTTTTGGAAACAATCTAGAAACTAATCTCATCTAGGAACTAATGTTTGTATGAAGTCAGATTTTCGTTAAGTTACACTAGTACTAAAACTGTATATTTTAACGAAAATCTGACTTCATACAAACATAGACATTTATTTGTTCCTAGATTGTTTCTGAAAAATTTCATTGACTTTAATTGGTTAGTATTGAAAATATCACCTGACTTCGTTTGTATGCAGCGCGCATTTACATGTAACAGAAGTGTGTCTGTACATTGAAGATATTTACATGAAAAAGATTACGATATGGTTTTTAGGTATCCCGGACTCCAAATCAACCTTTTTTAGAATTTTTGTCCGTCCGTTTGTTTGTATGTTTGTAACAGCATCACGCAAAAACTACTGAATCGATTTTGATGAAACTGTTTATGTTTGATAGCTTATGATCTGACTTAAAATCTGGTATATAATGTGTACGGACGAAGTCGCGGGTAAACTCTAGTTCGGAATAAACATTTATTAACTGCACAACTTCACATTTCTGCACAAAACTGTCAATGGATAGATCAAATGCGAGCAGGTTCTCGGCAGCCTATCACAAAGACCTTCCACCCGCCCAGTGGCGGATTTACCAACAGGCTGAGTAGGCTCGAGCCTAGGGAGGCAGATTTTGGGGGCGGCAAATTTGGGGACCGAATTTTTTCTTTTTACCTCATAGAAATCAAAAAGATTTTTCCATGACGGTTTTCTGATGTCTTACAGATAGAAGTCTGCAACAAATTTTGCCGATGACTTTTCTTTCTCACTTGTCATTGCACATTCCGAGAGTAGCAAACTTCCATATTCTAGAGTAAAGCAGCTAGTTCGCCGCCCCTCAACCAGTAATCGGTCTCTCGCCTCTGTGCCCTTTGCCCACACTTTTTATGAGTAAAAGAGCGAAATTGTAGAAAATATATTCCCCTCTTACCACTAACAACCCATACATGCTAGTCCTACTACTGGTTGGAGGCTACGAACTGGATGGTTTGTATATAATTTGTGGCGGCGCCCATACATGATTGAGCTTCGATTAGCTCAAAAATATACCGAAACATTATTTTACGTGCAATTTCAACGAAATTGTTGCATTGTAAAAATAATGTATGATATGACAATTGTAGAGGCAAGGGCGGCGAAAACTATTCAGCCTATACCTTGAAAATTTGTAAATCCGCCACTGCACCCGCCCCCTCGCAGAACTTTTGCTAGAATTTGTGCAGAGTTCAACAGAGTCAGTGCGAGGCTGCCGGATCTGGATATCTTCTTTGACTCCACTAATAAATTCAGAAATACAATACGAAAGCATCTCACCCAACCCACTATTACATTATTATAATTAACTAGAGTCAACCCGCGACTTCGTTTTAAGGGGATGATCAGACCGTCAAACTGAACAACTTTCTCTATGGCGCCAATATCGAAATCGCGAAAAAAAATCTGCTCTTCCATACAAAACTGCAAACCTACTTGAGCGTAATGTATGGGACAGCTTTTTTTTTCGCGATTTCGATGTTGGTTCCATAGAGAAAGTTGTTCATTTTGACGGTCTGCTCATCCCCTTAAATAGTGTCAGCATATTAAGAAGGACCCTGTACAATGTGCCTACCTACTCTGTGCTTAAAAGCCCCTGCTCTACATTTTCACTTGAGGGACTGTACCTCTATAACGTACACAGATGTGCGCACGCGCAGATTTGTGTGACTCACAACCAAGAGGAAAACTTTACCTGTCCATTACCTGTCTACCAACAACTAAAGCAGTCATTATTTTTTTTTGTTTTTATCCAAATAGGGTCCTTCGAAAAATTCCAAATAGGTGTCATGCTGACACTTTTTAAGGGGATGATCAGACTGTCAAACTGAACACTGAACTGAATCTCATTAGAGATAAGCTCGCCCTTTGTTATTGTCTATTATGTTGTTTTCATATACAACGTGTTAATGAATTAACGCAAAACTAGAAAGTAGTTTGTTTAGAATCGAGAGCTGAATCGAAATATCATGTTTTCAACATAGGTAATTTTTTCCAAAATATTAAATAATTTGTTTGTAAAATTTAAAATTAACTGAACTCGATCTCAACCCGGCTCAGGCACACTCACACCCTACTTAATACCAAAACAAGATTTTTAAAATGTATCTATGAGCACGTTAGCGCTTTCATTCATTACTGAAATTATTACAAATCATTTTTGCCTGAAAACTTGAAATACGAAAAACTTCAAATTGTAATTATCAAAATATTGAAATTATGGTTTCGATCTAATTATTTTGTTATAAATCAGTTGGGGTGTATGAGGTTTTGCGCTTATTCATTAACACGTTGTATATTTCCGTGTGTACAATAAAGAGTTAAATAAATAAATAAAATAAATAAACAACTTTCTCTATGGCACCAACGTCGAAATCACGAAAAAAATTCTTGTTCCAATAAAAATTGCAAACCTACTCGAGCCAAATGTATGAGACAGCAGATTTTTTTTTCGTGATTTTGATGTTGGTGCCATATAGAGAGTGATTCAGTTTGACGGTCTGATTATCCCCTTAAAAAGTGTAAGCATATTAAGAAGGACCCTGTCTACAAGGTGTAACATACCAACCTAGAAAAAAAAAAGAATTATGAATTATTAGATATACATGGTGTAAGTGACAGCCTAGCAAATACTGAAACGGTGAACTCTGACTATCAAACTGAACAATTTTCACAATGGAGCCTACTTCAGGAAACACGATAAAAGACAGCTGTCCCATACATTTGAGTCGGGTAGCTGATTTTATTTCGCGTTTCCTGTGAGCAGAGAAACTTCGTAGAGAAGAGAAAAGTCGAGCTCGCTTCGCTCGCTCTAAGTTTCTGTTTTAGTTACTTTGCCTACACATAATCCTAAAGAGTTCTGACCACACCCAAGGCATGGTGCTCCAAATTTCGAGCTTGCTTCGCTCCATCCATAGCTTTTACTTCGGTTACTTTGCACATGTTTTGTACGTAAAAAAGCTCTGGCTCTAACCGATTCGTATTGAGGAGAATAGTCGAGCTCGCTCTAAGTTTCTATTGTTGCATGGATAAACCAAAAGATATCTGACCACAACCGGAATAAATGTGCAAAAAAAGTTTTTTTTGTAGGTAAGATAAGGTGGCGGCAAAATCGGTCTGTGCCCCGGGCGGCAGAAACCCACACTACGCCACTATTGACGTAGGATAATACTACAATACTATGATGACGCCGGGTTTAGTACAAAATACTCTAATAAAGTGTCCGAGACTAAAATACACATACCTAAGTACGTATAGTAATATTAAACCAACTAAAAACATTGAAAATGCTGAAATTCTTTTCCGTCCCACTATCCCATCGGGGCACACGACACGCGTGCGCGTAGTCGCCCGATCAAACGAAGACTATTGCGTAATTTTTTCACTTTTTTTACGATTTCGTTTCTTTTTATTCGGACACTTTTGCACCCTCCGTCCAGTAGTGGAAAGTCAATGTACGCCATTGATAAAAGTATCTTGCCATACTCGTAGTTGTTTACGAGCACACTGTTTTGATTAGCATATCTGTTATCTGCTCTAATGTTAACCAGAATAATTTTAAGTACCTAACCATAAATTATCAAGTCATATTATTTAGACTCAACTAACATTTAATCTAATTTATTAATCGCGTAAAAAGATTAAATACATTAATAATAAAACATTTCTTGATTAATTTTATTAATAAAATGGAGCCTCAAAGATTTCCATACAAAATACAAATCAAATTTAAGTTAATCCTAGCACTAAAAAACTGTATATTTTAAAGAAAATCTGACTTCATACAATCATAGAGATTCGTTTCTAAATTGTTTTTGAATAATTTCATTGACTTTAAATGGTTAGTATTCAAAGTATCACCAGACTTCTTTTGTATGCAGCGCGCATTTACGCATAAATCAAGATTGATAAACAATTCAATAAATAAATAAACCATATAAAAACCCATTATCGCTTATTTTGATATAGTCGTGAACATGTGCTACGGCGTAGCCGGGGTTACACAGCGAGCGTACTCGTAGCAGCTACACGCTACGAAACCAATACATACCTACGCTAAATAAATAACCCTCCTTCTGGCGCAGTCGGGTAATAAGTCTTTCTACCACACTGTTCAGGATAACCGGTAGTTGTAGCAAAGTATCTGACTACACAGACGGGGATTACGGTCGTGAGTTTATGTAATTATCGATTTAAGAAATACTAGAGTTTACCCGCGACTTCGTCCGCACAAATTATATACCAGATTTTAAGTCAGATCATAAGCTATCAAACAAAAAAAGTTTCATCAAAATCGGTTCAGTAGTTTTTACGTGATGCTGTTACAAACATACAAACAAACAAACAGACAGACCAAAATTATAAAAAAGGTTGATTTGGAGTCCGGGATACCTAAAAACCATATCGTAATCTTTTTCATGTTAATGTTCTTCAATGTACAGACACGCTTCTATTACAGTTTTATAATAGTTAAGGGTATATTACTGTTGGCGCGCTCCATACAAACGAAGTCTGGTTATATTTAACTAACCAATTAGTATTGAACTAACCAATTAAAGTCAGTGAAATTTTTCAGAAACAATCTAGAAAATAATCTCTATGCTTGTATCATGTAAAATTTTCGTTAAAATGTATAGTTTTAAAGTTATAGTGCCCCAAAGATTTCCATACAAATCTTAAATTAATCCTAGCATTGGAACTGTATATTTTAACTAAAATCGGACACGATACAAGCATAGAGATTAGTTTCTAGATTCTTTCTGCAAAATGTTATTGACTTTTATTGGTTAGTATTGAAAATATCTCCAAGCTTCGTTTGTATAGCGCGCATTAACACATTCGGAATAAACTTTTCTTAAGAAGATTAAGATAGTTATTAAGTCGCGTTATGTTGTAGAGTTTCTGGCCGCATCTTCTCTACAGCGACAACACGTTCCGACAGGTGGTAGCATAAAAAAGATTTGACGTTTGATAAGTGTGCTGCAAGCTCCTATATTGAACAAATTATATTGACGGAGTCACGTTGCAGGGTTTGCCCCGAACACTTGTCTTTCGCGTGGTGTTCGCGCGGTTCGTGTCTCAGCCTGCCACGAGGCTCCGCAATCCTTCTCAGTTGTGTTCTTACTCAAAAACAATCCTCGAGATTGGATAGATACTCCCTCAAACCACTTGACACTGGCTGAAATGCGGTACTAACGTACAAGCAAGAAGAATTATTTAAAAAATCAATATATTTACTTTGACTTCGTGCATAACATGAATCAACGCTACGCAGCCGCAGTACCTACGCTACGCACGTCTCGGGAAACCCCTCAGTGCGTGACCGCACCGACACCGACACCGGCACCGTACCGAGACCAACTCATTCATTATTCATTCATTCATATGACATTTTATATTCACCATGACCGCTGCTTTATTTTACCTTAATGTTTTCCCTCTTGCTTTAATCTGTTTCTGGAATCGATTGAGTTGCGTTTTGAATATTTTAACATGGATGGGTTAAATATAGTCGTAACGTAACGAGGAAGTCTATCTAATAAACATACGAGTAAACACTGAGTTGAAGTTAGGGAATGGAGTGGTTTTTTTTTTATAATGTCTTTAACGGCTCTGGATACTAGTCCTTTTAAGCCAATCGTAATTTTTTTTTCGATATATTCTTTATTTTGATGATGGAATGATAGATGACGATGAATCTGTGGTCGATTTCGTAAGCTCGCGCGTTGCCGCCAAAAGAGTTCGCTTGCCGCCATTAATCTGTTCGGTCGGAGTTGTATTTGATATTCGTGAAAAATTGGTTTTAGTGGTATTTGTGACATATTGTCTTATTATATTCCTTAAAAAATTCCCCACAACACAGTAGCTCTTTCTTTCATTTTAATTTTGTAACATAATTTTTAGGTTTCGGTCTTTTCTTTTTCTCATTCCTTGATACAAACTTAGTGTATTCTCATAATACACTAATTTGTACCTTTCTTGTGTAATAAGATTACTGGCTATGCCTAAGTAAAAAACACATTTGTACATCCTCAAAATGTAGATGGCATTTGCTGGCTTAGCAGGTTTGCTCAGGTTAGGTTTGCTCAGGTTAGGTTTGCTCAGGTTAGGTTTGCTCAGGTTAGGTTTGCTCAGGTTAGGTTTGCTCAGGTTAGGTTTGCTCAGGTTAGGTTTGCTCAGGTTAGGTTTGCTCAGGTTAGGTTTGCTCAGGTTAGGTTTGCTCAGGTTAGGTTTGCTCAGGTTAGGTTTGCTCAGGTTAGGTTTGCTCAGGTTAGGTTTGCTCAGGTTAGGTTTGCTCAGGTTAGGTTTGCTCAGGTTAGGTTTGCTCAGGTTAGGTTTGCTCAGGTTAGGTTTGCTCAGGTTAGGTTTGCTCAGGTTAGGTTTGCTCAGGTTAGGTTTGCTCAGGTTAGGTTTGCTCAGGTTAGGTTTGCTCAGGTTAGGTTTGCTCAGGTTAGGTTTGCTCAGGTTAGGTTTGCTCAGGTTAGGTTTGCTCAGGTTAGGTTTGCTCAGGTTAGGTTTGCTCAGGTTAGGTTTGCTCAGGTTAGGTTTGCTCAGGTTAGGTTTGCTCAGGTTAGGTTTGCTCAGGTTAGGTTTGCTCAGGTTAGGTTTGCTCAGGTTAGGTTTGCTCAGGTTAGGTTTGCTCAGGTTAGGTTTGCTCAGGTTAGGTTTGCTCAGGTTAGGTTTGCTCAGGTTAGGTTTGCTCAGGTTAGGTTTGCTCAGGTTAGGTTTGCTCAGGTTAGGTTTGCTCAGGTTAGGTTTGCTCAGGTTAGGTTTGCTCAGGTTAGGTTTGCTCAGGTTAGGTTTGCTCAGGTTAGGTTTGCTCAGGTTAGGTTTGCTCAGGTTAGGTTTGCTCAGGTTAGGTTTGCTCAGGTTAGGTTTGCTCAGGTTAGGTTTGCTCAGGTTAGGTTTGCTCAGGTTAGGTTTGCTCAGGTTAGGTTTGCTCAGGTTAGGTTTGCTCAGGTTAGGTTTGCTCAGGTTAGGTTTGCTCAGGTTAGGTTTGCTCAGGTTAGGTTTGCTCAGGTTAGGTTTGCTCAGGTTAGGTTTGCTCAGGTTAGGTTTGCTCAGGTTAGGTTTGCTCAGGTTAGGTTTGCTCAGGTTAGGTTTGCTCAGGTTAGGTTTGCTCAGGTTAGGTTTGCTCAGGTTAGGTTTGCTCAGGTTAGGTTTGCTCAGGTTAGGTTTGCTCAGGTTAGGTTTGCTCAGGTTAGGTTTGCTCAGGTTAGGTTTGCTCAGGTTAGGTTTGCTCAGGTTAGGTTTGCTCAGGTTAGGTTTGCTCAGGTTAGGTTTGCTCAGGTTAGGTTTGCTCAGGTTAGGTTTGCTCAGGTTAGGTTTGCTCAGGTTAGGTTTGCTCAGGTTAGGTTTGCTCAGGTTAGGTTTGCTCAGGTTAGGTTTGCTCAGGTTAGGTTTGCTCAGGTTAGGTTTGCTCAGGTTAGGTTTGCTCAGGTTAGGTTTGCTCAGGTTAGGTTTGCTCAGGTTAGGTTTGCTCAGGTTAGGTTTGCTCAGGTTAGGTTTGCTCAGGTTAGGTTTGCTCAGGTTAGGTTTGCTCAGGTTAGGTTTGCTCAGGTTAGGTTTGCTCAGGTTAGGTTTGCTCAGGTTAGGTTTGCTCAGGTTAGGTTTGCTCAGGTTAGGTTTGCTCAGGTTAGGTTTGCTCAGGTTAGGTTTGCTCAGGTTAGGTTTGCTCAGGTTAGGTTTGCTCAGGTTAGGTTTGCTCAGGTTAGGTTTGCTCAGGTTAGGTTTGCTCAGGTTAGGTTTGCTCAGGTTAGGTTTGCTCAGGTTAGGTTTGCTCAGGTTAGGTTTGCTCAGGTTAGGTTTGCTCAGGTTAGGTTTGCTCAGGTTAGGTTTGCTCAGGTTAGGTTTGCTCAGGTTAGGTTTGCTCAGGTTAGGTTTGCTCAGGTTAGGTTTGCTCAGGTTAGGTTTGCTCAGGTTAGGTTTGCTCAGGTTAGGTTTGCTCAGGTTAGGTTTGCTCAGGTTAGGTTTGCTCAGGTTAGGTTTGCTCAGGTTAGGTTTGCTCAGGTTAGGTTTGCTCAGGTTAGGTTTGCTCAGGTTAGGTTTGCTCAGGTTAGGTTTGCTCAGGTTAGGTTTGCTCAGGTTAGGTTTGCTCAGGTTAGGTTTGCTCAGGTTAGGTTTGCTCAGGTTAGGTTTGCTCAGGTTAGGTTAGGTTAGGTTAGGTTAGGTTAGGTTAGGTTAGGTTCCCGAGGCAGGTGGGTCTGCTATCGGGCGCGTCCCCCAGGTGGTGGATAGGGGAATGCCCCCCTAGATATAGGGGGTACCGGCTTGCCGGCGCGAACCAACCCAAGGTGGGGTGGTCGCATCACTGAGATGTGACCACCGGAGGGCGGCGGGTCAGCTTGACCCGACCGTGTAGTTCGTTCCTCTACGTGTCCCTCTGTTCATCAGAGGGCATAGTGGAGGAGCAAGGGCGGGCTCTACGTGTACTCACCCTACCGTAGAGCAGGCCGGGAAGGAGTTCCTTCCCCGCCACCGCCGGGCGACATAGGTCGTTATCGCCTGGAGTGTCGTTGATCACGTCTAGCGGCTCCAGGCGACCGAGGGCCTTGCCTTTATTGGCCGGGCCAAGACAAGGAAAAGTCAATAAGACCCGACAGCGAAGTCGTAAAAACCTCAGGATACCGGCTGGCCTCCTGAGTATGTAGGCTTATCCGGGCACAGGGGGCTCTACCCGGACGGACGTTTTATTTCCCCCATACTCGTGGGACTAATTATGAATTCACAAAATATAAATAAGAATAAGGGAGGCGGCCCATCGGGCAGCAAAGGGGAGGTGCCAGTTGTTTCGCTGACGCGAGTGCAGCTGCACAACACCATGGCAGGCTCTCGGGCAGAAAGCGAGGGGGAGGACACTGACTGTTCGCTGATGTCAGTGTGCTCACGGTCATCTGCGGCATCGTGCACCTCCAAGACGCGAAAAAGGAAGTCGGCAGCCCTCGGATACGACACGCAGTCGAAGAGGAAGCAGGTAACGGTTGAGGATGAGGAGGACATCCTCAACCCGTTTGTGAAACCTACGACCACAAGATCGAAGGCCAACCTGCCCAAACTGGAGGATCTCACCAAACGGTTGCAAGATCGGCCTACAGCTGATCTTTCATCCCACATCCAGGAGAACCTCCAGACTATCGAGAAGGCGATGGACAAGTCCGGAAACATCCGAGGAAATTATGTCCGTATCATGCGGATTGCGATGCTGGAAGTCCAGGCAGCATCACAGGAAATGTCCCAAAGGGCCTCCGTCGAGCGCCTGGAAGAAGAGAACGCCAAGCTCCGAAATGAGGTCGAGCTTCTCAACAGGGCGATGGGCCTACAAGAAAAGAGACTTGACAGTCTGAAGTCCCAGTTGGAAGCCCACACCTCGGGCCAGGTGGATACTACGGTTCCGGTAGACCAGTGGAAGGCCATGGTAGAAGGCAAGCTTGCCTTCCTCCAGGGACAGATTCGCCCGGAGGGCATAGTACGGCCCCCACTTGGGAAAAAATCAGCTGGTCTCGGTGGCCGTACGCCAGCACTACCGCCGAAAAGTGGTAAGACGGAGCCTACTCCGGTGCAAGCCCCAATTGGAAAGGTGCACAAGCCTACCCCTGGACCATCTGGGGAAGGGCCTAAGCTGCCCGGCGAGAAGGCCAAAAGTAGGAAGGCCCGAGGGTCACCCCCTCAAGAACGTGCGGCCCCTGCCACCACGCGTGAAGTGGAGCCTCCCTATGCGGAACCTGAACAGCTTTGGTCCAAGGTGGTGGGCAGAAAGGTCAAGGCAAAGACCAATGCGGAAGCCAAGAGGGCTTCAGCGAAACTCGAGCCGCCACCGAAACAAGCGGCCAAGAAAATAAAGCCGCCGAGGGAACCGAAAACTGCGGCCGTCACCATGACGATTCCCCAGGGGGCTAAAACCAACATCGCTCAGGTGATGTCGGCAGCCAAAGAGCGGGTCCAACTGGCAGAACTTGGCATCCCAAGTATCCGCCAGAAGAGAGCGATCAACGGAGGCTTGATACTCGAGGTCGCCGGGCCGGATGGCGCCGAAAAGGCGGACAAGCTGGCTCAAAAGCTCCAGGTGGTTTTGGCGGATTTGGAGGTGCGCATAGCGCGCCCCGTAAAGACGGGCGAGTTGAGAGTCTCTGACCTCGACGAGTCCGTCACACAGCGCGAAGTCGCAGTTGCCATCGCTGAGGCTGGTGGTTGCAAAGCCGAGGACGTTCGGGTGGGTGAGATCCATCACTCCTCCAGACGCCTCGGCACAGTCTGGGTTCGCTGCCCTCTCGGCGCGGTCAGCAAGATCGCGACCACTGGGCGGGTGCAAGTGGGCTGGGTGTCTGTTAGGGCGGAGGTACTTGCGGCACGGCCATTACAGTGCTACAGGTGGCTCAGGTCAGGACACACTGGCCTCCAGTGCAAAGAGGCAGCGGAAACAAGCACTTTGTGCTTTAAGTGCGGGCAGGCTGGCCACAAAGTCAGTGACTGCACGGCCTCTGCACCCAATTGCCCGCTTTGTGCGGGCATTGGCCGTCCCGCCGACCATCGGATGGGGAGCAAGAGGTGCACCCCACCCAAGGAGAAGAATGGCAGAGTAGGAAGTAAGCAGGCTTCCCCCTCTGCGAATCCCCAAACGGCCGGTGAGACCTTAGCGTCCCAAACGGGCAGCAATGCCCGGGGAGAGGATATGGAGGCCTAACACTCCTCCCATTACCTAAAGTCCTCCAGACTAATTTGAACCACTGCCGCGGGGCGCATGACCTGCTACTGCAAACCCTCGCGGAGTGGTCGATTGGTCTGGCAGTGATCGCGGAGCCATACGTCGTTCCATCTCACCCTCGCTGGTTCCGGGACGACCTTGGCTCCGTCGCCATCTACTGGGGCGGTGGGGAGGGTGATCCTCCATGCCTCTTTTCACAGGCCGAACCGGGGATCGTGGTGGTGGAGTGGGGGACCATAGTTGTGGTGGGTTGTTACGTCTCTCCCAATGGCAACCTCAACGATTACGAGGCGTACCTAGACCGGGTAGAGGGCGTTATACGTCGATACCTGCCCCGTCCGGTACTTGTCCTGGGCGACCTCAATGCCCGCTCCAGGGTTTGGGGTGACGTCCTCGACAATGCCAAGGGAGAGATGCTTCTCGAGCGGACGGCGGGGCTTGACCTCCGGTTACTGAACCGGGGGTCGTGTTCGACGTGTGTTCGGTGGCAGGGGGAGTCAATCGTGGACCTCACATGGGCGACTCCCTCCGTCGAACGTATGGTGTCTGGCTGGAGGGTGGCGGAGGAAGTGGAAACGTTGTCCGACCACCGTTACATCGTTTTTGATGTGGCCCTCCGCCCTCCGGCCGACGCCAATCACCGAAGCGGCAGCCCCCAGCGACGTTGGGCGCTTACTCGGCTCGACCGCGACATGCTGGTCGCCACGGCACACGTCGCTGATTGGATCCCCACCGAAGACGAGGCCTGGCCCGAGCCGGAAGCTGAGTCGACCTGGTTCCGGGATATCATGACGTCGATCTGTGACGCCTCGATGCCCCGGGTCAGGACGACGAAGAGGCGACCGGTGTACTGGTGGTCGGAGGAGATAGCGCAGCTGCGAGTTTCCACCCTCGCTGCCCGACGCCAGTACCTTAGAGCGAGGAGACGCCGGCGAGCGACCGAAGAGGAGAAGGCGGCAGCCTATGAAACGTACCGGGACTCGTCTAAGTCACTTCGGGCTGCTATAGCGGATGCCAAGTCCCGGGCGTGGAACGAACTCCTCGAAGGCCTCGACAGAGACCCTTGGGGCCGGCCATATAAAATGGTGCTGGGGAAGCTGCGCCCATGGGTCCCTCCCCTAACGGAGACCCTAGAACCCGAATTCGTGCGAGGAGTGGTGGAAACACTCTTCCCACGGATCGGAGGGGGTGACGTTAGGCAGGAGGAGCCGCCGCCTCCGGCATGGACTGACGACCTTTCGGTCACGACGGAGGAGCTCAAATGGGCAGTGAAGCGCCTCGCCGCGCGAAACACCGCACCAGGTCCCGACGGAATTCCGGGTCGGGCCTGGGTGTTAGCTCTGGCTGTGCTGGGCGAAAGGCTGAGGCGCCTGTTCAGCAGCTGCCTTCGTTGTGGCCACTTTCCCACGCAGTGGAAAACGGCGAGGCTGGTCCTCATAAAGAAGGAAGGGAGACCCGCGGACTCCCCCTCTGCGTACCGACCCATCTGCCTGCTGGACGAGGTGGGCAAGCTCTTCGAGCGGATTATTGCCTCCCGTATCGGCAGGCACTTATCCAGCGATGGCCCGGACCTGTCAGACAGCCAGTTTGGCTTCCGTCAGGGTCGCTCGACAGTGGACGCGATTATTCGCGTCCGAGAGCTGTCCGAGCAGGCAACATCCCAGGGCAGAGTAGTGTTGGCTGTCAGTCTTGACATAGTCAATGCTTTCAACTCTCTGCCTTGGAGGGCGATCAGGGAGGCCCTGGTGTACCACCGTCTGCCTCCCTACCTGCGCGACGTTGTCGGAGCGTACCTGTCTGATAGGGGCATACGCTACATGGGTCGGTACGGAAGTACCGAGCAGGGGGATGTCGTGTGCGGGGTTCCACAGGGGTCGGTGTTAGGCCCTCTCCTGTGGAATCTCGCGTACGACGCTGTTCTAAGGACGGCACTCCCCAACGGCGTCAGTGTCGTTTGCTATGCAGACGACACTCTAGTTCTGGCAGAAGGGGAGTCCTTCGAAAGGACCGTAGAGCTCGCCGAGCTCGGGGTGGCACGCGTTGTGGAGAAGATCCACGAGCTGGGGCTTCGGATAGCGCCTCATAAGACCGAGGCGCTATGGTTCCACAAACGCAGGGGAGCGATACCTCCCAGCTTGACGGTGCGAGTAGGTGACGCAGAGGTCCAGGTCGGCCGTCATATAAAGTACCTGGGCCTCATTATAGACAGTCGCTGGAGCTTTGAGGAGCACATCGACCGCCTGGTCCCCCGAATACAAAGGGTAGCGGGTGCTATGCACAGACTGCTGCCCAACCTCGGGGGACCGTGGGAGGGAGTCCGCCGCCTCTACGCAGGAGTCGTGCGATCCATTGCGCTCTATGGGGCGCCCGTATGGTCGAAGAGACTATCGGGCGTCCGGCGTCTCGCGGCCAAACTGAACGCCGCGCAGCGTCAAATCGCAATTCGGGTCGCACGCGGATACCGGACAATATCGTACGAGGCGGCGAATATCCTGGCGCGGTTCCCGCCCCTGGATATCCTGGCGGATATGGACGCGAGGGTCTACGACCGGATTCGTGTCCTACGTCAGAGAGGCGGGACCGTACCCGAGAGGGCGGTCGCAGAGCTCCGGAGGAAGGCTCGACGACGTGCGCTTAACTGCTGGCGTGAGCGGCTCCATGAGCCGCGAAGTACACGGCAGCGCGTCGTCGGAGCGATACTTCCCTGCTTCCAGGCCTGGCTGGACCGGGAAGGCCGAGGCGTCACCTACCGTCTTACTCAGGTGCTCACCGGACACGGCTGTTTCGGTGACTATCTGAACAGGATCGGGAGGGAGACTACAGTGCAGTGTCACCACTGCGGAGGCGATCAGGACTCTGCACAGCACACGCTCGAGGAGTGCCCAGCGTGGCATTCCGAGCGGCAAGTCCTGGTCGAACACACTGGAGAAGACCTCTCCCCACCGGCCCTAGTAGCGGCGATGTTGGGGAGCCGGGCGGCATGGGACGCCGCGGTCGCCTTCTGCGAGACCGTCATGGAGCAGAAGGAGAGCGCAGAGCGAGACCGCGAGCGGGCAAATCCCGCCCGAAGACGGAGACGCCGGGGACGTCAAGTTGGCCCCCCGATGCGTCACAACAACGCCCCGGGATAAGGGCGCCCAGGGTCGCGGACGGTCGGAGAAGGGGCTCAGGCCGTCCATTTCCAAGCGACCCCTGGAAGGCAGCGGTAGTACGGCGTAGTCCCGTCCCGCTGCAGCGCAGAAACGCTGCGGGAGTGTTGGCCCGGCATTATTGCCGAGCCGGGAGAGCCTTGGCGAAGCGCTAGGAGGGCCGTGGACGCACATTGCTTCCCCATAGCCCTTCGACATGCGCTTAGGAGACTACCGGGGGGGTTTTAGTGGGTAAAAATCCCACATAACCCGACTCCTCCCCTAAGGAGCCGGGTATCTTTTCGAAGATTTCCCCCTCGACAACAAAAAAAAAAAAAAAAAAAAAAAAAAAAAAAAAAAAAAAAAAAAAAGGTTAGGTTAGGTTAGGTTAGGTTAGGTTAGGTTAGGTTAGGTTAGGTTAGGTTCCCGTGGCAGGTCCCGTGGCAGGTGGGTCTGCTATCGGGCGCGTCCCCAGGTGGTGGATAGGGGAATGCCCCCCAGATATGGGGGGTACCGGCTTGCCGGCGCGAACCAACCCAAGGTGGGGTGGTTGCATCACTGAGATGTAACCACCGGAGGGCGGCGGGTCAGCTTGACCCGACGTGTAGTTCGTTCCTCCGCGTGTCCCTCTGTTCATCAGAGGGCACAGTGGAGGGGCAAGGGCGGGCTCTGCGTGTACTCACACTACCGTAGAGCAGGCCGGGAAGGAGTTCCTTCCCCGCCACCGTCGGACGACGTAGATCGTTATCGCCTGGGGTGTCGTTGATCATGTCTAGCGGCTCCAGGCGACCGATGGCCTTGCCTTCATTGGCCGGGCCGAGACAAGGAAAAGTCAATAAGACCCGACAGTAAAGTCGTTAAAACCGCTGGGGCACCTGGGCCAACCCTGGTGTGCCCGTAAGTCCTTCCCCCACTGGAATGGGCGTTACCCAGTGGGTGATTTGTAGATCGACCCATAATCGTGGGAATAGTTATGAAAAAATCATTTAAAAGTAGCTCCGTGGACCCGGTAACGGGTGATTTGGTGAGTCGGGAGGGTCGTGGTGATCCTGACTCGGAGATTGACTCAGACGACTCGTCTTTGATGTCGGTTACGTCTGAGACATCCCTGAAGCGACCGTATGACGAGCTGGCTGACCACTCAATGGGTCAGCCTGCTCCTAAGATTGGTACGGCCAGGAGGGGGAGGGGTCGCCCCCCAACTACTGGCCAATATGTTGGCCTCGCAAGGGCAAAGGAGGCGCTGAACGCCGCCAAGCGTGAGGAGATTAGGCTCCAAGCGGAGGCGGAATACGCGGAGGAGCTTCGCTTGGCGGAGTTGGAGGTCTCTCGCCTCTCCGAGTCAAGTGTGACGGAGGACGAGAGGCCTCCAGCAGAGGTGGGTTTGGTGCCCCGCATTGTTGCCAATGTGGGCATCATAAAGACTGTGGCCGTCAGGTGCAAAAATCTGAAGGGCACCGATGTGAAGGCCCTGAAAAACGCGGCGGACGCGATCGCTCAGGCTGTGGAGCAGCTGAGCAGGCGCTCTACCTCCGAGGAGACGGAGAGACTGCAGGCGGACAATACCCGTCTGCAGTCTGAGGTGGCCGCGCTCCGTAAAGATGTGGCGGAGTTGCGCTCTCGGGTGGCTCAGCCGCCCCCAGTGCCGATCGACGAACTGACGCGCTCCATCATGGTCCAGGTCGGGACCATGGTGAGCGCGCGGTTCGACGCGTTGGAGGGGAGACTGCTTCCCGAGGAGCGCATCCGCCCTCCTCTCGCGCACGACACACCCCGAGCTGAGGCCCCGGCTAGTCCTGGTCCTCAACCGGGCCCTGCCCCTAAACCCCTTAAGGGGAAACGAGTAGGAATAGAAAAGGGGCAGAAGAAGAGTGGGAAGCCGGCCAAAGAAGGCCCAAAACCCTCTGTGCCGCCTCGCGCAGAACAGGCTCTGGAGCCACGTCAGTCCCAGTCCTCACAGGCAGAATGGACTGACGTGGGGAAGAGGGGGAAGCCGAAGGCGGGGACAAAGTCTCCGCCCAAGGTCCAACCTAAAAAGAGGGAGCCTAAGTTGCGCCCCCCTCAGTCGTCAGCTGTGACACTAACGTTGCAGCCAGACGCTGAGAAGCGGGGCGTAACTTACGCCAATGTGTTGCGCGAGGCGTCACAGCGGATTAAGCTGGCTGACCTCGGCATTGCCGCCCTGCAGTTCAGGGTGGGAGTGTCGGGGCAGCGAATTTTGGAGGTGCCGGGCACAGAGTCCGGCGAGAAGGCTGATGCCCTGGCCGATAAGATAAGACAGGTCATCGGAGATGAGGCCATCCGAGTCGGCCGACCCACGAAGTGTGCAGAGATGCGCATTTCGGGGCTGGACGACTCGGTGACCCCCGAGGAATTAATCGCGGCGGTCTCCCGGGTTGGTGGATGCCCAACGGCATCCATCAAGGCGGGAGATGTGCGCCGCGACGTATCAAGTAGAGGCACAGCTTGGGTGCGCTGCCCGGTGGCAGTCGCCAAAAAGGCCTCGGAGGGGGGACGGCTGGCCGTCGGTTGGTCCTCGGCGCAGGTAAAAATCCTGTCGCCGAGGCCAATGAGGTGCTACCGGTGCCTCCTTCCGGGGCACGTTCGGGCGAATTGTAAGTCGGAGGTAGACCGCAGTGGTCTTTGTTACCGCTGCGGTCAGGCCGGCCATCTGGCCGGTCAATGCACTCTGCCGCCGCTTTGCGTCGTTTGCAAGGCGGCGGGGAAGCCCTCCGAGCATTGTGGTGGGAGCGCTGCCTGCGTGGTGGCGCACCCTCCGAAGAAGAAGGCGAAGCCTGCGACTGCGGCAAAGCCACAGTCGCAGACTCCCCCTTAGAGCCATGGGCGTCGGACTTGGGGAAGTCCGGCGTCCAGTTTTCAGGGCTCGAGTTGGCGTGACGTGTGTTCCCGCGCGCCACTCACACGTGTAGTTTAGGGGAGGAAGCGCTCCAGTCCTCCCCTTCCAAGAGGCTTTGCCTTGTGCCCTCGCCGCCGGGGAGCGGCCGAATACGTAATGTGGTCCCGCTACCCCGGCACTCAGGCGATGAGGTGGAACACGGTGGGGTTTTAGCCGGTAGGAGTCCGGCATAACCCGTCGTCGTCCCCAAGGCGACGGGTATCCATGAGGATTTCCCCACCTAAAAAAAAAAAAAAAGGTTCCCGTGGCAGGTGGGTCTGCTATCGGGCGCGTCCCCAGGTGGTGGATAGGGGAATGCCCCCCAGATATGGGGGGTACCGGCTTGCCGGCGCGAACCAACCCAAGGTGGGGTGGTTGCATCACTGAGATGTAACCACCGGAGGGCGGCGGGTCAGCTTGACCCGACGTGTAGTTCGTTCCTCCGCGTGTCCCTCTGTTCATCAGAGGGCACAGTGGAGGGGCAAGGGCGGGCTCTGCGTGTACTCACACTACCGTAGAGCAGGCCGGGAAGGAGTTCCTTCCCCGCCACCGCCGGACGACGTAGATCGTTATCGCCTGGGGTGTCGTTGATCATGTCTAGCGGCTCCAGGCGACCGATGGCCTTGCCTTCATTGGCCGGGCCGAGACAAGGAAAAGTCAATAAGACCCGACAGTAAAGTCGTTAAAACCGCTGGGGCACCTGGGCCAACCCCGGTGTGTCCGTAAGTCCTTCCCCCACTGGAATGGGCGTTACCCAGTGGGTGATGTGTAGGTCGACCCATAATCGTGGGAATAATCATGAAAAAATCTTCTTTTAAATGTAGTTCTGTGGACCCGGTAACGGGTGATTGTTTGGTGAGTCGGGAGGGTCGTGGTGATCCTGACTCGGAGATTGACTCAGACGACTCGTCTTTGATGTCGGTTACGTCTGAGACATCTCTGAAGCGACCTTATGATGAGCTGGCTGACCACTCAATGGGTCAGCCTGCTCCAAAGATTGGAACGGCCAGGAGGGGGAGGGGTCGCCCCCCAACTACTGGCCAATATGTTGGCCTAGCAAGGGCAAAGGAGGCGCTGAACGCCGCCAAGCGTGAGGAGATTAGGCTCCAAGCGGAGGCGCAGTTCGCAGAGGAGCTTCGCTTGGCGGAGTTGGAGGTCTCTCGCCTCTCCGAGTCAAGTGTGACGGAGGACGAGAGGTCTCCAGCTGAGGTGGGTTTGGTGCCCCGCATTGTTGCCAATGTGGGTGTTATAAAGACTGTGGCCGTCAGGTGCAAAAACCTGAAGGGCACTGATGTAAAGGCCCTGAAAAACGCGGCGGACGCGATCGCTCAGGCTGTGGAGCAGCTGAGCAAGCGCTCCACGTCTGATGAAACGGAGAGACTGCAGGCGGACAATACCCGTCTGCAGTCTGAGGTGGCTGCGCTCCGCAAAGATGTGGCGGAGTTGCGCTCTCGGGTGGCTCAGCCGCCCCCAGTGCCGATCGACGAACTGACGCGCTCCATCATGGTCCAGGTCGGGACCATGGTGAGCGCGCGGTTCGACGCGTTGGAGGGGAGACTGCTTCCCGAGGAGCGCATCCGCCCTCCTCTCGCGCACGACACACCCCGAGCTGAGGCCCCGGCTAGGCCTGGTCCTCAACCGGGCCCTGCCCCTAAACCCCTTAAGGGGAAACGAGGAGGAGGTGAAAAGGGGCAGAAGAGCGGGAAGCAGGCCAAAGAAGGGCCAAAACCCTCTGTGCCGCCTCGCGCAGAACAGGCTCTGGAGCCACGTCAGTCCCAGTCCTCACAGGCAGAATGGACTGACGTGGGGAAGAAGGGGAAGCCGAAGGCGGGGACAAAGTCTCCGCCCAAGGTCCAACCTAAAAAGAGGGAGCCTAAGTTGCGCCCCCCTCAGTCGTCAGCTGTGACATTAACGTTGCAGCCAGACGCTGAGAAGCGGGGCGTAACTTACGCCAATGTGTTGCGCGAGGCGTCACAGAGTATAAAGCTGGCTGACCTCGGCATTACCGCCCTGCAGTTCAGGGTGGGAGTGTCGGGGCAGCGAATTTTGGAGGTGCCGGGCACAGATTCCGGCGAGAAGGCTGATGCCCTGGCCGAAAAGATAAGGCAGGTCATCGGAGATGAGGGCATCCGAGTCGGCCGACCCACGAAGTGTGCAGAGATGCGCATTTCGGGGCTGGACGACTCGGTGACGCCCGAGGAATTGATCGCGGCGGTCTCCCGGGTTGGTGGATGCCCAACGGCATCCATCAAGGCGGGAGATGTGCGCCGCGACGTAGCAAGCAGAGGCACGGCTTGGGTGCGCTGTCCGGTGGCAGTGGCCAAAAAGGCCTCGGAGGGGGGACGGCTGGCCGTCGGTTGGTCCTCGGCGCAGGTAAAAATCCTGTCGCCGAGGCCAATGAGGTGTTACCGGTGCCTCCTTCCGGGGCACGTTAGGGCGAGGTGCACGTCGGAGGTGGACCGCAGTGGTCTCTGTTACCGCTGCGGTCAGGCCGGCCATCTGGCCGGTCAATGCACTTTGCCGCCGCTTTGCGTCGTCTGCAAGGCGGTGGGGAAGCCCTCCGACCACTGCGGTGGGAGCGCTGCCTGCGTGGTGGCGCACCCAAAAAAGAAGGAGGGGAAGCCTGCGACTGCGGCAAAGCCACAGTCGCAGACTCCCCCTTAGAGCCATGGGCGTCGGACTTGGGGAAGTCTGGCGTCCAGTTTTCAGGGCTCGAGTTGGCGTGACGTGTGTTCCCGCGCGCCACTCACACGCGTAGTTTAGGGGAGGAATCGCTCCAGTCCTCCCCTCCCAAGAGGCTTGGCCTTGTGCCTTCGCTGTCGGGGAGCGGCCGAATACGTAATGTGGTCCCGCTACCCCGGCACTCAGGCGATGAGGTGGAACACGGTGGGGTTTTAGCCGGTAGGAGTCCGGCATAACCCGTCGTCGTCCCCAAGGCGACGGGTATCCATGAGGATTTCCCCACCTAAAAAAAAAAAAAAAAAAAAAAAAAAAAAAAAAAAAAAAAAAAAAAAAAAAGGTTAGGTTAGGTTAGGTTGGGGTGCTAAGGTCGGGTAACCTCCACGAAAGCTTGCCACTCCCAGTCCCTCTGGATACGTCCGCAGGGAACGGGAGCTGGTGGAGCAGGTGCATCCCGGTAGATGTGCAGTGACTTCTCCAAAGTGGGTTCTTGCTGCTCATCGACTAATGACCCGACACGGGGTACGTTTCTCCACGTGTCCCTCTGCTTCTCAGAGGGCACAGTGGAGGAGCAGGGGCGGGCTCTGCGTGTACTTACCCTACCGCAGAGCGGGCGGGGAAGGTCCCTGCCACCGCCGGGGGGGAGATCGTTATCGTCTGGAGTGTCGTTGTTATGTCTAGCGGCTCCAGGCGACCGATGGCCTTGCCTTCATTGGCCGGGCCAAGACAAGGACATGTCAATAAAAACCCGACAAGGAAAAGTCGTAAAAACCCCGGGGTACCTGGGCCACTCCGTGTATCCCCCCAAGTCCCTTACCGCTGGGATGGGCGTCACCCAGCGGTGGACCCCCGTAGGTCGTCCCATTCTCGTGGGTACAGTAATGGATCATTCTAAAACTAAATCTTCAGCTGTGGCAGCAGCTAAATCTGCTAAAGGTGTTTCACCCGTAGTTACTTCTGCTTCGGCAGGCTCTTTTGCCAGAGGGGGCACTAAACCCGTAGTTTCTTCTGCTTCGGCAGGCACTTCTGCCAGAGGGGGCATTAAACCCGTAGTTTTCGCTTCGGCGAGTAGTTGTTCTTCTGCTTCGGCAGGTGCCAGGGGTGGCAGTAAAACACCCGCCTCTTCTGCTCCGGCGGTTAGGCGTAGTCTGGTCTTCGCGGAGTCGGTGTCTGACACTGATTGTGATGTCGAGTCGGTGTCGTCGTGTTCGGAGACTGCTCAGAAACGGCGACTTGAGGTTGATCTGGGGGATTTCTCTTCGTCCCAACCTAAGGCGAAGATTCCAACGGCCAAAAGAGGGAGAGGCCGATCTTCTGTTGGTCGGGTTGCCTCGGAAATGGAAGAGGAGGAGGAGGAGGACGAGGAGGTGGAAGAGGAGGAGTCCGATTCAGACGAGGTCATGAAGGTGCTGATGGCTCGCATGATGGCCGGATACCGGGGTCCGCGTAGTCCGGAAGTCCCAAAAGCTGCGAAGAGGGGGAGGGGCCGTCCCCCCACCACTGGTGAATACGTCGGTCTGGCCAAGGCTAAGGAGGATCTGAACGCCGCCAAGCGTGAAGAGCTTAAGCTCCGAGCGGAGGCGGAATACGCGGAGGAGCTTCGCTTGGCGGAGTTGGAGGCCTCACGCCTCTCCGCGTCGAACGTGACGGGGGGCGAGACCCCTCCAGCTGAGTTGGGATTGGTGCCCCGCATTTCGGCTAATGTGGGAGTTATTAAGACCGTGGCCGGCAGGTGTAAAAACCTAAAGGGCACGGATGTAAAGGCTCTCAAAAATGCGGCGGATGCGATAGCGGACTCGGTGGAGCTTCTCGCTAAGCGCTCTACGAATGAGGAGACAGCCAGACTGCAAGCGGACAATACCCGCCTGCAGTCTGAGCTGGATCAGCTCCGCAAGGAGGTGGCGGAATTGCGCTCTCGGGTGGCTATGCCTCCCCCATTGCCGATCGACGAACTGACGCGCTCCATCATGGTCCAGGTCGGGACCATGATGAGCGCGCGGTTCGACGCGTTGGAGGGGAGGCTGCTCCCCGAGGAGCGCGTGCGCCCTCCTTTGGTGCATGACGAGCCGCAAGTGGAGGAACCGGCTAGCCCTGGTCCGCAACCGGGCCCTGCTCCCAAGCCCCGTAAGGGGAAACGAGGTGGGAATAATCAGGAGGAGACGGGCAGTAAAAGGGCAAAACCCTCTTTGCCGCCTCGCGCAGAACCGGAGACTCTGGAGCCACGTCAGTCCCAGTCCTCTGGTGTTCCAGAGGCAGAATGGACTGACGTGGGGAAGAAGGGGAGGAAGCCGAAGGCGGGGACAAAGTCCCCTCCTGAGGCCCAAACCAAGAAGAGGGGGCCTAAGTTGCGCCTCCCACAGACTTCGGCTGTGACATTAACGTTGCAGCCCGACGCTGAAAAGGGGGGCGTAACTTACGCCAATGTGTTGCGCGAGGCGACAAAGAAAATCAAGTTGGCTGACCTCGGCATACCTGCCGTACAGTTTAGGGTGGGTGTGTCGGGTCAGAGGATCCTAGAGCTGCCGGGAGCTGAGTCCGGCGTGAAGGCCGATGCCTTGGCGGAAAAGCTGAGAGAGGTGTTCGGAGAAGAAGTCATCCGGGTCGGCCGACCCACGAAGTGTGCAGAGATGCGCATTTCGGGGTTGGACGACTCGGTGACTTCCGAGGAGGTGGCCGCGGAGATCTCCCGGGTTGGTGGATGCCCAACGGCATCCATCAAGGCGGGAGATGTGCGCCGCGACGTAACGAACAGAGGCACGGCCTGGGTGCGTTGCCCGGTGGCAGCGGCCAAAAAGGCCTCGGAGGGGGGACGGCTGGCCGTCGGTTGGTCCTCGGCGCAGGTAAAAATCCTGTCGCCGAGGCCAATGAGGTGTTACCGGTGCCTCCTTCCGGGGCACGTTAGGGCGAGGTGCACGTCGGAGGTGGACCGCAGTGGTCTCTGTTACCGCTGCGGTCAGGCCGGCCATCTGGCCGGTCAATGCACTTTGCCGCCGCTTTGCGTCGTTTGCAAGGCGGCGGGGAAGCCCTCCGACCACTGCGGTGGGAGCGCTGCCTGCGTGGTGGCGCACCCAAAAAAGAAGGAGGGGAAGCCTGCGACTGCGGCAAAGCCGCAGACGCAGGCTCCCCCTTAGAGCCATGGGCGTCGGACTTGGGGAAGTCCGGCGTCCAGTTCTCAGGGCTCGAGTTGGCGTGACGTGTGTTCCCGCGCGCCACTCACACGCGTAGTTTAGGGGAGGAATCGCTCCAGTCCTCCCCTCCCAAGAGGCTTGGCCTTGTGCCATCGCTGCCGGGGAGCGGCCGAATACTTAACGTGGTCCCGCTACCCCGGCACTCAGGCGATGAGGTGGAACACGGTGGGGTTTTAGCCGGTAGGAGTCCGGCATAACCCGTCGTCGTCCCCAAGGCGACGGGTATCCATGAGGATTTCCCCACCTAAAAAAAAAAAAAAAAAAAAAAAAGGTTAGGTTAGGTTAGGTTCCCGTGGCAGGTGGGTCTGCTATCGGGCGCGTCCCCAGGTGGTGGATAGGGGAATGCCCCCCAGATATGGGGGGTACCGGCTTGCCGGCGCGAACCAACCCAAGGTGGGGTGGTTGCATCACGGAGATGTAACCACCGGAGGGCGGCGGGTCAGCTTGACCCGACGTGTAGTTCGTTCCTCCGCGTGTCCCTCTGTTCATCAGAGGGCACAGTGGAGGGGCAAGGGCGGGCTCTGCGTGTACTCACACTACCGTAGAGCAGGTCGGGAAGGAGTTCCTTCCCTGCCACCGCCGGGGGGGGATATCGTTATCGCCTGGAGTGTCGTTGATCATGTCTAGCGGCTCCAGGCGACCGATGGCCTTGCCTTCATTGGCCGGGCCGAGACAAGGAAAAGTCAATAAGACCCGACAGTAAAGTCGTTAAAACCGCTGGGGCACCTGGGCCAACCCCGGTGTGTCCGTAAGTCCTTCCCCCACTGGAATGGGCGTTACCCAGTGGGTGATGTGTAGGTCGTCCCATAATCGTGGGTACAGAATGGAAACTTCTACAAACAAAAATTCATCTGCTTCGGCAGGCTCTTCTGCCAGGGGTGGCACTAAATCACCCATACCTTCCTCTTCGGCGGTAAGGCGTAGTTTGCGTAGTGGCACATCGCCAGTCTTCCCGGCTTCGGTCGGTCGTTCCAAAAGGAACCAGGAGTGGGATGGTGAGTCCGAGGTTGACTCTGATGACGAGTCAGGACTCGAATCGGTGTCGTCGCAGTCGGAGGGAACTCTGAAGCGGCGGCTAGAGGAGTTTGAGTCTTTTCCGAAAACCGGAGTGGCCAAGAGGGGAAGGGGTCGTCCCCCGACCACCGGCCAGTATGTAGGTCTGGCCAGGGCCAAAGAGGCGTTGAACGCCGCCAAGCGCGAGGAACTTAGGCTCCAAGCGGAGGCGGAGCTCGCTGAGGAGATTCGCTTGGCGGAGCTGGAGGTCTCTCGTCTCTCCGAGACAAGTCTGACGGGGGACGAGAACCCTCCAGCGGAAGTAGGTTTAGTGCCCCGCATTGCGGCTAGTGTGGGCATTATTAAAACCGTGGCCGTCAGGAGTAAGAACCTGAAGGGCACGGACGTGAAGGCCCTTAAAAACGCGGCGGACGCGATTGCTCAAGCGGTGGAGCAACTGAGCAAGCGCTCCACGTCTGACGAAACGGAGAGACTGCAGGCGGACAATACCCGTCTGCAGTCTGAGTTGGCCGCGCTCCGTAAGGATGTGGCGGAGTTGCGCTCTCGGGTGGCTCAGCCGCCCCCAGTGCCGATCGACGAACTGACGCGCTCCATCATGGTCCAGGTCGGGACCATGGTGAGCGCGCGGTTCGACGCGTTGGAGGGGAGACTGCTTCCCGAGGAGCGCATCCGCCCTCCTCTCGCGCACGACACACCCCGAGTTGAGGCCCCGGCTAGCCCTGGTCCTCAACCAGGCCCTGCCCCCAAACCCCTTAAGGGGAAACGAGTAGGAGTAGAAAAGGGGCAGAAGAGTGGGAAGCGGGCCAAAGAAGGGCCAAAACCCTCTGTGCCGCCTCGCGCAGAACAGGCTCTGGAGCCACGTCAGTCCCAGTCCTCACAGGCAGAATGGACTGACGTGGGGAAGAAGGGGAAGCCGAAGGCGGGGACAAAGTCTCCGCCCAAGGTCCAACCTAAGAAGAGGGAGCCTAAGTTGCGCCCCCCTCAGTCGTCAGCTGTGACATTAACGTTGCAGCCAGACGCTGAGAAGCGGGGCGTAACTTACGCCAATGTGTTGCGCGAGGCGTCGCAGCGGATTAAGCTGGCTGACCTCGGCATTGCCGCCCTGCAGTTCAGGGTGGGAGTGTCGGGGCAGCGAATCTTGGAGGTGCCGGGCACAGATTCCGGCGAGAAGGCTGATGCCCTGGCCGAAAAGATCAGGCAGGTGATCGGAGATGAGGCCATCCGAGTCGGCCGACCCACGAAGTGTGCAGAGATGCGCATTTCGGGGCTGGACGACTCGGTGACGCCCGAGGAATTGATCGCGGCGGTCTCCCGGGTTGGTGGATGCCCAACGGCATCCATCAGGGCGGGAGATGTGCGCCGCGACGTAGCAAGCAGAGGCACGGCTTGGGTGCGCTGTCCGGTGGCAGTGGCCAAAAAGGCCTCGGAGGGGGGACGGCTGGCCGTCGGTTGGTCCTCGGCGCAGGTAAAAATCCTGTCGCCGAGGCCAATGAGGTGTTACCGGTGCCTCCTTCCGGGGCACGTTAGGGCGAGGTGCACGTCGGAAGTGGACCGCAGTGGTCTCTGTTACCGCTGCGGTCAGGCCGGCCATCTGGCCGGTCAATGCACTTTGCCGCCGCTTTGCGTCGTCTGCAAGGCGGTGGGGAAGCCCTCCGACCACTGCGGTGGGAGCGCTGCCTGCGTGGTGGCGCACCCAAAAAAGAAGGAGGGGAAGCCTGCGACTGCGGCAAAGCCACAGTCGCAGACTCCCCCTTAGAGCCATGGGCGTCGGACTTGGGGAAGTCCGGCGTCCAGTTCTCAGGGCTCGAGTTGGCGTGACGTGTGTTCCCGCGCGCCACTCACACGCGTAGTTTAGGGGAGGAATCGCTCCAGTCCTCCCCTCCCAAGAGGCTTGGCCTTGTGCCTTCGCTGTCGGGGAGCGGCCGAATACGTAATGTGGTCCCGCTACCCCGGCACTCAGGCGATGAGGTGGAACACGGTGGGGTTTTAGCCGGTAGGAGTCCGGCATAACCCGTCGTCGTCCCCAAGGCGACGGGTATCCAAGAGGATTTCCCCACCTAAAAAAAAAAAAAAAAAAAAAAAAGGTTAGGTTAGGTTAGGTTAGGTTCCCGTGGCAGGTGGGTCTGCTATCGGGCGCGTCCCCAGGTGGTGGATAGGGGAATGCCCCCCAGATATGGGGGGTACCGGCTTGCCGGCGCGAACCAACCCAAGGTGGGGTGGTTGCATCACTGAGATGTAACCACCGGAGGGCGGCGGGTCAGCTTGACCCGACGTGTAGTTCGTTCCTCCGCGTGTCCCTCTGTTCATCAGAGGGCACAGTGGAGGGGCAAGGGCGGGCTCTGCGTGTACTCACATTACCGTAGAGCAGGCCGGGAAGGAGTTCCTTCCCCGCCACCGCCGGACGACGTAGATCGTTATCGCCTGGGGTGTCGTTGATCATGTCTAGCGGCTCCAGGCGACCGATGGCCTTGCCTTCATTGGCCGGGCCGAGACAAGGAAAAGTCAATAAGACCCGACAGTAAAGTCGTTAAAACCGCTGGGGCACCTGGGCCAACCCCGGTGTGCCCGTAAGTCCTTCCCCCACTGGAATGGGCGTTACCCAGTGGGGGATGTGTAGATCGACCCATAATCGTGGGAATAAATATGAAAAAATCATTTAAAAGTAGTTCTGTGGACCCGGTAACGGGTGATTGTTTGGTGAGTCGGGAGGGTCGTGGTGATCCTGACTCGGAGATTGACTCCGACGATTCTTCGTTAATGTCGGTTACATCGGAAACTTCATTGAAGCGACCTTATGATGAGCTGGCTGACCACTCAATGGGTCAGCCTGCTCCAAAGATTGGAACGGCCAGGAGGGGGAGGGGTCGCCCTCCAACTACTGGCCAATATGTTGGCCTCGCAAGGGCAAAGGAGGCGCTGAACGCCGCCAAGCGTGAGGAGATTAGGCTCCAAGCGGAGGCGGAATACGCGGAGGAGCTTCGCTTGGCGGAGTTGGAGGTCTCTCGCCTCTCCGAGTCAAGTGTGACGGAGGACGAGAGGCCTCCAGCTGAGGTGGGTTTGGTGCCCCGCATTGTTGCCAATGTGGGTATCATAAAGACCGTGGCCGTCAGGTGTAAAAACCTGAAGGGCACGGATGTGAAGGCCCTGAAAAACGCGGCGGACGCGATTGCTCAGGCTGTGGAGCAGCTGAGCAAGCGCTCCACGTCCGATGAAACGGAGAGACTGCAGGCGGACAATACCCGTCTGCAGTCTGAGTTGGCCGCGCTCCGTAAGGATGTGGCGGAGTTGCGCTCTCGGGTGGCTCAGCCGCCCCCAGTGCCGATCGACGAACTGACGCGCTCCATCATGGTCCAGGTCGGGACCATGGTGAGCGCGCGGTTCGACGCGTTGGAGGGGAGACTGCTTCCCGAGGAGCGCATCCGCCCTCCTCTCGCGCACGACACACCCCGTGCTGAGGCCCCGGCTAGTCCTGGTCCTCAACCGGGCCCTGCCCCTAAACCCCCTAAGGGGAAACGAGGAGGAAGTGGAAAGGGGCAGAAGCGGGCCAAAGAAGGGCCTAAACCCTCTGTGCCGCCTCGCGCAGATGAGACTCCGGAGCCACGTCAGTCCCAGTCCTCACAGGCAGAATGGACTGACGTGGGGAAGAAGGGGAAGCCGAAGGCGGGGACAAAGTCTCCGCCCAAGGTCCAACCCAAGAAGAGGGAGCCTAAGTTGCGCCCCCCTCAGTCGTCAGCTGTGACACTAACGTTGCAGCCAGACGCTGAGAAGCGGGGCGTAACTTACGCCAATGTGTTGCGCGAGGCGTCACAGCGGATTAAGCTGGCTGACCTCGGCATTGCCGCCCTGCAGTTCAGGGTGGGAGTGTCGGGGCAGCGAATTTTGGAGGTGCCGGGCACAGAGTCGGGCGAGAAGGCTGATGCCCTGGCCGAAAAGATCAGGCAGGTGATCGGAGATGAGGCCATCCGAGTCGGCCGACCCACGAAGTGTGCAGAGATGCGCATTTCGGGGCTGGACGACTCGGTGACGCCAGAGGAATTAATCGCGGCGGTCTCCCGGGTTGGTGGATGCCCAACGGCATCCATCAAGGCGGGAGATGTGCGCCGCGACGTATCAAGTAGAGGTTCAGCTTGGGTGCGCTGCCCGGTGGCAGTGGCCAAAAAGGCCTCGGAGGGGGGACGGCTGGCCGTCGGTTGGTCCTCGGCGCAGGTAAAAATCCTGTCGCCGAGGCCAATGAGGTGCTACCGGTGCCTCCTTCCGGGGCACGTTAGGGCGAATTGTAAGTCGGAGGTAGACCGCAGTGGTCTTTGTTACCGCTGCGGTCAGGCCGGCCATCTGGCCGGTCAATGCTCTCTGCCGCCGCTTTGCGTCGTTTGCAAGGCGGCGGGGAAGCCCTCCGACCATTGTGGTGGGAGCGCTGCCTGCGTGGTGGCGCACCCTCCGAAGAAGAAGGTGAAGCCTGCGACTGCGGCAAAGCCTCAGTCGCAGACTCCTCCTTAGAGCCATGGGCGTCGGACTTGGGGAAGTCCGGCGTCCAGTTTTCAGGGCTCGAGTTGGCGTGACGTGTGTTCCCGCGCGCCACTCACACGTGTAGTTTAGGGGAGGAAGCGCTCCAGTCCTCCCCTTCCAAGAGGCTTGGCCTTGTGCCCTCGCCGCCGGGGAGCGGCCGAATACGTAATGTGGTCCCGCTACCCCGGCACTCAGGCGATGAGGTGGAACACGGTGGGGTTTTAGCCGGTAGGAGTCCGGCATAACCCGTCGTCGTCCCCAAGGCGACGGGTATCCATGAGGATTTCCCCACCTAAAAAAAAAAAAAAAAAAAAAAAAAGGTTAGGTTAGGTTAGGTTAGGTTCCCGTGGCAGGTGGGTCTGCTATCGGGCGCGTCCCCAGGTGGTGGATAGGGGAATGCCCCCCAGATATGGGGGGTACCGGCTTGCCGGCGCGAACCAACCCAAGGTGGGGTGGTCGCATCACTGAGATGTGACCACCGGAGGGCGGCGGGTCAGATTGACTCGGCTGCGTAGGTCGTTTCTCCGCGTGTCCCTCTGTTCATCAGAGGGCACAGTGGAGGGGCAAGGGCGGGCTCTGCGTGTACTCACCCTACCGTAGAGCAGGCCGGGAAGGAGTTCCTTCCCCGCCACCGCCGGAAGACGTAGATCGTTATCGCCTGGGGTGTCGTTGATCATGTCTAGCGGCTCCAGGCGACCGATGGCCTTGCCTTCATTGGCCGGGCCGAGACAAGGAAAAGTCAATAAGACCCGACAGTAAAGTCGTTAAAACCGCTGGGGCACCTGGGCCAACCCCGGTGTGTCCGTAAGTCCTTCCCCCACTGGAATGGGCGTTACCCAGTGGGTGATGTGTAGGTCGACCCATAATCGTGGGAATAATCATGAAAAAATCATTCAAAAGTAGCTCCGTGGACCCGGTAACGGGTGATTGTTTGGTGAGTCGGGAGGGTCGTGGTGATCCTGACTCGGAGATTGACTCAGACGATTCGTCTCTGATGTCGGTTACATCCGAAACATCTTTAAAGCGACCGTATGACGAGCTGGCTGACCACTCAATGGGTCAGCCTGCTCCTAAGATTGGAACGGCCAGGAGGGGGAGGGGTCGCCCCCCAACTACTGGCCAATATGTTGGCCTCGCAAGGGCAAAGGAGGCGCTGAACGCCGCCAAGCGTGAGGAGATTAGGCTCCAAGCGGAGGCGGAATACGCGGAGGAGCTTCGCTTGGCGGAGTTGGAGGTCTCTCGCCTCTCCGAGTCAAGTGTGACGGAGGACGAGAGGCCTCCAGCTGAGGTGGGTTTGGTGCCCCGCATTGTTGCCAATGTGGGTATCATAAAGACCGTGGCCGTCAGGTGTAAAAACCTGAAGGGCACGGATGTGAAGGCCCTGAAAAACGCGGCAGACGCGATTGCTCAGGCTGTGGAGCAGCTGAGCAAGCGCTCCACGTCCGATGAAACGGAGAGACTGCAGGCGGACAATACCCGTCTGCAGTCTGAGTTGGCCGCGCTCCGTAAGGATGTGGCGGAGTTGCGCTCTCGGGTGGCTCAGCCGCCCCCAGTGCCGATCGACGAACTGACGCGCTCCATCATGGTACAGGTCGGGACCATGGTGAGCGCGCGGTTCGACGCGTTGGAGGGGAGACTGCTTCCCGAGGAGCGCATCCGCCCTCCTCTCGCGCACGACACACCCCGAGCTGAGGCCCCGGCTAGTCCTGGTCCTCAACCGGGCCCTGCCCCTAAACCCCTTAAGGGGAAACGAGGAGGAGGTGAAAAGGGGCAGAAGAGCGGGAAGCAGGCCAAAGAAGGGCCAAAACCCTCTGTGCCGCCTCGCGCAGAACAGGCTCTGGAGCCACGTCAGTCCCAGTCCTCACAGGCAGAATGGACTGACGTGGGGAAGAGGGGGAAGCCGAAGGCGGGGACAAAGTCTCCGCCCAAGGTCCAACCCAAGAAGAGGGAGCCTAAGTTGCGCCCCCCTCAGTCGTCAGCTGTGACACTAACGTTGCAGCCAGACGCTGAGAAGCGGGGCGTAACTTACGCCAATGTGTTGCGCGAGGCGTCACAGAGAATAAAGCTGGCTGACCTCGGCATTACCGCCCTGCAGTTCAGGGTGGGAGTGTCGGGGCAGCGAATTTTGGAGGTGCCGGGTACTGAGTCCGGCGAGAAGGCTGATGCCCTGGCCGATAAAATAAGACAGGTCATCGGAGATGAGGCCATCCGAGTCGGCCGACCCACGAAGTGTGCAGAGATGCGCATTTCGGGGCTGGACGACTCGGTGACCCCTGAGGAATTAATCGCGGCGGTCTCCCGGGTTGGTGGATGCCCAACGGCATCCATCAAGGCGGGAGATGTGCGCCGCGACGTAGCAAGTAGAGGCACAGCTTGGGTGCGCTGCCCGGTGGCAGTCGCCAAAAAGGCCTCGGAGGGGGGACGGCTGGCCGTCGGTTGGTCCTCGGCGCAGGTAAAAATCCTGTCGCCGAGGCCAATGAGGTGCTACCGGTGCCTCCTTCCGGGGCACGTTCGTGCGAGTTGTAAGTCGGAGGTAGATCGCAGTGGTCTTTGTTACCGCTGCGGTCAGGCCGGCCATTTGGCCGGTCAATGCTCTCTGCCGCCGCTTTGCGTCGTTTGCAAGGCGGCGGGGAAGCCCTCCGACCACTGTGGTGGGAGCGCTGCCTGCGTGGTGGCGCACCCTCCGAAGAAGAAGGCGAAGCCTGCGACTGCGGCAAAGCCACAGTCGCAGACTCCCCCTTAGAGCCATGGGCGTCGGACTTGGGGAAGTCCGGCGTCCAGTTTTCAGGGCTCGAGTTGGCGTGACGTGTGTTCCCGCGCGCCACTCACACGCGTAGTTTAGGGGAGGAATCGCTCCAGTCCTCCTCTCCCAAGAGGCTTGGCCTTGTGCCGTCGCTGCCGGGGAGTGGCCGAATACTTAACGTGGTCCCGCTACCCCGGCACTCAAGTAATGAGGTGGAACACGGTGGGGTTTTAGCCGGTAGGAGTCCGGCATAACCCGTCGTCGTCCCCAAGGCGACGGGTATCCATGAGGATTTCCCCACCTAAAAAAAAAAAAAAAAAAAAAGGTTAGGTTAGGTTTGCGCGGCAGTACTCTCAGGGGCGTCGGCGTAATTTGTTATGCCGACGATACCCTGGTGACGGCGAAGGCGCCTGAGTACCGCGAAGCCAAAATTCTGGCAACGGCAGGGGTGGCAGCGATGGTGGCCCGCATACGGCGATTAGGCCTAGAGGTGGCCTTAAATAAATCCGAGGCCCTGTGCTTCCATGGGCCTCGGAGGTCGGTACCATCGGACGCTCACATTATTGTGGGTGGAGCCCGAATTGAGGTCCGGCCCTCCATGAGGTATCTCGGCCTTGAGCTGGATAGCCGGTGGAACTTCGTGGCCCACTTCACCAAGTTAGTTCCGAGGCTGCTCGGGTCGGCGATGGCCCTTGGGGGGCTGTTGCCCAATGTTGGAGACCCGAACAACGCCTGCAGGCGACTATATATGGGGGTTGTGCGGTCCATGGCTCTGTACGGGGCCCCAGTGTGGGCAGACACCCTGATAAGCAGGAACATCGCACTACTGCGGAAACCGCAGCGTGTGATGGCTATCAGGGTGATAAGGGGATACCGCACAATCTCCAACGAGGCGGCGTGCGTGTTGGCTGGATGCTTGCCCTGGGACATTGATGCGAGATCCCTCGCGTCAGTATACCGTTGGCGAGAGGAGGCGAAAAGTCGGGGCAACTTGCCAGCTCCACGAGAGGTAGAGCACAGGAGGGTGAAACTGCGCAAACATGCCATAAAGGCTTGGAAGAGGAGGCTGGCAGAACCTAGTGCCGGGAGGGAAACGGTCGAGGCAGTTCGTCCTATCCTTAAGCGGTGGCGGTGTAAAGTATTAGGAAGCAAATCAAACACGTCTCACTGTTAACACGTATATTGGCAGACAAAAGGGAAGGATTACCCTACAGAACCACTAATACACAATTATTCATATACCTACATTACACCTCCGACATTAATTTAGGCGTCACGATCCTACTCACTAGATAACACAGAACATACTTAGATCTGAAACTTAATTTCTACCTTAATATAAACACATCAATAATAAACTAGGTAACTATTCTATAAACAACCCATTTGCAAACAATCTTTAAATATATCCTTTGGTTACAACAATATCTAAACTTAAACTACTTACATGGTTACATACCTACAATTTTAATCAAATTCAAAACCGTATCTCTGAACCGGTTTACGATCTCGCTTGGGGTATTGGGACGCGATTGGCAGTTGTGGTGCATGGGGTGATAGAGGGGTACTGACTACACTCTCGCCATGATCAGAGTGGGAAAGACGTTCATCGACTTGCCCATAACTACCACTCCCATCCACCACCGTCTCTACCGCGGCCGGGGGAACGACATCCTCTGTATCGCGGTGTGATGAGGTCGCGGCCTCTCTTGGCTCTGCGTCGTCAGGACACGTAACATCCGAAAGCCGAGATCGGCGCCGTACTTGATCTACGTGCCTCTTTAATAATTGACCATTACCACTATCCAGAATACTATATCTGCGAGAACCTTCTTTATTTTGGACCGTACCTTTAACCCACTTGTCCTGCTTACCAAAACCTCTGGCCCAAACCGTTTCGCCTTGTACAAAATCACGTTGTGATCCTCCTGCGTATCTAGTCTGATTATCCTGAGCAGTTCGTACCCTTTCTTCTATCGCTCGGCCTCCACGTAATAAGTCCAATCGGGTGCGCAAAGAACGTTTTTGTAATATCATCGCGGGTGTTTCGCCGGTCGTGCTGTGAATTGTGTTTCTGTACGTTAGTAAAAATGTTTGTATGGCCGCGTCAATATCTACATTATCTCTAAAAGCCTTCTTTATTGCTCGTTTACACAGTTTCACAGCATTTTCAGCAGCACCATTGGATGAAGGATGATATGCTGGGGTTAATGTTTGTTTAATACCGTTATTTTTTAAGAAATTGCTATATTCCAAACTTGTGAAGGGTGGCCCTTGGTCGGATACGATTTCAACTGGTAGACCAAATCTAGCAAAAATAGCTCGAAGCACTTTAATAACACTTGCTGCGCATGTCGTTTTCATTTCTTGTACTTCTAACCATTTCGAACTTGAGTCAACTAGCACCAAAAAAGTACTACCCCTGTAAGGTGTAAGGAAATCTACATGAAGTCGGACCCAAGGCTGTTCGTGGTAAAACCAAGCCTGTGGAGCAGCTTTCGGTGGTGCTGCTGCCTCCAAAGCGCAGGTCTCGCACTCCCGGCACATGGTCTCCACATTCTGGTCGATTTGCGGCCACCATACGTAGCTCCGCGCCCAACACTTTGTCTTAACTATCCCCATGTGACTACTATGTAACTGTTTTAGTACTAGCTGTCTCAATGACGACGGTATTATCATCCTGTGCCCCCACATGATGCAGCCACTTTCTACATACAACTCATTCTGTCGATTAAAAAATGGTTTTATCTCGTCATTGGGACAGGCCGCCGGCCAGCCTGATTCTACGTACATTTTTACTCTACTCAAATGTGTATCCTTGGCTGTCGCTTGTCTCACCTCACTGTTCGTTATAGGTAAAAACTTCTCTACGAAGTTAACATATGTGACCTCAACACGTGCCTTAGGCTCAACCTTGCGGGCCGGCGGTAGTCGTGACAGGGCATCGGCACAATTTTTTTTCGACGTTACATACTGTATATCGTAGCTATAACCCGATAACAGTACTGCCCAACGCTGTAAACGCGACGCCGCCATCACCGGTATACCAACTTTATCTCCGAATATATATGTTAGCGGTTTATGGTCAGTCCTAAGAGTAAATTTTCTACCGTATAAGAATTGATGGAATTTACGAATGCCATAAGTAATGGCTAGTGCCTCCCTATCTATCTGCGAGTAGTGGCGCTCGGCGGGCGAGAGAGCCCGCGAGGCGTACGCGACAGGCCGCTCGCCGTCGGCCGTCAGCTGTGACAGCACGGCGCCCACGCCCACGCTGCTCGCGTCCGCCGTCAACACCACCGGCGCCTTCCCGTCATAGTGCACCAGTACCTCACTGCTGGTCAGCTTCCCCTTCACTACTTCAAACGCGTTCTGGCACCTCTCATCCCATTTGAAACTAGACCCAACTTTCAACAATTCATAAAGTGGTGCTAATATGGTGCTTACATTCTGTATAAATTTCGAATAATACATAATCATACCTATGAACGACCTAAGCTCGGATACATTCGATGGTGCAGGCGTATCGCGGATCGCCTTAATCTTATTCGGACACGTATGGACGCCGTTGGTACTTATCACGTGGCCCAGGTAACTGATTGATTCGGCAAAAAATTCACACTTTTCTTTCTTCACACGCAACCCATTTCTTTCTAAGCGCTGAAATACCTTGTGCAAATTCTCCACATGCTCCTTTGACGATTTTCCAGTTATAATGACATCATCGAGGAAGACCCCTACGAGGGGTAAGTCTGAAAACAGTTCCTCCAAACGGCGTTGAAAAATTCCTGGGCTCGAAGCCAAACCATATACTAACCGATTATACCTAAACAACCCCTTGTGCGTATTTATGACAGTGTATTTCTTTGAATCGTCTAAAACGAGTTGAGCGTAAGCCTGCGATAGGTCAATTTTGCTAAAGCGCTGTCCCCCGTGTAAACGCACTAATAAATCTTCTACTCTGGGTAGTGGATAACGGTCAATTTCTAAAACTTTATTTAGAGTTAATTTAAAATCGGCACAGATTCGAATGTTACCGTCCTTCTTGACGACAGGCACGATGGGGGTGGCCCAGTCGGAGCGGTCAACGGGGGTGAGGATGCCGTCCCTCACGTGCTCGCGCAGGGTGCGCTCCACCGGCTCGCGTAGGGCGTACGGCAGGGGCCGCGCGCGCAGGAACACGGGCCGCGCGCCCTGCCGCACGTGCACGCTCACCGGCGGCCCCGTGCACCGGCCCAGTCCCGCAGCGAACACCTCACAGTATCTGGAACTAAATTCCTCTAAATTAAACTCCTCATTAACGTTCAATGCATTTACACTGTCATAGTCAAATTTTGGCAACTGTACATCAAGTTCTGCGATCCATTGTCTACCCAATAACGAATTTTTCGCATTCTCCATTACGTATAAATCTAATTCCTTAGTCGTATCCTTATACGATACACGGGGCTTAACGACACCTATAGGGTGAACGACCTCACCCGTATAATATCTCAATGCCAATTTACTCTTTTTCATTTGTAAGCTACTAAACCATTGTTTATACAATTCAAAACTAATGCATGAAACAGCACTGCCGGTATCACATTCCATTGCCACTGTTTTGTTTTGAATATTTACTGATATCATAATTGGTTTACACTGACCTAAAGTTAACTGATTAAAATCAATGCAGATTACCTCTTCACTGTCCTCACTGTCGCTTCCTTCTCCCTCACCCGCGTAGTGTTGATCCGTTACATTCGGGCACATGCGACGTAAATGACCCTCCCGATTACATACTCGACACACATAGCGTGAAAATTTGCACGTCGAACTCGCGTGTGAGCCACCGCAGGCGCGGCACGGCTGAAAGTTTCTCGCCTGCCCACCCCGCTCCGTTGGCGTGGTCGTAGGGGGCGCCTGCGACCGGTTTCCGCGCGAGCTGCGCGAGCCGACTGTCTGTCCGACTCGGCCTACGTCACGCGTTCCCGCTGCCGTAGCTGCCCCGCCTCTCCGCGGCCGCCATCTTTCCCCCGTTATCGCCTGACATTCTGTCGTTGGTGCATCGCTTGTTGACCTTCCGTGTCCTTCAACAAGTGCTGCATCTTTTTCTGCTGCTTCCATGCTTATGGCTAAACTATAAGCCCTTGTGTATGCCAATACACTCTCGGCGAACAGTCGCTGTCGGATTGTCTCGCTCCTTAGACCGCAAACTAATTGATCACGCAGACTTTCTTCCAACCAACTGCCAAACTCACAGGTTTTTGACATTTTCTTGAGAACCGCGATGTACTCCGAAATAGACTCATTATCTTTCTGCGTTCTGTGACGAAATTTATACCTTTCCGCTAGAATACTTGGTTTCGGCTGCAAATGTTTTTCTAAAGTGTCGACAATTTGCTTAAAAGTTTTTTCTTTAGGTTTCACCGGTGTACACAGGTCCACTAGAAGCTCGTAACACTCTGCACCCATTAAAGTTATTAATGTCGACACTTGGAGCTCATCCGTTACCTTGTTTACGATAAAATATTCCTCCAGTCTGTCGACGTACAACCGCCAATTGTCTTTATGGATATTAAATTCCGACATTTTTCCGACCGACATGATTAAACTGTGATTTTACTTATTTTAACTGCACGCGCACTGTTCTTTTGTCTCGTCACCACTGTAAAGTATTAGGAAGCAAATCAAACACGTCTCACTGTTAACACGTATATTGGCAGACAAAAGGGAAGGATTACCCTACAGAACCACTAATACACAATTATTCATATACCTACATTACAGGGTAGGCAACACGGCGTCCTTACCTTCCGCATGACGCAGATCCTCTCGGGGCATGGGTGCTTCGGGGGGTATCTGTGTCGGATAGCGAGAAGGGAGCCGACAGCCAGGTGCCACCACTGCGACGGCTGTCTTGACGAGACGGCGCAGCACGTGCTGCAGGAGTGCCCTGCATGGGCGGGAGAGCGCAGGGAGCTCTCCAACGTAGTTCCTGACCTCTCACTGCCGGCCATGGTTCGCGCCATGGTCGACAGTGAGACGTCTTGGCGTGCGGTTCTCTCCTTCTGCGAAGCAGTAATGCTCCAGAAGGAGACGGCGGAAAGGGAGAGGGAGACTTCTTCGGAGTCCCCGATCCGCCAAAGACGCACGGGGCGTAGGCGGGCTGCGTTTGCTCGCGGTCTGCCTCCCCCGTAATTTTTGAGTCTCCGGGCGTCGGGCTGGGGGGTCCGGCGTCCGATCACAGAGACTCGTGGTGGTTGTGTGTGTGTTCCCACGCACCACCTAAAGGCCTGTAAGCCTGTCAAGGCCAAACAGAGATGGGACCGGTTAAGGTCGGCCGCTGCCGTAGGGGTTGGAAGAATCCTTCGGGGCACCCAAGCCCTACGGCACTATGCGGCGAGGAGGAACACGGTGGGGTTTTAGCCGGTAGGAGTCCGGCATAACCCGTCGTCGTCCCCAAGGCGACGGGTATCCATGAGGATTTCCCCACCTAAAAAAAAAAAAAAAAAAGGTTAGGTTAGGTTAGGTTAGGTTAGGTTAGGTTAGGTTAGGTTAGGTTAGGTTAGGTTAGGTTAGGTTAGGTTAGGTTAGGTTAGGTTAGGTTAGGTTAGTTCCGTGGACCCGGTAACGGGTGATTGTTTGGTGAGTCGGGAGGGTCGTGGTGATCCTGACTCGGAGATTGACTCAGACGATTCGTCTTTGATGTCGGTTACGTCTGAGTCATCTTTAAAGCGACCGTACGACGAGCTGGCTGACCACTCAATGGGTCAGCCTGCTCCCAAGATTGGAACGGCCAGGAGGGGGAGGGGTCGCCCCCCAACTACTGGCCAATATGTTGGCCTCGCAAGGGCAAAGGAGGCGCTGAACGCCGCCAAGCGTGAGGAGATTAGGCTCCAAGCGGAGGCGGAATACGCGGAGGAGCTTCGCTTGGCGGAGTTGGAGGTCTCTCGCCTCTCCGAGTCAAGTGTGACGGAGGACGAGAGGCCTCCAGCTGAGGTGGGTTTGGTGCCCCGCATTGTTGCCAATGTAGGCGTCATTAAGACTGTGGCCGTCAGGTGCAAAAACCTGAAGGGCACTGACGTGAAGGCCCTGAAAAACGCGGCGGATGCGATCGCTCAGGCTGTGGAGCAGCTGAGCAAGCGCTCCACGTCTGATGAAACGGAGAGACTGCAGGCGGACAATACCCGTCTGCAGTCTGAGGTGGCCGCGCTCCGTAAAGATGTGGCGGAGTTGCGCTCTCGGGTGGCTCAGCCGCCCCCAGTGCCGATCGACGAACTGACGCGCTCCATCATGGTCCAGGTCGGGACCATGGTGAGCGCGCGGTTCGACGCGTTGGAGGGGAGACTGCTTCCCGAGGAGCGCATCCGCCCCCCTCTCGCGCATGACACACCCCGAGCTGAGGCCCCGGCTAGGCCTGGTCCTCAACCGGGCCCTGCCCCTAAACCCCTTAAGGGGAAACGAGGAGGAATCGAAAAGGGGCAGAAGAGCGGGAAGCGGGCCAAAGAAGGGCCTAAACCCTCTGTGCCGCCTCGCGCAGATGAGACTCTGGAGCCACGTCAGTCCCAGTCCTCACAGGCAGAATGGACTGACGTGGGGAAGAAGGGGAAGCCGAAGGCGGGGACAAAGTCTCCGCCCAAGGTCCAACCTAAGAGGGAGCCTAAGTTGCGCCTCCCTCAGTCGTCAGCTGTGACATTAACGTTGCAGCCAGACGCTGAGAAGCGGGGCGTAACTTACGCCAATGTGTTGCGCGAGGCGTCACAGCGGATTAAGCTGGCTGACCTCGGCATTGCCGCCCTGCAGTTCAGGGTGGGAGTGTCGGGGCAGCGAATTTTGGAGGTGCCGGGCACAGAGTCCGGCGAGAAGGCTGATGCCCTGGCCGAAAAGATCAGGCAGGTGATCGGAGATGAGGCCATCCGAGTCGGCCGACCCACGAAGTGTGCAGAGATGCGCATTTCGGGGCTGGACGACTCGGTGACGCCAGAGGAATTAATCGCGGCGGTCTCCCGGGTTGGTGGATGCCCAACGGCATCCATCAAGGCGGGAGATGTGCGCCGCGACGTATCAAGTAGAGGTTCAGCTTGGGTGCGCTGCCCGGTGGCAGTGGCCAAAAAGGCCTCGGAGGGGGGACGGCTGGCCGTCGGTTGGTCCTCGGCGCAGGTAAAAATCCTGTCGCCGAGGCCAATGAGGTGCTACCGGTGCCTCCTTCCGGGGCACGTTAGGGCAAGTTGTAAGTCGGAGGTAGACCGCAGTGGTCTTTGTTACCGCTGCGGTCAGGCCGGCCATCTGGCCGGTCAATGCTCTCTGCCGCCGCTTTGCGTCGTTTGCAAGGCGGCGGGGAAGCCCTCCGACCATTGTGGTGGGAGCGCTGCCTGCGTGGTGGCGCACCCTCCGAAGAAGAAGGCGAAGCCTGCGACTGCGGCAAAGCCTCAGTCGCAGACTCCTCCTTAGAGCCATGGGCGTCGGACTTGGGGAAGTCCGGCGTCCAGTTCTCAGGGCTCGAGTTGGCGTGACGTGTGTTCCCGCGCGCCACTCATACACGTAGTTCAGGGGAGGAATCGCTCCAGTCCTCCCCTTCCAAGAGGCTTGGCCTAAGGCCGTCGCTGCCGGGTTAGCGGTCGAATACTTAACGTGGTCACGCGACCCCGGCACTAAGGCGACGAGGTGGAACACGGTGGGGTTTTAGCCGGTAGGAGTCCGGCATAACCCGTCGTCGTCCCCAAGGCGACGGGTATCCATGAGGATTTCCCCACCTAAAAAAAAAAAAAAAAAAAAAAAAAAAAAAAAAGGTTAGGTTAGGTTAGGTTAGGTTAGGTTAGGTTAGGTTAGGTTAGGTTAGGTTAGGTTAGGTTAGGTTAGGTTAGGTTAGGTTCCCGTCCCGTGGCAGGTGGGTCTGCTATCGGGCGCGTCCCCAGGTGGTGGATAGGGGAATGCCCCCCAGATATGGGGGGTACCGGCTTGCCGGCGCGAACCAACCCAAGGTGGGGTGGTCGCATCACTGAGATGTGACCACCGGAGGGCGGCGGGTCAGATTGACTCGGCTGCGTAGGTCGTTTCTCCACGTGTCCCTCTGTTCATCAGAGGGCACAGTGGAGGGGCAAGGGCGGGCTCTGCGTGTACTCACCCTACCGTAGAGCAGGCCGGGAAGGAGTTCCTTCCCCGCCACCGCCGGACGACGTAGATCGTTATCGCCTGGGGTGTCGTTGATCATGTCTAGCGGCTCCAGGCGACCGATGGCCTTGCCTTCATTGGCCGGGCCGAGACAAGGAAAAGTCAATAAGACCCGACAGTAAAGTCGTTAAAACCGCTGGGGCACCTGGGCCAACCCCGGTGTGCCCGTAAGTCCTTCCCCCACTGGAATGGGCGTTACCCAGTGGGTGATGTGTAGATCGACCCATAATCGTGGGAATAGATATGAAAAAATCATCATTTAAAAGTAGTTCCGTGGACCCGGTAACGGGTGATTGTTTGGTGAGTCGGGAGGGTCGTGGTGATCCTGACTCGGAGATTGACTCAGACGACTCGTCTTTGATGTCGGTTACGTCTGAGACATCTTTAAAGCGACCGTATGACGAGCTGGCTGACCACTCAATGGGTCAGCCGGCTCCTAAGATTGGAACGGCCAGGAGGGGGAGGGGTCGCCCCCCAACTACTGGCCAATATGTTGGCCTCGCAAGGGCAAAGGAGGCGCTGAACGCCGCCAAGCGTGAGGAGATTAGGCTCCAAGCGGAGGCGGAATACGCGGAGGAGCTTCGCTTGGCGGAGTTGGAGGTCTCTCGCCTCTCCGAGTCAAGTGTGACGGAGGACGAGAGGCCTCCAGCTGAGGTGGGTTTGGTGCCCCGCATTGTTGCCAATGTGGGTGTCATAAAGACCGTGGCCGTCAGGTGTAAAAACCTGAAGGGCACGGACGTGAAGGCCCTGAAAAACGCGGCGGACGCGATCGCTCAGGCTGTGGAGCAGCTGAGCAGGCGCTCTACCTCCGAGGAGACGGAGAGACTGCAGGCGGACAATACCCGTCTGCAGTCTGAGGTGGCCGCGCTCCGTAAAGATGTGGCGGAGTTGCGCTCTCGGGTGGCTCAGCCGCCCCCAGTGCCGATCGACGAACTGACGCGCTCCATCATGGTCCAGGTCGGGACCATGGTGAGCGCGCGGTTCGACGCGTTGGAGGGGAGACTGCTTCCCGAGGAGCGCATCCGCCCTCCTCTCGCGCACGACACACCCCGAGCTGAGGCCCCGGCTAGTCCTGGTCCTCAACCGGGCCCTGCCCCTAAACCCCTTAAGGGGAAACGAGTAGGAATAGAAAAGGGGCAGAAGAAGAGTGGGAAGCCGGCCAAAGAAGGCCCAAAACCCTCTGTGCCGCCTCGCGCAGAACAGGCTCTGGAGCCACGTCAGTCCCAGTCCTCACAGGCAGAATGGACTGACGTGGGGAAGAGGGGGAAGCCGAAGGCGGGGACAAAGTCTCCGCCCAAGGTCCAACCCAAGAAGAGGGAGCCTAAGTTGCGCCCCCCTCAGTCGTCAGCTGTGACACTAACGTTGCAGCCAGACGCTGAGAAGCGGGGCGTAACTTACGCCAATGTGTTGCGCGAGGCGTCACAGCGGATTAAGCTGGCTGACCTCGGCATTGCCGCCCTGCAGTTCAGGGTGGGAGTGTCGGGGCAGCGAATTTTGGAGGTGCCGGGCACAGAGTCCGGCGAGAAGGCTGATGCCCTGGCCGAAAAGATCAGGCAGGTGATCGGAGATGAGGCCATCCGAGTCGGCCGACCCACGAAGTGTGCAGAGATGCGCATTTCGGGGCTGGACGACTCGGTGACGCCCGAGGAATTGATCGCGGCGGTCTCCCGGGTTGGTGGATGCCCAACGGCATCCATCAAGGCGGGAGATGTGCGCCGCGACGTAGCAAGTAGAGGCACAGCTTGGGTGCGCTGCCCGGTGGCAGTCGCCAAAAAGGCCTCGGAGGGGGGACGGCTGGCCGTCGGTTGGTCCTCGGCGCAGGTAAAAATCCTGTCGCCGAGGCCAATGAGGTGCTACCGATGCCTCCTTCCGGGGCACGTTCGGGCAAGTTGTAAGTCGGAGGTGGACCGCAGTGGTCTCTGCTACCGCTGCGGTCAGGCCGGCCATCTGGCCGGTCAATGCACTCTGCCGCCGCTTTGCGTCGTTTGCAAGGCGGCGGGGAAGCCCTCCGACCACTGTGGTGGGAGCGCTGCCTGCGTGGTGGCGCACCCTGTGAAGAAGAAGGCGAAGCCTGCGACTACGGCAAAGCCTCAGTCGCAGACTCCTCCTTAGAGCCATGGGCGTCGGACTTGGGGAAGTCCGGCGTCCAGTTTTCAGGGCTCGAGTTGGCGTGACGTGTGTTCCCGCGCGCCACTCACACACGTAGTTCAGGGGAGGAATCGCTCCAGTCCTCCCCTTCCAAGAGGCTTGGCCTAAGGCCGTCGCTGCCGGGTTAGCGGTCGAATACTTAACGTGGTCACGCGACCCCGGCACTAAGGCGACGAGGTGGAACACGGTGGGGTTTTAGCCGGTAGGAGTCCGGCATAACCCGTCGTCGTCCCCAAGGCGACGGGTATCCATGAGGATTTCCCCACCTAAAAAAAAAAAAAAAAAAAAAAAAAAAAAAAAGGTTAGGTTCCCGTGGCAGGTGGGTCTGCTATCGGGCGCGTCCCCAGGTGGTGGATAGGGGAATGCCCCCCAGATATGGGGGGTACCGGCTTGCCGGCGCGAACCAACCCAAGGTGGGGTGGTTGCATCACTGAGATGTAACCACCGGAGGGCGGCGGGTCAGCTTGACCCGACGTGTAGTTCGTTCCTCCGCGTGTCCCTCTGTTCATCAGAGGGCACAGTGGAGGGGCAAGGGCGGGCTCTGCGTGTACTCACACTACCGTAGAGCAGGCCGGGAAGGAGTTCCTTCCCCGCCACCGCCGGACGACGTAGATCGTTATCGCCTGGGGTGTCGTTGATCATGTCTAGCGGCTCCAGGCGACCGATGGCCTTGCCTTCATTGGCCGGGCCGAGACAAGGAAAAGTCAATAAGACCCGACAGTAAAGTCGTTAAAACCGCTGGGGCACCTGGGCCAACCCCGGTGTGCCCGTAAGTCCTTCCCCCACTGGAATGGGCGTTACCCAGTGGGTGATGTGTAGATCGACCCATAATCGTGGGAATAGTCATGAAAAAATCATATAAAAGTAGTTCCGTGGACCCGGTAACGGGTGATTGTTTGGTGAGTCGGGAGGGTCGTGGTGATCCTGACTCGGAGATTGACTCAGACGATTCGTCTTTGATGTCGGTTACGTCTGAGTCATCTTTAAAGCGACCGTACGACGAGCTGGCTGACCACTCAATGGGTCAGCCTGCTCCTAAGATTGGAACGGCCAGGAGGGGGAGGGGTCGCCCCCCAACTACTGGCCAATATGTTGGCCTCGCAAGGGCAAAGGAGGCGCTGAACGCCGCCAAGCGTGAGGAGATTAGGCTCCAAGCGGAGGCGGAATACGCGGAGGAGCTTCGCTTGGCGGAGTTGGAGGTCTCTCGCCTCTCCGAGTCAAGTGTGACGGAGGACGAGAGGCCTCCAGCTGAGGTGGGTTTGGTGCCCCGCATTGTTGCCAATGTAGGCGTCATTAAGACTGTGGCCGTCAGGTGCAAAAACCTGAAGGGCACTGACGTGAAGGCCCTGAAAAACGCGGCGGATGCGATCGCTCAGGCTGTGGAGCAGCTGAGCAAGCGCTCCACGTCTGATGAAACGGAGAGACTGCAGGCGGACAATACCCGTCTGCAGTCTGAGGTGGCCGCGCTCCGTAAAGATGTGGCGGAGTTGCGCTCTCGGGTGGCTCAGCCGCCCCCAGTGCCGATCGACGAATTGACGCGCTCCATCATGGTCCAGGTCGGGACCATGGTGAGCGCGCGGTTCGACGCGTTGGAGGGGAGACTGCTTCCCGAGGAGCGCATCCGCCCCCCTCTCGCGCATGACACACCCCGAGCTGAGGCCCCGGCTAGGCCTGGTCCTCAACCGGGCCCTGCCCCTAAACCCCTTAAGGGGAAACGAGGAGGAATCGAAAAGGGGCAGAAGAGCGGGAAGCGGGCCAAAGAAGGGCCTAAACCCTCTGTGCCGCCTCGCGCAGATGAGACTCTGGAGCCACGTCAGTCCCAGTCCTCACAGGCAGAATGGACTGACGTGGGGAAGAAGGGGAAGCCGAAGGCGGGGACAAAGTCTCCGCCCAAGGTCCAACCTAAGAGGGAGCCTAAGTTGCGCCTCCCTCAGTCGTCAGCTGTGACATTAACGTTGCAGCCAGACGCTGAGAAGCGGGGCGTAACTTACGCCAATGTGTTGCGCGAGGCGTCACAGCGGATTAAGCTGGCTGACCTCGGCATTGCCGCCCTGCAGTTCAGGGTGGGAGTGTCGGGGCAGCGAATTTTGGAGGTGCCGGGCACAGAGTCCGGCGAGAAGGCTGATGCCCTGGCCGAAAAAATCAGGCAGGTGATCGGAGATGAGGCCATCCGAGTCGGCCGACCCACGAAGTGTGCAGAGATGCGCATTTCGGGGCTGGACGACTCGGTGACGCCAGAGGAATTAATCGCGGCGGTCTCCCGGGTTGGTGGATGCCCAACGGCATCCATCAAGGCGGGAGATGTGCGCCGCGACGTATCAAGTAGAGGTTCAGCTTGGGTGCGCTGCCCGGTGGCAGTGGCCAAAAAGGCCTCGGAGGGGGGACGGCTGGCCGTCGGTTGGTCCTCGGCGCAGGTAAAAATCCTGTCGCCGAGGCCAATGAGGTGCTACCGGTGCCTCCTTCCGGGGCACGTTAGGGCAAGTTGTAAGTCGGAGGTAGACCGCAGTGGTCTTTGTTACCGCTGCGGTCAGGCCGGCCATCTGGCCGGTCAATGCTCTCTGCCGCCGCTTTGCGTCGTTTGCAAGGCGGCGGGGAAGCCCTCCGACCATTGTGGTGGGAGCGCTGCCTGCGTGGTGGCGCACCCTCCGAAGAAGAAGGCGAAGCCTGCGATTGCGGCAAAGCCTCAGTCGCAGACTCCTCCTTAGAGCCATGGGCGTCGGACTTGGGGAAGTCCGGCGTCCAATTCTCAGGGCTCGAGTTGGCGTGACGTGTGTTCCCGCGCGCCACTCACACGTGTAGTTTAGGGGAGGAAGCGCTCCAGTCCTCCCCTTCCAAGAGGCTTGGCCTTGTGCCGTCGCTGTCGGGGAGCGGCCGAATACGTAATGTGGTCCCGCTACCCCGGCACTCAGGCGATGAGGTGGAACACGGTGGGGTTTTAGCCGGTAGGAGTCCGGCATAACCCGTCGTCGTCCCCAAGGCGACGGGTATCCATGAGGATTTCCCCACCTAAAAAAAAAAAAAAAAAAAAAAAAAAAAAAAAAAGGTTAGGTTAGGTTAGGTTAGGTTAGGTTAGGTTAGGT